>VZDL01000032.1:0-52992 GCA_013103745.1 Gardenia jasminoides
CTGTGCTTCGTTCAGTTGCAAAGCCTTTCTGATTGTCTAGGAAGAAAACCATTGAGATTAGATTTTCTTCAAAATACATAAGATATAATTCTGTATATGCTTCACGGTATAATTTACTTTTTTCAGCAACATGTAATTATACAATAAAATTTTGTGAACCCTGTACATGGTGTGAAAAGCGATGTATAGTGCAATTGAATCTTGCTTTTGGATCAAATTTTGATCATGAACCTTCTGACGAATGCAACCACTCCCTACCGCTTCTCCCTTAACTCTTAAGCATTTCCAAAGAAGTCAGTTGACTCAATGCTGTGTTTCCACTATAGAAAAGGAAACATAGTACACTAGTGCATCCGTTCCTGCCCTCCTCCTTAATTCTTAAGCATTTCCAAAGAGGAAATGGTTGACTCAATTCTGTGTTTCCACAGAAATAAAGAAACATAGTACACTAATTATTGGATCCCATGACGCAATGGATTCCTTACGTAATGATGAAACACTTGTGTGACCCAAACGTGTGTATTAAAAAAAAAACAAGTTTACCTTGAATTCTTTCCCCTGATATAATTCAGTTTAACAACTGATTTTCAACAATTAGGGACTGATGTAACAAGTAATTATATCTTCAAACACTAATTATATATTAATTTGCTTTTCTGATGACCAAAACAAGAGAATCAAGCGTGATTTCCACTTTGGAAAGCTAATACTCTCTCCGTCCCATTTTGTTGAGCAGTTTTTTTTTTTTTCAATTAAGAAAAGTTAGGTAATGTTGTTGAAATACTTGTATCTTCCTAAAAAATACCACTAGAATTAAATATAGTATATGATTATTGCATTAAATGATAAAGAAAACAATGATGACTTTTTATTTTCCTACTAATTTAAATACAGTTTGGAATGATTCCAAAACTTGACTTTTATATCTCAAAACATTTGAAAAAATTAACTGTATTAAATAAAGTAGGTGGTACTAAACAACAACTTCCATTAGTTAAGGGTATTTTAGAGAAATTACAGGTTGCTATCTGTACAATTGGAAAGTGGACTACAATTTGGGACATCTGAAAAGCAGGCTAACAAAGTGGGATGGGAGAAAATATGTTAACATAAAATTAGGGACTTTGAGCCATGTACCTTTGGAGTTGAACCAGCAAAAGATTGGAGTATATGAATTTATATGCCCCAGTTAAGTAATCGAAGGATCAAATGTAAAATATTTAGGTTAGGTTTTACTACATACCCTCTGTGTTTGATTTTGATTAGCACTAATCACTTGTTTTAATGATTGTTCCTTTGAGAAAAGATGCTTGTTTAGCTTCCATATCCATGCTAGAAAGTTATATGAAGTGGTTTGAACTTTTTAAGTTGGAAGGAAAGTTGTGGACTGTTTTGTGGGAGTTATTTGTCCAAATCTGGAGATTTTCTTTCTTGTTTGTGATTTTTTTCTTGCTCAAGTTTCACTAATTCTTGTTGAGAAACATTGTTAGGACATTTGTGTATCAAATTGGATGAAATCAATTTATTTTGAAGGGTGAAAACCTCTTGAATTATAAACTTTGGAACTTGCTGGTACTCGGTTAGAATTGGAAAATAGTCTTCCAGGGTTTTACGGTATTGATAGGAAATGAACCAGGGAGGTTTGGTGAATAAGTTTTCTCTTAAACATTTCAACTCGATTTTCTTTTCCAATTTTTTTTATCTGCGATGATAAATAATCAAGTCAGTCAAGATATGAAATACGAGGTCTCAATCACATTAATGATTTGGCATCTTTCTTGTTGTTAAAGTAGCAGTAGTATTGGTAACTGTCGGACTCACGCTTTGACTTGAATGCATTTCTTCCAAGAATCGCATTACTTTGGTTGCACTTTCCATTGCGTCTTCCAACCGTGGAAGGTGTTGGAACTTTAACGAACTGAATGGTCATCAATAAAACTAGCCATTTCTCAAGAATTAGAAAATCGTAACAACAACATAAATAGTACTCATGTCACCTGAAAAGAAAGAGAAAGTAAAAATATCTAAAGTCATGGGGGGTTTAAATCATGCGGTGAATTGGGGATAGGCGCCCAACCTAACTTTAACCACTTAATCACTAGGAAATGATACTAGGATATGAAATAAAACATGGATTAATAAAAAAATGATCCATCTTAGACTAAAACTACTACTACAGATTGACTAAAACAGCTGTTATTAAGTATAAATATATAATTAAAAAAGAAATATAATCAAAGACTAATATAATATCTCTTTTTTTTTTGGTAAGCTGAAAATATTTTATAGATAGTAAACAAAGTTAAAAAAGTACAACGTATAGCAGGGCAATGGCACGATCATTCCTATATCACAGTACTATCCAAGGAAGGAAGGAAATGATCATCATACTTGAAATCAATTCAAGAATTCAGAATGGGTGACCTTCTAATTCGGGTTGAAGAAATTGCAGCGACAAAGAGATACATAGTAGGAGAGAAGAGGAGTGGATATTTATATATTGGAGGAAGGGAAAGCGGGATAGCTTTTCTTTGGATGAAAGGGAAGGGATAAATTCATATAAGGTAAAAGGTAGGCATAACATATGGATAACTTTTGTTTAAGTTCAAGGCGGGGATAACCTCATCTAAGGTAAATGGCAGGGGCAAATTAATCACTAGTGACATTTTGCGGGCATGCATGCAAGATAATCATATAAAGGTAAAAGGTAGGGATAATCACTTGTGACACGCAATAACACATTCAAGATTATGTGCAGGAATGCATACGTTAAACATAAATTATTAGTCAAATTTTACATTTATAAATTTTAAAATATCCCAAAAAAGAAGGCAATACATAGAGAAATAATATGAAAACATCACAAGTATCCAAGTGAGTATCCATTTATGTTCATAAATATATCCGATACTCATGTTAATGTTATAAAATTGTTATAAGCCTATAGTACTAGAGTTGCAGTCCATATAGTGGTTATGCGACCTATGCCAATTTAAACTAAGCAAATTTTAGGGCTATCACTTTTTGTGTGAATACGAACCTTGTCGTATAGCATGATCTTATCTTGCTTAAATGTCAAATGATCTATATGATTCATATTGTGGTTTGGTTTTGTTCTTGAAATGGGGTATGGGAGTGAATTGGTTGTTTGCTAATTAGGTACTATCACACGAAAAATATTCATGAACTATCTTGCCAAAGAATGAGATTGAGGGCCTTGTATCTGCTTAACCATACCAATGTGTATATTAACCACTAATACAAGTGATTATGTAGGTGTGATACAATGATTTGTCAGTAGGCAAGCAGGATCACCATACTATTACATACTGGTATGTGGATAGGAGATTATTCATCTATTGGGCGAGTGAGGGCACATCTAGAACTAACCTATTGATTCAGAGCAAGGGCTGAGTTTTTGATGATGATGAACGGATCATCATCAGTAAATTAACTTGTATGCTTATTATGTTGTGATTGATTAGTATTTTTCTTTTTGCTGTTATTGCTTGTGTCAAGGCTGTCTATATATCTAAAAACTCAAGCACAGGGCCTCCTTGAGCTGTGTAGTTCACCTATCATTAATAAATTTTCCAAATACTAAGTTGGGTGTTGAGATGCCATATGAGTGAGTAGTTAGTTGATCAAGTTTTGAGCGACTTCCATGTGGAAAAGGAAAAAAAAACAAAGAGAAAAATGTGTTAGTTTTTGCTCTACTATATCATTGTGACTGCTCTATTGTAAAATTTAATAAAAGGAATTGTGTCTTGATAAATGGAGTATCATGTTATTAGAATGAGTCTTGCCAAAGTCAGGTGGAATGCCCATGAAAACTTGATAATGGATGGAATTGGGACGACAGATTTAATTTTATTTAAAATTTCATGTTGTTGCTTTATTTTTTATTTTAAGTGAATTATTAGATAATTATTTCAAACCCTACTTTACTATTGTTATTTAGGTAGAAAATAAATTCTCTAGTCCGTGAGAATTCAACCTTACTCCTACTAATTTCATTATATTTTGGAATAGGAATTTATATTTGTTGGTTTGACACCCAACAGCTTTTCCCACACACAATTACAACGAATAAAAGAGATAATAATGAACTTAACGAATAAAAAAAATACTAATAAAAACTATAGAAATCACCCTAGTTTAGAACCCTAAACAAGTCCTCGGGCAGCCTATTGGATACATACTCGCTCCATATTAACAAAAATGCCCGATTTCACAATCAATCATCGTTCCATATTAATAAAAATGCCCGATTTCACAATCATCAAGCAAAACCAGACCCGATACTGTTATTTCTTGAAAATAGGATTCTCCGAAAACAACAATTGAAGCTCATTGGATCTGAACATTGGTTAGCTAGAACAGGAAAGAATTAAGAAGAAGATAAAAGAGGAGAAATTGGATCCATTGAAGATATAAAGAGCAACTGCTGTAATTGCACTTCTTATTTTTTTTACCCAAGGATTCTCATTTTTTTGCCCCAAGATTAAGCTTCAATAGCTGATAATGTTTCTCGATCTCAAGAAGTTTCTGATGCTACATGAATAATGTAGATTTTTAATTTGTGACAATTTTTTATATGTGTAATTATATTTGTAACGTCATCAACTTATTTTGAGACGCAATTGGATGATAGCTCACAAAAACAATGACCTAGTTATAGTCAATCGGGCAGGGTAAAACAGATTTTCGGGCAAGGGTTTTTTCCCCTTTTATTTTCGTAATACTGCTTAAACAAATAATTCAGTTAATAAGAAAAAATCAGTTTCTAATCAACTGTCACAATTGGTCAGGACCAAAACTAGATTTAATACTAACATTTACTTCTGGAGGAACTTCTGGAACCATTTTGCTGAGAGTTTTGGATGTCTTTTCGTCCCATTTTTAAAATCTACATAATTGAGGCCAAAGCGAACAGTATATCCATTAGTCCATTCAAGGTTATCAATCACTGCCCATCCAAAGAATCCTTTCACTTTAGCACCAGCCCTGCACAATATGAAGATAGTACGTTAAATGCTTCCATGTTAGGGGGAAAAAAATACATGAAGAAATATAATGGAATTCATATTGAATTTCAATTTCTTTTCTTTTATTTTGTTATTTTTTGCTATGGTATACAAATGATTACCCGATAGCTCTGTGAAGAAAAGAAAGATGATCGTGGTAGTATCTGATCCTGAATGAATCCTTAAGGGCAGTTTTCAGCGGCAAACTGGGATTATCCTTGTCATCAACACCTGGAGAAACAATTTTATCATACAGATACCAAGACATAACTAATGAGTTAAATTTCTTTGCTTGTAAGAGAAATTTTAGTTATCAAATTGTCTAGATTTTCGTACCAAATAAATAATAGGGCATACAATTTTAAGCAACCTTTTTTACTTGTACTGAGACATAGACTTGGGTACCAAGTCAATTTTCATATTACACGCCCAGAATAGAATTAATCTGAAAAAACACATATGGGTTTAATTAAAGATAATTATTACCATTTTCTGTTATGTAGATTATTGGATCTTGATATCTAGCCCGTACGTAACCTAAGAGCCTCCAAATCCCTTTGGGATAAATACGTAGCCAACTTGATGCAGCCTGCACTCAAATTTGTACATTTCAAATTGACAGAAGTATCATTTCATTAACGAAATGGACAAAAATTTAATATATAAAGTTGATCATTTAATACAAACCTGTTCTCCTATTAGCTTCCCATGGCGTATAGCTGTTTCAATAATATTCCGGATTAGTAGGAGCAAGTAAGACGATTATTATGTATCAGTACTTCAATCTGGTGCTTTAAGGGAACACCATAATAAGTGTGTTTAGTTTCACTTATTCTGCAGAAGGCGAACATTTTTTTGTGAAAGTATATGTAATTTGTAATCTCAGAGATTAATTAGCAACAAAATACCTATGGTCGAATTAGCCTGAGAATCAGTAGAGTATCTAGAATTTGAGATCTTCACGCCATTTGCATCCTTGGCATAATTTGCTGTATAGTAGTTCAAGCCAAGAAAGTCGAACGACCCTTCTACTAGGTCGGACTGCTCTTTGGTGAATTTTGAAGCCGATCCTTGACAAGGGCTCTCATTGATTTAGGATATTTACCAAACACCAACGGGTCCAAATTCTGAAAGTATCCAATTATTCAAGAGTTCATAAAGTTGTGAATAAGTCAATAATTTGACAAATCAAAATTAGTTGTGCTTCTATAAAATTTCCGATGAAAAAATGAGAGAGAGTTAGAAAGACTTTTTTTGCAGAATATTTCATACTAATACTGTGAGTTGTAAATTTAACTTTGATATGAAAACGCAAAAGTAGAAACAAAAGTAAAAAGAAATACAAAAGTAATGAAATTGGCAAGCTGACTTTTATTAATGGTGCTCGATCCCGCTGTTTTTTCTTGTAGAAGGAATAGAGTACCATAATCAAAAACTTTAATTATTGCCCCTATTGCTTACTCAATTTAAAAAACTGACTATTTTCAACATATAAATAGAACCACATTATAATTTTTTTTTTTTGCCTATCACTAAATGCATGTTTTGAATAGAGGAATTGAGGTTCTCGATTCAAATTTCCGACCCATCTCCATCTCTTACATCTCGCTTATCCCTTTCATAAACAAATGCATGTTTCACATACTTCTGAAAATGAATCTTGTCAACTTTTCCTATTTCATAAAGAACGAAAAAAATCAAGACTTGTATTTCAATATAGAGCACTAAATACTTGCCATCCAAGTTGGAAGTCCATGGCACGAAGGGCAGCATGTTTGTCCGCCAATGAGTTAGAGAAAGGAACGAACCAAGGACCAACAAGCGTAATTCCAATTACCCCTTTTTGATGATCCTAAGCACCCATCAACATACAAACACGCATTAACGAGCTATTTAATTAGAAGAAACAAAAAAAATTTCACTTACATTACATGGTTGACATTGTTATTAAAATATTAGAGCATTCAACTATTTCATTTAAGTTCTATAGCATGAAACTCTAGTAGCTAACCTGATACTTTGTCCTGTACAATCTTACTGCATGAGCATGAGAAAGAAGCTGGTGGTGCATCACCAAATATGGTTCAGTGCTCGAATCTCCGGCTACGCAGCTGTTGTTCAACCAAGAAGAACATCGATTTGGGGCAGAATCCCCACTATCATAGCCCTTTGAAAAGGACCATGGCTCGTTGAACGTGATCCATTGTTTTACTCGATCACCAAATCTCTTAAAGCAAAGGTTTGCATAGCCATGGAAATCATGTCTGCAATTAAGTTTGTAGACTAATTATAGAGCTCCTTCCCAATACAATCGCTTATAAACCTTTGGTTGCATTTTTAGTTAGGAAAAAGATATAAAATGCAATTACAAATAAGTGAAAAAAGTGATAAAAATAAAGAAAAAGATATCCCACTTTATAAAGTGATAAATTAATTCATAGGGTCCATATTATTCACTTTGGAATCTCATGTTGATGCTTTGCTTAGTATAACAATGCTGTTTTAGTTATTATCTTCATTTATTTTCTTATTTTTATTTATTGTGTATTAATTTTGGTGATTTGTTTGTCTACTTATTGGTGAGGAGGGGCTGGGAGGATTTGATTCATTTACAAATAATCAAAGTTAAAAAGAGTACTTACATAATTTTACGACTTAAAAATCCTCCATATTCGTCTTCCAATGCTTGAGGAAGATCCCAGTGGAAAAGAGTAACAACTGGTTTTATACCTGCATGCATCCCCAAAAAACAAGGGTTAACTCCATGATTTTTATGGTTTAACATAAGATGATAAGAATATATATGATAGCTGAAATAGACTTGCCATTGGCTAGAAGATGATTTATGAGATTGTTGTAGTACTCAATTCCTTTCTCATTCACACCTCCAGAAATTTTTCCACCTGTAGATAGTGAAAGTAAGCAGTGGAAACGTTAATATATATAAATATAATTGTCAATTTTTCAATTGTCTAAATAATGCACAAACAATTGACAACTTTTTTTTTTAATCTTAATTTCTGATCATTCCTACTCATGTTGCAGACATTATATCAATTTCTCTTCTCCCTACTCCCTTGAAAGGTTACCGTTAACAAGGAAATACTCTTGGCGCCTATTTAAGAAATGCAAGTAAACCCTTACTTGGTAGTACTCTAGGCCAAGAAATTGAGAATCGATAAGCATCCATGTTCATTCCCTTCAATAGCTCAACATCTTCCTGTTTGGGCATTAGAAAAATATGAGATTTAAAAGAAATAAAAAACCATTGCTTAGATATTCTCATGGTACTTATGGTGCAAATTTTCCTTACATGAGCAAAAGTAGATATATTTCTTAAAGTTAATGCGATTAGCCTCTTTGTCATTGATTTGACTTATGTTATCTGTAAAATTCCCTTGCAAAAATGTAAACTTTTAATCTTGATTTCCCACTGTTTTAATACACTCTCTATTGACTTTCAAGAAGATAAGAATCCAGGATAAAGGAGTAACTCTAAAATACATGAATCTTTGTTAGCTTAATTAATTTTAATAGGTAAAGTATTTAGTGGTTTATGAGATATGGTTAATTAAACACACAGTGTGTAAATACCAGTAGTTTGATTAAAAATGAATAAGTTCACAACGAGAATGTAAATACATAGTATGTCAATTTTTTTTTTCTTGGAGAAATAAATGTTGTATCTGGGTGATGAACTATACTTCTCTTCATTACATGAGCTCAAACAAGATACAAAAAACTGAAATCCATGCATATATTTTGGGCACTTCTTTTAACGGTACACAAACTCAACATTAGATTGACTAAACTTTTCCCATTTGACAATTTTGTTGTAGTACTAACAATTTCACTTTACACCACGGAATTGTTACATATAATACCAAAGGCAAAACAAATATATTCAGTGAAATAGCAAAACAATTGCTATCCATGTTGAATTACCTTACCTTGTAACGATGGTAGGAATCCGCTGCCACATCACCAGTACTATGGTCTTGAATTTTTTCTGCAATTTAATAGAATTAAGAAAAATAAAATTTAAACGTGCAATCCAAATTTCTATATTTCATACTAGTTGAAAAAAATAAAACGAAATAATGCCTAGAAGTTTTGTCATAGCCAAGTTAGTGAATATACTGCCAAAAGAAAGTATCGATAATATCTACATGTAGACTAGTAATACAACCATCTAATGTATCGGAAACTTGTGAAAACATATACATATTCATTGTAAAGAGTTGAAAATTCGCAGTCAAAAAAATGAAAATAAAAATTAAAAAAAAGAGATTTGAAACTTCACCAAATTATAACGGAAGATGACCATATAGGGAAGGCTTAATATTTATTCAAAAAAGTGGGGCATCATTATCATAGTGCACAATAACCTTTCATAAGGAAAATAAAAAATTTGTTTTGTGAGTAAATAATAATACTTCGTATAGGAAAGGCTTCAGTAAATATACCTAAATGAGCCTATTTCATTGTTTGTTCAGAAAATTTACTTACAAAATCAGACCCTATGAGAGGAGTAGGGATGGGTTGGGTGGTATGAGAGGAAGGAGTGTAAATAAGAGGCTTTCAGTTTGAAACCTCCCACTTACACTAAAAAATAAAATTAAAAAAATCGGACCCTATTACAATTTTCTTAAGCTTTTTGAAGATCTGCTTTGACAGTTTAACCACAAATTTTATTTTACTATCTATTACTTCACATTTTCAGAATATTTCTTGAGTGTAGTATACCTGGATACTTATGAGTGAAAGTATCCCAAATACTGGGGCCTTTTCCATCTGCATTCCATCCACCTTCAACCTGGAAAAAGGAAAAGACTTTTTTTAAAAATAGAACTTCTAAGTGTACAAAAATTTGAAAGTTTGCCTCTATTTATTTTGGTAATAAAAGAAGCAACGAAATTGGAAGATTCAAAATCTTTGATCACCTGATAAGCTGCGGATGCTGCACCAAATATGAATCCAGGCGGAAAACTGCTGCGATTGAACTTGTCTATATGATAATTCGGAGACAAAAGCCTGTTATAAACACTATGATCAATGTCATCCAACATCCCATTAACTCGTGGCACAACAAATCCATCACCAAGGGAAATTGCCAGAACCAAAAGTGCTAAAATCATACGACCCATGATTTTCTTTCTTCTTTTTACTTAGAAAATCAATCCTGTGTAAATCAAGGATCCAAAACGTATAAAACCAAAATAATGAAATATGTCAATAGTATGGAGCTTGTTTAGCATTTAATCTTATTGTTCCTCTAGCTAGTTATAGTATTCAATGTACATAAGGAAAAAAAATGCTCTATCTCGTAAACACGAGGCAATGAACTATACACACACGGCGCATAAGTATAAATTTTATCCAAATGGGTTTCTATCCTTACCTAGGAGATCGCGATAAAGTAATCTAGTCAGCAAAAAGTGAAAAGGCAAGTACATGGCCACAAATAATTGGTATGGAAAATCCTATTCTAAATAACGTACAACTTGCCATAGATAGAAATTGAATGATGATCCACTTTCTCAATTTTAAAAATTCCTATATTTATATTCAACCATGTCAAGATTTTTAATCTGCTTTGCAGGTGAACTCAATTTAGGATAACTTTTCCAACTTTTACGAAGCAATCTTCATCTCCCGTCAATGGATAATCTACACCGCTCATCAATGGATAATTTCTCATCAATTGGTAAATGTGAAAGCAATCATGATCAATGAAGTTGATTAATCATATGATATCATATTGACCACAAATGGATTGTAATGTTCATCCAAATCAATTGCCAGGATTTTTTTTGCTACTTAGAGCGTCGTGGATTATTGAAAAAGACTATGCTACAGTAACGCTAATTATGGTAACGCTAAGGACGTACCTATAATAGCAGATTTTTTCTGTCTTCAGCGATAAATAAAATCTTTTGGAGTCTTTTTAAATATTGTATTAAAATAATTAATATTAGTAATGATAAGTTTACTAAGAAATTTAGTAAGTATATCTCTTAAAACAGTAAGTTATAACCATCAATGAAAATTTATGTTTTTAGTAAACATATTTACTTACTTTTTAATAAAATTTACTTTTTCTGAATTTAACTTACTAGTAAGTTTACTAAGTAATTTAGTATGTATATCTCCTAAAGTTGTAAGTTATATTTATCAATGAAAATTTATGTTTTCAATAAATAAACTTACTTACTTTTTAATGAAATTTACCTTTTTTATAATAGAACTTACTAGTAAATTTAGTAAGAAATTTAGTAAGTGTATCTCCTAAAATAGTAAGTTATAGTCATTGATAAAAATTTACATTTTGAATAAACATACTTACTTTTAATAAAATCTTTTCTTGAATTCAACTTACTAGTAAGTTTACCAAGAAATTTAGTAAGTATATCTTCTAAAACAGTAAACTATAGTCATCAATTAAAATTCATGTTTCCAATAAATAAACTTACTTACTTTTTAGTAAAATTTATCTTTTTTTGAATTTAATTTACTAGTTAATATACTATGTAAAATGGTAAATTTTGCCTATTACTTTCAAGTAAATTCTTAATCATTTGGTACTCTTATTCCTTTTCGTTTTCCACTTTCATCCACTTAATTATCCTGACAACTCCTAGTGAAATTCAATTTCTTGATAAAGAGTTTGCTTGATTAGTTTCTCAGTATAGCAAGATTTAACCTAGAAAATTTTGTTATAGAAAACTTAATGTCGCTATTTAAAGTCAAACCTCCAATCTTGAAATCCACAAGGTGATCTAGAGAAAACCCATCGTAAGGTTTGATCCCAACATTGATAAATCCATATCGAATGGCAGATTGCTAATTCTTGAGTTCAGATGTATATCCCACTTAACCCATTATATGATTGATTGACCACTCTAAAGTTGCAATTAATTCATGATTTCCTAAAAGTGTGTGATTGAGAGACTTCCCTCAAAGAACTCAAAACAAATTCCACAATTATCAATTGCCTTCTGCATTTGGATATTAGGGTATGTTTACAAGACATAAACATCCAGTCTTTTGCTACCTGACACCGTTATTGTTGTAGAGATATAGTAACATCTACTCCTTTTCATTTAGTTCACTTTAAATGTTGAAGGAAATTTGCTTTTTCATGGAAGTTTTTATAATTTTTTGTTTTTCTTTTCAATAGCTTTTTGAAATAAGGTTTGGAATTTGATGACTCTTTATGTTGATTTGATGATTATGGTTTGGAAATTGACATAGTGTTGTCATTGACACTTCATTGTATTCACCAAATTTTATCAACATAATATTAATGGCATTAATAATAATTAAAATTCTATTAGCATTACTCTATCCAAATTAAAATAACTAACAAAAGTTACAAAATAAATGATAGCTAAAAAATAAGGAAAAAATATGTTCAATTGGATGTGTTCAAACTACACAATTTTGTTAATGGATAATTAGAATATGTTAAATTATATTTCCATTTGTCCAAAATTTATAAGTATTATATAGACGAAGAACTAAATTATTGATTACTTAAACAAATCACATCGAAACTCATGATATGATGTGTACTATATTTGCTCACCTTTATACTCATATCATTATCATTTATTCTTATTTTTTTAATGGTACAAAATTCTTTGGTTTATATTGCTGGAAAAAAGCGTAAATCTTTGAAAATTTATTGAAATTGAATTATAAAATGTTACTACTTTTAGGAGAAACTATGTATTGTAAGAATGGTTTAACAATTTTCTAGTAAACATATCTACTACATCAAAATGGAAATAAAGAATTTAACTTATTTTCATTTGATTACAAGTACTTCTACTAGTAATAATATAAATAGTGAGAATGGTAAAAATTTCAAAGTAATATTCACCCAACACATGATTGCGGTAATTTTAGGTAAATTAGACTAATATATGTTACAAAGTGGTAAGTTCAAGTCATTTGTAAAAATGACAATTTTAGTAATTTCCATACCATTCACTTATTAAAAAATATGGTTATTATAAAAATGCCATATCATAAAGTTTCACATATCATTTGCCCGTAAAAACTTAACATTATTTTTATAAATTTTACTGATTCTTACTATGTATAAGTTTCACAAGATAATCTGTGGTAGTTTCTATCATAAAGTAATGAGCATAGTTACTAAAATTCGGGATAGATATGATATAAAATATAATATGCATATAATATACAATTATAAGTTTAAGATAAAAATATGAATTTGATAAAAAAAATGCATATAAATAAAAAATGTAAATGATACAAAATATATTTGAAAGTTACACAACTTAATGTATGGGGGTAAATTTACTATAATTTTCAAAGATTATGCTACATTAATATAACTTTAACTTTTATACTTGTGACCTTGGCAATAAATTTATTAAAATTTTATCATTTTATTGTATTCATATGGATTATTGTAAATCAAACTTCCAATCTTTTCAAAAAATTGAAAAATAATTCAAAACTTATAATATGACAAAATTTTATTACACATTTTATAAGGTCACAAGAATAGTAAAAATAGTTTTTATGGTACCTTTAAAATACATAAAATGCACAGGATTTATAAATGATCTGTAAATTCGTATATCATACATGTATATATTATGATTACCTTTTATTGAATATAATATTAAATTCAGTACTAATAAGAAGTTTTAGCATTATTTCAACTAAACATACTAATACTAGTCTCATTAAATTTTTAAGTAAAACAGTAAATTTATGCCACAAAGTAGTAAGTTTTGATCATTAATCAAATTTACTATGTTATCATAAAATTTACTATTATTCTATAAAAAATTATTATTAGTTGAATTAAACTTACTTTCTAAACAGGAACTTTGGGATATAAAGTACTAATTCATTCATTTCATGAGAAAAAAAAAGAAGTAACTTTCATGTTTATCTTGATATACAATTTTAGACATAAATTTTACTCAGTTATTAAGTAAAATTTCAATAATTAATAAAAAAAAATTTTAGCATTATTTCAAGTAAACTTCTTGATAGTAGTTTCATATAATTTTTTAAAGTAAAATCATAAATTGATACCACAAACCAGTGGATTTGATCATTAATCAAATGTTCTATGTTATCATAAAATTTACTACTATTTTATAAAAATTTACTATTAGTTGAACTAAACTTACTCTTATAAGTTTTTAAAGTAAAATAATAAATTTATATGACAAGCTAGTAAGTTGTGATCATTGATCAAATTTACTATGTTATCATAAATTTACTAGTATTCTATAAAAATTTACTATTACTTGAGCTAATGTACTCTCTAAAAAGTAAGTTTGGAATATAAAATAGTAATTTATTTTCAAAAGGAGGTAAGTTTAATATTTATTCCAATTTACTTTTTGAGATATAAAAGTTACTAACTTATTAAATTAACTTACTATTTTAGATGCAAAACCTACTATCAAATTTTTAGGCTAATTATTAGGCATTATCTTATCTAGATGACTAGTCTAACATGTAACTAAATGGTTACTAAAAGTATTTTTACTTGTAATATCAGGTAAAAATTATTTCATTACCACAATTATCATTATTGGACTATTTTCCTATTGAAAATTGTTTGATTTGTATGAAGAATCGGTTTGATTGACTTTTTAACAAAGAGTAAAAAATTATAAACAACAAAAGGAAAAGTGTTATAGAACTAATATTAATATGGTAGTGAAGGAGTGTTTGATTATGTAGCAGGTGCTAGGTTAATAAAATCAAGAAAGTTAAAGAACTTGAGGAGAGAGAGAAGTACAAAGAAAATTAAACTTTCATTTATTCAAATAAAATTCTATTCCTTCCAAAATAATAAAGGGGGAACCCCTATTTATAGGGGAAGATATGAAGAGTTCAAAGTACATTTGTATTCTTATCAACATAGAAATGACATGTTCTCGTAAGTCGTGAAGTGATAAGATAGAGTTAACCATCATCTCGATAATCGTGTCATGATAACCTTATCACCTTTGTAGAACGTGATAGTTCCATCCTTATTTAGGAGATAAGATAAAGTAATAGACATCCACAATAAGATAATTATTTCATAACACTCCCCCTTAAATATTTATTACACAAAGAATATGTCTCGTTAAAACCTAACTAGGAAAAAATCCTGTGGGAAAATCCTCAGTGAAGGAAAAAGAGTACATTATTCTTGTGTAATTATTTCTCCCCCTGATCCAAAACATCATTTGAGATCCTTCAACCGATGCATTCCAATATTTTTCACCAATTTTTCAAATGTTGCAGTTGGCAATGCCTTGATAAATAAATCTGCCAAATTATTGTCTGATCAGATTTGTTGCACATCAATGTCACCATTCTTATGCAAATCATGAGTAAAGAAGAATTTTTGTGAAATATGTTTCGTTCTATCTCCTTTAATATATCCTCATTTCAATTGAGTTATATAAGTTACATTATCTTCATATAATATTATTGGAGGATTTTCTTTTTCAAATGATAACTCATAATTCTTCCGGATATAATGGGCCATTGATTTTAGTCGAGCACATTCTCGACTAGTCTCGTGAATTGCTAACACTTCAGCATGATTCGAAGAAGTAACCGTCATTGATTGCTTTGTAGATCTCCATAAAATGACTGTACCACCACGTGTGAATATATATCCAGTTTGAGATCCTACCTTATGTAGGTCAGATAGATACCCAGCATCAGCAGAGCCAAGCAATTCATATCAAGATTTGTTGGAATAAAATAGGCCAAAATCAACTGCTCCTTAGAGATAGCGAAAAATATGTTTAATACCATTCCAATGTTGCCTTGTAGGAGATAAGTTAAATCTTGCTAATAGATTCACAGCAAACGAGATATCTGGTCTTGTACAATTAGCAAGATACATTAGTACACCAATAGCGCTAAGATATGGTACTTCAGGACCAAGTATTTCTTCATTCTTCCTCTCTTGGTCTCACCATTATAACTGTTATAATTTAATTGATTAGATTTATTTTAAGGGCTTTATCATACTTATATAAATGTATAAGCAATTAATAAATATATCATTTATTATTACATAAATAGTTAAAGTGTATATTAAACCTTAGAAGTTGATTGATTTTAGGGTACACACACTAACACTACATTGTTCATCTCTTTTTTTTTTTTTTTTGGGTAAGAATTGTTCATCTTTGTTCTACGTGAGGTTGAAAATCCTCAGGGAATGAAAAGAGACTGATTCTGTTTGCATGCATTTTCTTATGGATTAATCACACCAGGATCATATAGGCCATGTTCAGTGAAAGCAGGAATCTTAACCAAGGTGCAAATATGGGATTTGGTCCTGCATATTCACACGATGAATGCATCTAAACTTTTTGGAAGTTCACAAACAAGCAAATGAAATTATTTTTGGCCTTTTATGTATAAAACATTTTTAGGAAATTGAAGCTTGCCTACACAGTGCCTACTCAAGTAATTCTATAATTGGCTGACTGTTCAGTTCACTATCCTATAGGCATTGTAGAAGATTTATTGGTAAAAGTTGGTAATTTTTATTTTCCTACTGATTTTCTTATTCTTGATATGAATGAGAATATTTCCGTACCAATTATCCTTGGTAGAGACTTTTTAGTTATGAGGGAGCTAATATTGACTTATTAGAAGGGAAATTAACTTTAAGGGTTGGTAAAGAAAAGGAAGAATTTAACATGTTTGAACCCATAAAATATCCTTCTTATGACACTACAAGAAAAATCATCAATAGTGACAACAAAAGTCATCACAGAAAAATCGAAGGTCGTCACTGATAATTATCATCGTCAAGTTTAAGGTTGCCACTGAGTCGTCACTGAAGGCTCGTCGGTGAAAGTAAACAGTGTCAACCTTAAAAGTCGTCACTGAAGATGAAGCATTTGTGACAACATTTGTCGCCACTCACTCATTGGTTATAGTGACGACTTCAGATTTTGTCAGAGAACTATGAACGAAGTTGTCACTGTTGAGCAGGGAATATAGTCAGAAGTGGCTAGTATCAGTGACGACTAAGTCGTCACTGATATGAGTGGCAATTCAGTGACAACGATGTGTTGTCACTCCTGTTGATAAGCATCAGTGGCGAGCTATTATTGTCAGTTAATTTTAGTGCTATCACTAAACATCATGTGCTGGAATATATCATCCAAACCTAGAATCACCAGATTGTATCCCAATCAATCACAACATCCATGGAAACAACATTAATTCAGGAAAGAACCATCGTATGAATGCCAATTAAATGACGCACCATACGAATAGCATTAATAGTTAAATATCATTATCAATTTCCGGCTAGTCATATATCTAGATACATAAGTAGTATGTATTACAACGTTTGAACCAAAATAGGCAGTTTAAAAGTGGAGCATCCTTGACAACAATATGTCAGTTACAGCCTAAAGATCTCATGAGCAAAAAGGGTCTCTAAATACATTGTTCTTCAGTAGCACGAGCCACACAGCTACCTTGCAATCAAAATGCTTGAACCAGCAACATCTCTGCATTCACCAACAGCATGAATTAACAAGAGACAAATAAACAAGGCAAATTCAAAAGTACACCATTTGTTCAAGAATCAGTTTGGAATCAACAATGCAATTGATCATTGGGAAAAACAAATTCAAGAACACCATCTACGTATTCAGGTAAATATGTAGACAATATATGGCATACATTTCAAACCAAAAAAGAAGAAGAAAAAGATATTAGCACTAAAGTTAGCAGAACAACCATCCATTTTGTGAACAACAACTCCCCATAAAATGGCCAATAAAACAACAATTAAAGACCCAAATTGTGTCTAGTAACAGTATCAGCATTTATGATTCTCATAATTCAACACCAAAATGGCTATTCAGCCATAAGTCATCCAATGAAATTGCAAATTGTATCAAAGCACTAATTTGACATTGAAATCTGAGTAGATAAACAAATCGCTCCAATCCTATAAAGGAAAATGACTGAAGTTCACAACTAAAATAGGTATGCTTATTTCAACTTATGTGTGTAAATTATAAGAGGATAGATAGTGCTGACCAAGTATTTTCATTGGCTGGCATCTGCAATCCAAACTTTGTGGTCAGTGCTTCAAGAAGACTGGTTGCATGCCTTTGCTGGTTCTCGAGCTTCTCCATCAGATTCTGTTGAACTTGAAGTTGCACTTCCAAGTCAACAGCTCTCTTCTCAACTTGTTCGGAACGTTTCTGAGCCTGTTCTGCTCTTATTTGAGAGATTCCATCTTTGCAAGTTGTTCAGCCATCATAGTTGTCCTTGAGACACCACGACCACGAACATGTCCAGGTTTATGGCCAATGACTTCAATGCATATGTCTTCTTCAGTCCTGTTAGCACCATTTTGTTGGGATTCAACCAAGCACTCCTTCAACTTAATCTAGATTAATGGTATGATATCGTGAGTCATATATAGTAAGCTATGAAAGGAATGGAGCTTGCCAAGCTTTGTAAATACAAGCTAATGGAACTTATTGAGGTACTTTCTGATAGCTCGTCAACCATGCCATTTTTCTTCCAACTAAAATGAGTCATGTCATAGAGCTCTATTGGCCCAACTCTCCTTCCTTCGTGAGCCTCCTATTAAGAATAAAAAGTTAGAAACCTGAGAGCAAATCAGCAAACATATAGATATAGCACTTTACCCGTTCAGTCTTGTGACGAAGAAATGACTTAGTGCCAGCTGTATGAGCAGTTTTTTGCTTTTGTCTATTTATGGTATTCTGTTGACTTATGACCTACACTTAGTAGATTCATCCAAGTTCAAAAAATAAAAAAGACATAAGGATGAATCAAGATAAATTAGATACAAATTATGAGTTAATGTACCTTGAACTTTTCACTGCAAAAGTAGTCACAGAGATAAACCCAATCAGTCTTGTCCATTCGTGGTGGACAGTTTGCAAGTGCTTCTTCCTTTGACTTGAATTTCTTGAACAACTTGTGAAGGTTATAGCGCCTATTTCGGTATTGTATGTTGAGTTGCTTGATCAAAGCTGATTCCACATGATCTCCTTCATCATAAACAAAACTATTCTGCATATGGAATTGCTAGAGCATGATTAACTCTTCATCAGCGTTGCCCTCCCCCAAAAAACCTTTTTCCTAAAAGAATTTGTCACCAGCTTCTACACAGAATGTAGTGCATAAAAATAATATCCATCATGAGCAGGCGGTGATATATATCTAAAAATTTTCATCCACCTAACCTATATTTATAAACCCAAGTAGCAAAATTTCTTCTAAATGACATTACAGTTAGTCTAATCAACTTCCTGGACTTATGACAAGGGGTTGATACAAACATGTATCCCCTCAACTGCTGTCATCTACTAACTTGCCCTTGAAAGGGAAACAAGCAAGCGCTGGATACATTAACCACAAAATCCTCTACCTGATCCTTCCCATGAGCATCAGCTTTCACAAGCTTAGAATTGAATTCCTTTTTTCCATCGGTTGTACCAGTCTCTTCTGTATGTATGAAAGAAACACGAAGAGCCTCATTCCTAAGCAAGAAATTGCAGAAGCTTCTCAGCAACAAGGAGCAGATACAACTACAATCAAAGACAGAGGAGCAAAGCAAGCCATTGGAGTGTTCCATAAACATCAATTAAAAATCATTCCACAGTGAGAACTTCCAACCCTTATAGGAAGAAATACAAATGGACCACATAAGTCACTATCTATCTTACTTTTGTAATATAAAAAAAAAATAAATGATCAATAAAGTATCTCACCTTCTTTTCTAGTTCTTGGTACCTACTCCACTCATCCCATTATTATTTGAATATTTTTACTTCAATCTTTTGCATTTAAATTTAAAATTTTCAAGAGTGACAAATTTAGAGATATGCAGTCATTTACAACAAAGAGAAACATGCAGATATAGCAAATACTGCCATAAAACATTAGAAAACACTCCCTCAGGCCAAAATCATGCCATCTTCCGACATCCATTTACTACTTTGATCTTAATTTTACAACTTCAATGAAATTACATGAATTGCCACTTCACAAAAAGAAAAAGCAACTGCCACTTCACAAACAAAAAGTTAAACTAAAAGGAGACATAAAATTTAGGAATGATAAAGTATGTAATCAATAAAGCATCTCTGTTCTTCATCCTCATTCCCTCCTCATGCTTTGTCACATTAAGACCTGTAAATTACTCTATTAAAATACGTTATGCAACTCCAGTCAATGATGGTATCAAATAATTCAAGACCCCATCACAAAACGGTCAATAATCTGCAATAATATTGTTAATAAAATCAATGACTAGTCCCCAAAAATAATCTCATTGGCATACTAAAACCAATCAAAGCAAGCAAAAGTTTAGGAAATTAAATCAATTTTACGCCATGCCTTTGCAACAAAAGGGCAATATCAGTGGCCTTTGGAGCTTTTCGCTGCTTTTGTTGACCATAAATTTGGCATGAGACCACATAAGTGAACTTTATATCTGCTTGAGCTCGTGCTTCAGGTGACAATTCAAAACCTTGAGTCCTCGGAAAACTTGTCCGGGAATAAGCATCCCCTGAATATCCAATAGCTAACAAGTGATTTGACAAACATTTCTACATCAAACAGACAAAAAGAAAAAAATTATTGACCAACATATGCACCTCCAAGAGCTTTCTTTTCCAAGTAACTTTGTAGCATCAATGCCCTCCTATAGTACATCATACTGCGAACTGCACATTAAGAAAAACAACATTATTAATATATGGAGAAGGTACAAAAATTAGGTCAATGAAATTTGGGGAAAATGAAAATAGAGCAAGAATAAGCGAAATTTACCTCTTTATGGCAAGTTGCATAGAGGCAACAGCATTCTTCAGCAGCTATTGTGTCCAGATTGAAGAGAAGAGCAACTGCAGTGAGAAAGACGGTTTGGGAAAGCACGGGGTGAGAAGGTTTGGGAGAGCAAGGGAGTGAGAAGGCAGAGGCTGTGTTTCCACTTTGTTCCACTTAACCGAGACAAGTGATAAGAGGCCCACTTAATGTCTGAGGCAGATGCAGCTAGGGCCTCAGGTGAATTTTCAATTCCCGCTTAATGTCTTCCCCAAAATTTTGAACAAACAAAATTTTACCACTAACAATTTTACCTTTTTTCTTTCTTTCGATTTTCAAAAAAGGGTTTTTCTCTTTTCTTTGTTTTAGCTTAAGTGTTTTAATTAATTATACTAGATCTTCAATTTTTTTTTTCAAAAAATTTTCATCATAATTTGGAAGGATTTTTAAATTCATAATACTACTAAAACTTTTGTGAGATTTTTAATAATTCATTTAAGCAGAGAAACTTTAAGGATAGAAAAGCATGTTTCAGTTGATAATTCACTTTTTTTTTCTTTTAAAAACTAAATTATTGTTTCAACTAATAAAATGACCAATATTAATGGAAAACTAATGTAAATTTGAAAACAGTTCTGTGACGAGAAAAGTTGTCACTACTTTGAGGTAGGTATTTTAGTGACAACGAGTGGAGAGTTGTCAGAAAAAGTGCAAGATTTAGTGACAAGATTCACCGCTTGTCAGTATTGGATACACTAGACCATTCCGCGCGGCCTGGCGGGAAAGATTCAGTGACAACATTTCCTTGTTGTCACTGAAGAGTTAGCTCCCGGGATACAGACTGTGACAAGCCATGCAGTTGTGGCTGAAATAGCTATTCTCTGACAAGATTTACGTTGTCACTGAAAAATGTCGTCACTAATGACCTTTTTTCTTGTAGTGTGAGTCTTTTTCAGCTCTTGGTACTGTTGACGATTTGCCTGGTGAAAATATATGACACCGTAGGCTTTGGGGTTCAAACTCGAGCTCAATAATCATCAGTTTTCCTCTTCACTAGTTAGGAAGCGGCTTATTAATGGGCAAAAGGATTATAGATTCCTAGCGCATGTAATGGATGGTGTGAGATCGTTTGAACCTTTTCATCTGTCATAATCATGTCTACTACGTCTGGCTGAAGGCGTTAAAATTAGCACTTATTGGGAGGCAATCCAACTTTCTTTTGAATTTTTAAAAATATTTTTCTATTGTTTTTGGGGTTTAGTGGTGGTATTTACTATTATAGGATTTTATTACTTTTATGTTTGAGTTATTTGGTGGTGTGTTTCACTCCTATTTGTTGTGCTCTCTTGACTTCTTGTTTTAGAAGGATGGCTTTTCTTTTTTTTTTGGTTACAATGGAGGCCTATAGGCCAGTTAAATCCTAACTAACCATGGGGACGCAACCCCTTTTACATCATCATTCAAAAATTGTTTAATTACATCGGGTGGTTCATCCAGGACTGATAACCCATCCTTCTGCTGGTGACTCCACTTGGCTAAACAATCTGCACATGTGTTCCCTTCCCTCCATGTATGAATCAAGTCACATTCCCATTCTTTGCTTAACCACTGTCTAACCAAATATATAGTGTTAGCATATGGGCTGTTACCGGGTCCTTCCTTAATGAGTTGGATAGCCGTCAGGGAGTCTGATTCAAGGATTACCCTCCTGTATCCTTCCTTCCATGCCATTTGGAGCCCATAGGCCATACCCCACAATTCTGCTAACACGTTAGTTGTGTTCCCCAGATTAACACAGAAACCCTTCTTCCAAACACCTCTTTCATCTCTTATCAGACCTCCTGCTCCTGCACCACCCGGATTGCCAAGCACCGATCCATCCACATTTATCTTCAACCATCCAGGCGGAGGTTTAACCCAATTAATGAACCTGTACTCCATTACCTTAGTGCCATACCCATCATTCAGAACTTCCTGGGTTTTTCTTACCTGTTGTAAAATCCATTCCTTCCCTATTCTCAACTCTGCTCCTCCCTCTCCTGCATTCACCTTATTCCGATGTTGCCAGGCATGGTAAACTATCAACTGGAACGTTATTTGCCAACAGTTCCTTCTATCCTGACCTATACTTTTTTCTTTGAGATTCCAATCCAACCACTCTTGTAAGGCCAAAAGTTTAAACTGCTGCCAAACCCTTCCTTTAACCAGTGATTTCCAAATTTCCTCTATCCAATGACAGTCTCGAAAAGCATGCAGAGCCGTTTCGACATGTGTTTTGCACATGGGGCATAGCCCATTAGGATGAAGATGTCTTCTCAGCATTTCTCCATTAGTCAGCACTTTCCCTTGCCTAATGAGCCATAGAAGGCATTGCCATCTCCCCGGACCTTTTTGCTTCCAAATTCTCATCCATCCATTTTCCGGCTCATGGTCCTCCGAAAAGTTTTTTGCCACCAACTCATATGCAGACTTCGTTGAGAAACAACCATTGTTTTCATATCCCCAGATAATGGCATCCTCCCTTGTTTGCTGTGCTACTACCACTTGAGGGGGAAATTTCAACAGCTCTTCCTCACTGAGGTAATTTTCGAGGAGGTTCCATTTCCAACCACTCCCTTCCTGCCAATAATCACTCACCTTTTTCCTTCGCTCACTATCCGGAATCTCCATCGTGCATATTTCCTCCAACGTTTTTTCTCCCATCCACCTATCAGTCCAAAAGGAAATTTTTCTCCCGTTCCCCAGTTGCCACTTCATTCCTTCTGCAACTACCTCATCTCCTCTCTTTATGCTTTGCCAAACATGTGATGCTCCAAGTCGTCTTGGGACCATTTCTTCAGTTTGCCTAGCATACTTCTTGCCTAACACATCAGCCCATAACTCACCCTTGGCATTCCTATATCTCCAATTCAGCTTTGCCAGCAGTGCCATATTCATGACTCTCACCCGTTTTATACCCAGCCCTCCGTATTGTTTGGGCTTAGTTATTTATTCCAACCTCACTTTATGCATCCTCCTTTTCTCCTGCGTATCTCCCCATAAAAAATTGCGAATACATTTTTCAATGGCCTCTACTACTGAAGTTGGAATAGTCAGTGACTGCATTACATAATTGGGGATCGCAGATATAACAGATTTCACCAGTGTTAACCTCGCTGCAAATGACAATAATTTTCTCTTCCAACCAGCCAACCTGCTATGAATTTTATCCAAGAGTTCCGAGAAGGTATCAGCATAGGATCTTTGATGCAGAATTGGAATTCCCAAATACTTTCCAAGATTGGTTGTTAACGGCACCCCGGTGGTCCTACTAATCTGTTCAGCCTCCTTCCTATTCACATTCTCCGAGCAAAATATTTTAGACTTTTCAATGTTCACCTTTTGGCCTGAAATTTCACAGAAATTCTTCAACACCTTCTCAATCACCTGAGCTTGGTTGACCCTTGCTTCTGCAAACAGAATAAGATCGTCAGCAAATAGGAGGTGCGAGACAGGAGGCCCTCCTCTCGAGGCCTTCACTGGCTTCCAGAGTCCTTGACTAACAGCATCCTCAATTAGGTGGCATAGCCGTTCCATGCATAGAACAAACAGGTAAGGTGAGAGAGGGTCACCTTGACGTAAACCTCGCTTTGGTTGAAATCCTTGCAGCTTACTCCCATTCCACAGAATTTCAGTTGATTGTACCTTCACACAGCTCATTATTAAAGAAACCGTAGCATCCGGAAACCCCGCCATTCGCAAGGTTGTCTCCAAAAAATTCCAATTCACCCTATCATAGGCCTTTTCCAGGTCCACCTTAACTACCATAATGCCTTTCCTCCCTCGTAACTTCCTTGCCGAATGGATTATTTCCTGAACTACTACTATATTATCCATCGTTTGTTTCCCCGGGATGAAACTACACTGAGCTACTCCAGTCATCCCCCTCATTAGAGGTCTAATCCTTGCAACTAGAATCTTGGTAATTACTTTATAAATAACATTACACAGTGAAATTGGTCGGAACTGTGTTACAGTCTCAGGCCCCACCACCTTCGGGATTAGCGAGATTAGTGTGGAATTTAGATTCGGTGGCACCCTCTTCTCCCGGAAAACCACCTTAACATACTCCAAGATATCCCTTCCTATGAATCCCCAACATTTTTGGTATAGAATTGCTTGGATCCCATATGGGCCCGGGGCTTTGTCCCCCTTCATATCAAAAACAGCCTTCTTTACTTCTGAGATAGACACTGGTGTCACAAGACTTTGCTGTTTCCAATTCTCCAATTCTGGAAAACCCACATTACATGCTACATCTCCCCTTACGTCTCCTCCTGAACAATACAAATCTACATAGAATTCCCTCACCATTGCTTTGAGCGTTTCTTGATCACTATGCCATGCTCCTTGACTGTCTTTAAGGCAGGTAATTGTGTTTCTTTTCCTTTTTATAATGGTAGCAGCATGAAAGTACCTTGTATTCCTTTCTCCATTTTTCAGCTATTGCTCCCTTGATTTTTGGTGCCAATGGATCTCTTCCTGATACAGAATGTCATTGTATTCCTTCACCAATTTACACTCTAATTTCTCCAAGTATGCACATTGCTTCTCCGCTAGCACTTTTTGAATTCCAGCAATCCGGGCCAGACACCGTCTTTTCCTTCTGAAGATGTTTCCAAACACCTCATGATTCCACGCCACAAGTTTTTCCTTCATGTTTCCAACCTTTTCCCAGATGTCCTCCTTTCCTTTCCAACCTTCCTGCACTACCTTCCAAAACTGTGGATGCGTAAACCAGGCGAATTCCAATCTGAAAACTTTATCCTTCCTTGGAGCTTCCTGGTTTCCGAACTCTAGCAGTAGAGGATTATGATCTGAGTGAGTACGTACTAAATGCATGAGGTGTGCTTCCGGGAATTTGACTCACCATCTTAAATTGCTTATGGCTCTGTCTAATCTCTTTCTTACCACTGCTCCTCCTTCTCTAAAGTTGGACCATGTTACACCCGGTCCAGAATAACCCAGGTCTATTAAGCTGGACTCCAGCATGAAATCCTGCAGACCATGTTTACTCTTTGCCCAGAAAGAATTCCCTCCAATCTTTTCTGTACTATCAATAATATCATTCAGATCTCCGATAATCATCCACGGAAATCTAATCGAAGCTCCAACAAGTTTTAGATATGCCCACAACTCCTCTCTGCAATTCTCCATTGGGGATGCATAAACAGCTGAAAGCAACCACTGTTGTCCATCCTTCAATTTGACAAAGGCGTTAATTACCTGCTTATTACATGTTACTACCTCCATTTCCACCTCTTCCTGGATACTGAAGAGCCAGATCCCTCCGAAGAATCCCTTTGCCTCCACACAAAAACTCCAGTTGAAACCCAATGACTTGATGAATGAGCTCACCAGTGCACTTGGGGTTCTGGTTTCCATTAGCACTAAGATCTCTGGTCTTTTTGTCACTATCAGATCCTTTAAGTTTCTCCTAAACTTGCCACTCGCTGCCCCTCTACAATTCTAGCTTAGTATTTTCATTTATTCAAGCAATAGAAATTTCAACCCCATCATCACCTTTCCCTTCTGCTCCATCAGCATCTGCACATAAGGTTTCCATTACCACTGATACATCCTGGCTCTCCATTAAACCTGCAGTTTGTTGTTCCTTGGGGGATCCACCCTTTACTGGCGGCTCAATATTCCTATTTCCCTCCTTACTCCTCTCCTCCCCTGGATCTAAGGCATCCTTTTCCCTTCTTTTACTCACCCCTTCCCAACTAAGCTTTCGTTGGACAAGTGGTTGTGTATTGTTGCTTAGCAGTGGAAAGTTCTCTTTATTCAAGTCAAATTGTCTTTCTAGTTCCCCTTGCTGCTTCTCTTCTTCATTGTACCTGCTCAGTCCTTGGGGCTTCCAAATTTTCAGACCCCTATTAATCTCCTTCGGTTTACAGGAATTTTTTGCTCCAAGCGGCTTTCCCGTCTTACTCCCACCCTTCATAATGCCTAATGACCCTTTGGAAACCTTGCCCTTAGTCCCAACTGGAATTCCTTCTTTTTTCTTTTTGTAATTCACCTGTTGGGTTAATTCTGGAAGGGCAACTAGTTTCTCCCTTACAGCAGCTCTGTCATCCTCCCCTTCGATTTCCTCAGAATCCTGCTCCAGATCTTGGAGAGCATGGAACCTAGATTTGGATGTGCCCACTTGCTCCGACCCCTTCCCAAAGACAAAAGTCTCTCCCCTGCTACTCGATGGTGCCTTACTGGACCCTTCCTCTCTTTGCTTCCCCGCCTGCTGCCCTTCTTCAGCTGAAGCTCCATTTCTTTGCAAGGCCCTCATAGAGCGTTCCTCTTTATTAGCATTCTCCTGTACTGGTGCCTTCCCGTTTTCAAACACCCTCCTGTTCATGGACTGTCCTCTAAAGTTTGATTCCCTTCTTTTAGCAAAGCTTGAGTTATTTAGCTTGCTTTTTGGAGGATACCTGGCAATTTCAACCTCCCATCCTACTTGGTCTTTGGTGCTACTATGTATTAGGGGAGTTTCATTTTCGTCTCTTTTGTTGTTATTATTTCTTTATTTTTATCCTTAACATTGAGGACAATATTATCTTAAGTGTAGGGGAGAGGCAAATGAGTGAAGTGAAATTTTGGTTAAAATTTTGCAAAATTTTTGTTATTTCCTGGTATGCAATGGCTTTCATTTTGAGTTTGCTATTGTTAAGGCTTATGTATTTATATGTGTTAAGTGTGAAATGGTGATGCCTTAGGGTGTTCCTCTGATGAATTTTTTTCAAATTTGAGGCTTTTGTGATTTTGGCCAATTTTTCTAGACATTGTAACAAATCTAAACGCTTACCTATATTATATACATGCAATTATTGGTCTACCCAAGATTGTATATCAATCTACGCCCTCTTTTTTGCATTTAGCCACAAAAGAGAAAGAATTTGTTTTAATTACATTCTAATGCAATGTCGCCATGTAGTTCTTTATAAAAATTCTATCAATCATTTTCCAATATGAATCTAACCACACTCTGGAATTTTTCAAAACAATAACAGCACAAAACAAGATAAATTTTTAGAGTAAAAGGAGTTATTTATGTACGGCAGAAAAATATATGTCAGCCAAGTATGAAAAGTTTGTGTACAGGGCAAGAAATCTTTAAAGCTTGTCTGGATTACCATTCTCTAGATTTTTTATGGAAAAATATACTGTAACAATGTGATGTATGTGAAGTAAAGAAGTGTTTAGAAAATATGATCACAGAAAACGTGAAAATTTTTTTGGTGGAAAATTGCAATCCAAACAAGGTGGTACAATTATGTTAAAAAAAGAAAGAAAGAAAAAAAGAAAAGTTTGTATTAGTGCAGGACAAGATGTCTGAATTTGGTACAATTATGTTGCTCAAAGAAAACGTTAAAAAAAAGAGTTAGTGCAGGACAAGATGTCTGAATTTGGTACAACTGTGTTACTCAAAGAAAACGTAAAAAAAAAAAAAAAAGAAAAAAAAAGAAAAAAAAAAAGAAGTATCCAAGAAAAGAGATTCCAATCAACATCAGAAATCGCGTATAAATTCAGCCACAAAGTCCACATTTGCTATCACCTGACCTGAAAAGTCCTGGCTTTTTCATCCCTTTCCTTTCCTCCAAACTTCTCAATCTTTTTACCTGCGACATTATATTAGAACTTCTGAAAACCAGCAACCACAAAAAACATGGTTGTACTTAGCAATGGTTCCTATTTTGTTTCTGAAGAAATCAACAAATCCCTCGTTAAAGCTGTTCATGACCAAGAAGGACCACTAGCAATCCAAGCCCCCATTGTATCATCCTATAATGAACGTATCAGGCCGTTGCTTGACTGCGTGGACAGGCTGCGAAGCCTTAAAGTCATGCAGGAAGGAATCCAGCTTCCAACAATCGTTGTTGTTGGAGATCAATCTTCAGGGAAGTCAAGTGTTCTAGAGTCACTAGCAGGCATTAGCCTACCTAGAGGACAAGGGATTTGCACCAGGGTTCCCTTGATTATGAGGCTGCAAAGTCATCCCAGTCCCCAGCCAGACCTGAGCTTGGAGTTCAATGGAAGAGTTGTTTCAACTGATGAGGAGCATATTGCTGAGGCCATCAGCGTTGCAACTGATGAGGTCGCTGGCAAAAGTAAGGGAATATCAAATGTTCCCCTAACTTTGACTGTTAAAAAGGAGGGTGTCCCTGATCTTACTATGGTGGACTTACCTGGGATAACTAGAGTTCCAGTTCACGGGCAGCCTGAAGATATCTACGAGCAAATTTGAGCAATTATTATGGAGTATATTAAACCAGAAGAAAGCATAATACTCAACGTTTTATCGGCTAGTGTTGATTTTTCGACTTGTGAATCCATTCGGATGCCCCAAAAAGTAGACAAAACCGGCGAGAGAACTCTGGCAGTTGTTACAAAGGCAGACAAGGCAGCCTGAAGATATCTACGAGCAAATTTCAGCAATTATTATGGAGTATATTAAACCAGAAGAAAGCATAATACTCAACGTTTTATCGGCTAGTGTTGATTTTTCGACTTGTGAATCCATTCGGATGTCCCAAAAAGTCGACAAAACCGGCGAGAGAACTCTGGCAGTTGTTACAAAGGCAGGCAAGGCCCCTGAAGGCTTGCTCGAGAAAGTAACAGCTGATGATGTGAACATCGGACTTGGCTACGTCTGCGTGAGAAATCGTATTGGTGACGAATCATACGAGGAAGCTCGAGCTGAAGAAGCTATGCATTTCGAAACACATTCGCTGCTGTCCAAGATTAACAAGTCTATAGTTGGCATCCCTGTTTTAGCCCAGAAATTGGTTCAAATCCAGGCAACCATAATTTCAAAATGCTTGCCAGATATCGTGAGGAAGATCAATGACAGGCTAGCTACAAGCGTAACAGAGCTGAACAAGTTGCCGCAAAAGTTGAACTCAGTTCCTGAAGCGGTCACTGCGTTTATGCGTATCATATCTTCAGCCAAAGAGTCACTGAGGAAAATACTCATCAGGGGGGAATTTGATGAGTATCCAGATGAGAAAGAAATGCACTGTACTGCTAGACTGGCATCGATGCTGAGCGAATTCTCTGAAGAATTGCAGTCCATCTCCATCAAGAGTGAAGAAAACCATAAATTCTTGGAGGAAGAGATTGGCATCCTGGAGGAAGCTAAAGGTATAAGCTTACCCAATTTCCTTCCTCGCTCTGCTTTTCTCACTTCACTACAAAAAGGGGTCAAGGCCATTTCTGCTGCACCACCTGAATTCGTGAACAAGTTTTGGGAGTATTTACAAGGGGTGCTGGTCCCTCTCTTGATGAAGCACTCTGCCAACTACCCACCACTTCAGTCTTCAGTCAGAAGAGCTGCCCAAAATCTTGTTTCCAAGAAAAGAGAGCAGTCAGTAGCATGGGTGCTGCAGATTATAGACATGGAGAAACTCACAGATTATACTTGTGATCCTGAATACTCTGCCACCTGGCATAAACTGATGGAAAAACAGGACAGATTCATGGAGCTTATTAATGATCACTGGAAGACAACAAGCATGGAGATTGACGGTTTTGGTGTGGTTGAAGTCGGCATCTGAGAAATCATGGTTGTTGCACAACAAGCTTTTGATCTGAAAATGAGGATGACTGCTTATTGGAAGATTGTCCTGAGGAGGCTGGTTGATTGCATGGCTTTGCATTTACTCTTCAGCATCCAAAATCTGGTGAACAAGGACACGGAAACTGAAAAGGTGAACGACTTAATGGGACCTCATGGGGGTGGAGTGGAGCGGATGTTGGAGGAATCTCCATCTGTTGCTGATAAACGTTACAGATTGAACAGAAGCATCAAGTTGCTGAGGGAGTCTAAAGAGATTGTTGCTAATATAATGGACAATATTGCTGCTTATGGTGATTAGGGTCTGGTCATAATAGCCATTGTTTACTTCGATATTTGATAACAACTTTGCTTTGTTGCTTTTTTCTTTTTTATTTGAATTGGTTTCTTGGGTTCCCAAGAACTTGAGTGGAGTATTAGTACTTGCACAAGAGAAGCTATATCTGTAGAATTAGTATAATTTTCAGTTGGACCATTTAATATATTTTAGTTGATAAGTTTAATATAATATGAAGTCGTCTAATTAGTAGTTTGTACTTCTGCAGTTCTCCTTTTAAGGACTAAAGATCAAACTTATGGTCGAAAAAAGGGACACGGGGCCTCGCAATTTGAGGCAGCGTCCATTTGCGGCAATTTGACGGCTGGGATGTAAAGCTGGAGCATGGATGGTGCAGATGAAGGCACCAAGGATTGTAGTGAAACGACGTCGTTTTGGGTGGAGAAAACAAAAATCAGAATCAAATACAAAGACACAAACGCCGTTTCATCCATCAACCCTAATTGAAAAAATTGAAAGAGGAAAGAGGAATTAAACAGCCGTAATTGAGAAAAACAAACAGCCCTAATTGAAAAAATTAAAAGAGGGAAGAGGAAAGCACAGGTCTGCTTCGTCACAGTCTTCTTCACGGTCTGCTTCGTCACGGTCTTCTTCTCCACGAGAGTCTTCTTCTGAAGCTACGTCAAGCGGCTTTGCGTTTTCGGGCAGGCGAGAATAACAAAAGGCAAGTGAATGTCTTTCAACATTGTATCATCTTTCTTATTTTCTGCTGTTGAAACATGTCATTGACTAAATTGTCTACTATTGCACCATCATTTTACGTTCTTAACTTGAATATTTTGGCAATGTGCATATGGAATGATTATGTAAAAGGTTTAGCCGCCTCTAGTTGGGGAAGAGTGTAATTTGTATAGGTACTTGAGTGTACCGTCTCCAGTAGAAAGAAAGTTCCCCCTTACCTATGCTTGATCAGAACTTTTACACACATGTTTGACACTTTCTAAAGCATTTGTATGCATTTTTCTGAAGATTATGGCTCGCACACACAAGAGAGGCGCCGAAGATGCTGGAAGACCCGGTAGGAAGAAAAAGAGCAGGCGAACGGAAGAGGAAGGAGAATGTTCAACTAATCCACGCCATTTAATGTTTTCTTGTAAGAAATTAACATACCTTTTTGGTGCATAAAAATAGCCGTATTGTGTTTTATTTTTACTGTGAACTAAACGTCTAGGTTTGGATTATGTAGGAACGAGTTCAGAGAGGCGAGGAAGCAAAAACAGCTGGAGAAGGGGAAGCAAAGAGAAACTGGAATGGATGCAGAAGTGAGCGACAGTGACACGGAGGGCGAGACGGTAATAATATTAACTCTTGCTTTTGTAACACGGGAAGACCTGGTTGGCATGAGGGTAGTCTTCTGTTGTTTTGTAGTTCTAGTTTACTATCAACAGTGCTTCTTTGGTTTGTCTAAATAGATAAATTGTCTCTGACTGCGAATCCTCCGCAATAACACCTATTTTGTAAGATGGTTTGCTTTATGGCTTTAATTGCTCATGATAACAGACTCCACGCCGTCATAGGGTCACTATTAAGTTCGTGCTCTAGGACATCCATCTGTTCTTCAACTGCCTCTGATATATATTGGGCATTCAAAATTTGTCGTACTGCAAGTAGGTAGCGTGGCTAGTTGTTTCATGTCAGTATTGTGATTATTTCAATTGTACCCATGCTCGTGGCTTTTTGTGTTGTCTTTTGTGTCCTGACATTGGTGTAATTGGGTATATTGGTCCTGATATTGGTGTAACTCGACATATATTTGGTGTAAATTGACATATAATTGGTGTAACTTGGCATGTACGTAGTGTAAACTGTCTATGATATACATTGGGCACTCAAAATTTGTTTTACTGCAAGTAGGTAGCCTGACGAGTTGTTTCATGTAATTATTGTGATAATTTCAATTGTACCCATGCTTGTGGTTTTTTTGTGTCTTTGTGTCTTAACATTAGTTAAGTTGGGTACATTGGTACTGACATTGGTGTAACTCGGTATATAATTGGTGTAACTTGGCATACATTTGGTGTAACTTGACATATAATTGGTGTAACTTGGCATAACTATGTAAACCGCCACTCTAAGAGTGCTAACAATTGCTCTATTTGTTCACACTGCATACACTCATTCGACTTTTACTTAAGCATCTACCAACTGTTACATTTAGGGATTGTTGGGGCATCATTAAAATTTGTAAACCGCTATTGCAACCTCAGTATTCGCACCTTTTGAGGTATACAATCAGTTTTTATATCGGATTCAGCTGTCGTTCATGTTTGTAATTTTTTGTAATTTGGTTATTATGTATACAACTAAAAAAAATGTACATATTAATTTTTATTTTTCAACAATTCGGTGAAGGTGCAAAAAATGGCACAAGATGCCTGGGCTAACCTTTCGCAGAGTGAGCGAGACACGTATAGCCTAGACTACAGGAATCAAGTAGCAGCAATGAAGGAGAATTCCTCCCGGTCCGGCCAGAGGGTGGTGCAGCAGAGGACTAAAAGGGTAGGACATGCAATGACATAGTTTTCATGCTTTACATATGTATATTATATTTAGTTGATTAGTTAAATAATAAGTTACTGACGAAGTTGATTCAATGTGGCAGAGTGCACCTATTCGCTGCTCTCCTTGGAGGCTGGGCCAACTTGTGAAGAGCCTCACTGAAGAAAAGAAAGAAGCTGTTGTTGAAATGGGATTTGGTGGCTTGCTCCATGTCGAGGCAATGAAATTGCCCAAAGAAGATCGCGAAAGGATAGCAGAAAATTTCAATCCATGGACATGTGAACTTAAGTTGATGGGGCAAATGGACAAAGGAACGGATGTCCATGCGCCTTTGGCCTACCACTACGGACCCCTTCCCACCGAAAGTGCCCTAAGCGTAAGATTCCAAGAGGCACAAACGACTCTTAAAAGCAAAAGAATTACAAAAAGAGTTGGAAGAAATGGAAGTGGGCCCTGAATTCAGAATAAAATTCTTGTTATTTGTGTGTGGGTGCTTTCTGACACCTACATCCAAATTGGACATCTCCACCATGCTCTGGCCACACCTTGTCAATGTGGAAGTCATCAAAACATTGAACCTGTGCCGCTATGTCTTGACTGTGTGCATCCAACCGCAGACTGAAATCGGGGAGATCCCGTCTAAATGGATCGGTGGCTGCGTAGGCTTTCCTAGCGTAAGTAATCACCTTATTATTATTCTTGTTCTTCCTAAATACCTGCCATGGGCAAATATGAACTCTTACAAGGTATCATTTTTTAAACATTGGTAAAGGTGTTTATTTTGACCGGGTGGACATCGACACCACGAGTATAAGACAAGTCCAGCTATGAGAGCATGGACTAAGAAGGCATTTATGGAACGATGCTCGTTGAGTCGAGGCATCATGGCAAATTTGGCCGTGGGAAGGTGTTTTCTGATTTCATAATTTGAATTGTCATCTGTAATTTGGTATGGTAGGTATACCTGAATGGATCACTTATGTGTTTATAATTGCTAACCCGATAGCCCGGTCACCATATAGCATCTCTCATGGAAAGTCACCTCACCCAAACCAGAAGGGTCGGATGAAAATGTGCAACAATTGAGACCCTCAGGATGCCATGTCCGGCTTAGAGGAGCTAGGACTAGGGGAACTTGCGGTAAGACATGCTCATTATCGAGCTTATATGCAAATTGAAAATCTCAATAATATTACTTACATTGTCATTTTAACTACCAACTGTTTTGACTGTTTTTGTAGCTGTCCATGCGGGCAATGTTCAGGCAGCATTTGAGTTTGCTAAAGTGCCATCACAAAGGGAGAGGTCGCGCACAGAGAGTCTTATAGCAGATGTGCTTCGCGAGAAGCACATCAGCCTGTTAGTCGATGGCCACAGCAGTGACAAAAAGGCTCCTGATCACGATGGCAATGGCCCCGGACGGCGAACTGAATCGGTCATGTGACTAAGGCGCGGGAAGATGCCGATCATATGAAAGGGAGGGGAAAGAGATCTAGGATGCGCAAAGACTTGCATCTAAGCACCCTACAAGTGGAGGTGGTAAGATATTGCTTCTAACTTGTATAGATTTGTGTAACATGGTTTTAAACTAACTTGGTTTTAAACCCATTAGCGTAACTTCTGATAATCGGATATGTTGGTCATGTCATTGGTGTAACTTGGCACGTCATTGGTGTAACTTGGCACGTCAGTGGTGTAACTTGGCACGTCAGTGGTGTAACTTGGCACGTCATTGGTGTAACTTGGCATGTAATTGATGTAACATGATAAATTATTGGTGTATTTTGTCCTGTCATTGGTTTATATTAGTGCAATTGCTTTTAATGGTGTAATTGGTGTACTTGGTGTAATATGATTGATTGGTGTAATTGGTGTATTGGTCCTGCTATTGATGTAACTTGGCATGTATACAGGGCCACAAACCGCGGAGGGAGATGACCTACATCTAGTTGGCGCTGCAACTGGAGGAGGTAAGATATTTCTTCGACCGTGATGATAGATTTGTGTAATATGGTAAAAAAATTGAGATTGATGTAATCTGCCATATAATATAGGGCCACAAACCATGGAAGGACCCGAACAGCCCAAATCCCTACAACCGAGGTGATAATATATTTTTTGGACCATCTTGATATAATGGTGTAATGTGACGGAAAACTGACATTTGTGTTTTGGACCATCATGATATAATGGTGTAATGTGATGTAAGACTGCTACTTAACAAATTTCATAATGTTAGTAGATGACATACATCCTCCAACACCCGACATGGCCACTAGTGGAGCGTAAGGAGCAAGCTAAATTGAAACTGTACATTTGATCAGTTAGGAAATGCTAGTGCAAACTTAGATGCTGCTCCTAAATCAATTGATCCTCCAATCCTGGCTGCACAAGGAGCAAAGTGTACAGGGCCCAAACTGCAGATATGGGACCCGCTGAGGGTACTTTGCCCTCTTCCAACCGAAAGGTTCGAGCATGTCAATATTCAAGGTGACCATGCTTTACTACTTTGTTCTCATTTAGAAAACAAACTTAAGCGTTGTATTGTAACTTATTTCTTCAACCATGATGATAGATTTGTGTAATATGATACGCTAACCCATTACTGATACAACGTGCCATATAATACAGGGCCACAATCCGTGGAGGGAGTTGATCCAAGATCCGCATACCCGCAAGCTGGCGAGGTAAGATATCTCTTCGACCATCATATATATGTATGGTGTAAAATGAAATAAAAGTGACATTAGTGTAACGTGGCATATTGTTGGTGTAACATGGCATGCAATTGGTGTAACTGGTCGTGCCATTGATATATGTTAAGTGTAATTGCATTTAATGGTGTAATTTGATTTATTGGTGTATTGTTCCTGCTATTGATATAACCTGGCATATAGCTAGTGTAAATTGTCATGATTTTGACTGCTGCTTAACAAATTTCCTAAGTTTTAGCAGATGATGTACAAACTCCAACACCGAACATGCCCACTAGCGGAGGAGAAGAAGGAGCAAGTGATTTCAGCAACATTCTTCGATGAGTTAGAAATGCAAGCACAAAAGGTGTGGCATTCCAAACTTAGATGCTGGTCCTAAAGTATTTGATCCGCCGATCCTCCGAAAGACAAGGAGCAGAGTGTACAGGGCCCGGACAAAGGAAGGGGGACCAGTAGAGGGAACGTTGCCCTGTTCTAGTGGAAAGGACAGGGAAGAGGAGAATATCCAAGTTGACCACGCTTTGCCGGCTGTGAATTCTCAGCTGGAAAACAGACAAAAATGTGAGTATGAACCTATTTAGTCATTTTTTACACATGTAATTGAAAGTATTGTAATACAACTGATATTAAAAGACAAGTAACCATTTATGGTTTGTGCATGGCCCCATTGAAGTGGGGGAGGAAAGGCCAAAAAGGAGACACGCATCGCCCCCAGAGGGTCACCGACCATTGTCAATTATACAGTCGTGTTACTAAAACTAGTTCGGCTGACCGGCAACTTGGGAACTTCATTGTGTCGTATGGGCCTGATACTGATAGGTAATATTTAGTGTAACTTTTTAAATGTGCTACATGTGGTAGTATTTAATATCTAAAAATTCGTCTTTGGTTGCAGTTACAAAATGGTGGAAATGCCTGGCCATTGCCTTGTGAGGCTGCACTTGCGTTCTCTTTTTGATGAAGTGAACGTCGCGTCCAATGTATATGCTAGATATATTTGACTGTTATGTCCTAAATTCCAATTGTGATTTGTTCCATAACAAGGTTTATTTGTAAACTTAGGTTATCAGTGTGTATGCTCATATTTTGAATCGGGAAGAGGCAGCACAGAGTTCAAGTCGGTATTTTGCCAATGCCTCAGTGGTGGTAAGTGATGTTTGAGCCATGAGATTTCCATATATTCTAGTGTAGGGGATTATGTGCAATGCATATTTAGGGAGTTTTTTTTTTGCTTAAAACGTGAAACTAAATTATTGTCTAACTAAATTATTGTTTTGCTAAATAACAGCATAGAATTGCAACCATGCCCCGGTTCGAAAAGAAGAGCAGTGAATTCTTACTCAAGTGTTTTGCAGACAATTTCAAGTTGGAATACACCGTTGTTGAACTCCACAGATGTCAAATCGTACACACCCTTTAATATTCCGCTGTTTTCTTTTTTTATTGCATTTCCACATTCAAAACAGCATCACCACCAGCCAACAAATAAATAGATGCATATCAATATTTATCATCTTGGTTCAATTTAGTTCATTGTAGCAATGATATGGTTTTATTCGATTAGCTTATATCCTGCAACTTGAATTCTACTTTGCAGTTCTTATTTCCAGTAGTTTTGAAGGATCAATGGTTGTTGATTGCTATTGACACGAGATGCAATGCGGTGGACCTGATTAGCTCAGTGAGGGATCATAGCCGGGCTAGAGTTGGTCCATTGATCACTCGGCTGGTATGCGATAGCCCATGTTAAGATTTTCTAACGGCGCGGACCGGGTATTTATTTGCTGCCCATTTTTGTTTTTTAATAGCTCGTAGCTGAATCTATGTTTTTCATTACTGTAGAATACTCTAATGGAATTGGTGGTAAAGGAGATCTACAAAAGCCCGCTTGATTTGAAGAACTACGTGTTTCGTATTGCCGACGTGCCACATCAGTCCGCGGATAACAGGTACAAGATCTGAAATGCATTAATGTTTGACATTAGCCTTCCTAAATGAACTCGCCGATTCCTTAGCAGCACTTCTCGCATTTGGATTTTGTCTTTGCAGCATTGACAGTGGTGTTTTCCTCATGAAGTTTATGAGGCACTGGGATGGTCGCCTAAATACCTCAACAATATCAGTGGTTAGAACCGAAATCCGAATTTTCCTTGACATGGTGGTCACGCTTTTACTACATCGCTGGTAATGGTAAATTTGAAAATTTTGACTATGTCGTTTCAGGAGAATGTCCGGCGATATCGTGTGGAGCTCGTGAATGAATTAGCGCCATCCTCAAAACTCTATTCGCGATAAAGTTCTTGAGGATGCTGGCATTTCTGTTCCTCGCCGTTAGTACCCATTTTTAAGTGTCTGGGATTAGACTTGCTAAATGGCATAGAGCCATCCTATGACAAAGTTTTTATTTGCGTTACATCGAAGTTTTAGCTAATTTGTTACAACTGAAATAATTTTGTCGCTCCATATAAGCATTAAGCATGGTTGTATCTTCAAAGGTAACGGACTTATTCTTGTTTTTCCACGTGATTGCCAAACAAGATACCAAGTTGACAAACAATCACACCCAAAAGGGCATTAGAGTAAGAGAATACATTTATATTAATAGTTGGGCCCAACAGAATTTAAAGGTATTGGATTTCGTTGGGCTAGAGCTATTATTAAGACAGCTGGCCCAAGTTTATAAAATTCAAAGACTACTACGTAACTCCTGTGGCCCGAGGTTATTTAGTGATGACCCAAACTTATCAACCCAACACTAATAACCATAAATATCCGAATAAGAAATACGAACAAGAGTACACCATCTTAATCATAAGTATTTAATGGAGTAATGAAATTGTTAATTGTTAATACTTGATGGAAGAATTATTGATTAATAGTAACCGAATTAATTAGTATTTGGTGAAGAGGAAGGAATTGAACGTATGATTAGTTAGTACCACATAGTTAAATACATGATTAACCAATATAATTAGCTAATCGAAGATGCAGAAAGGATATTTAGCTGAATGACTATCTAATTACGATTAATTAGTTAACAATTATTATCTATTTCGCAATACATTATAGAAACAATCTGTACATATTGAAAAATCAAGTTCATACTCGTGAATCATGAATACATCACATAGTACAGAGGTGAGTAATCGAGTAAACAGCACCCATGAATATTCTACACACCAACGATTTAACATACACTTATCATAAAAAAAAAAAACAATATGTCCTGTTTATACTTAATGAAGGTTAATTATTCATACGTAATATTCACAAGCTTTAAAATTTTTTTTCCATATTAGCTAATAAGAGGCCAAAACCGCCTTTTCATTGTCAACAGGATTATAATCCTTCCTATTAATCACCCAACTTTATTTGTCTACCGAATATTCTCATCGTCTCTCACGTTCCAGCATCCCCCCCCTCCCACCGCTTCAAAATCAGGAAACCATTCCAACTTCTCCCGCCACTACAAATTCTACAAAATTCCAAGCCCCTTAAAATTCCATTCCTGTTCTGCTCGTCATAAGGTAAATCAATTGTCCCTTCTATACAAATCCCCTTCCCCTCTCGCATAAAATTCATCCTTTTCCCTCTGAAAAAATCCCCTTCCCCTCATCCCATAGGGTTTCAGATTTAGTGACATATTCTTTCTTTCTTCCTTGTTTCATCTTCCACAGACCTTGAGAATTCCAGCGACTGCTGCCCAGTATTCACGCTCCCGCCTATCACACTCAAAGATCGACTTTTTTCACAGGCGATTGTTCTTCATCGGCTGACTAACAAGGTATCTTACTTTCCCTTTAATGATTATTAGTCTGAGTTTTCATGCTTCTTTTATGTTCTCTTTCCCTTCCCCTTCCTTTTTCTTTTCACACATCTTGTTTGCACACTAATTTTCCCTTGGAAGTACTCATTCATAGTACTTATTAAAAAATAAATAAATATTCCCCCTCATCAATCAACATATCACCAGCAATGGACAACCATAGCGAATCCTCCACTGCGAAATACAGGTATTTCTGCCGCATTATCACAAGCCACATTCTAAACAATGGAGAATTGCAGCTCCCATACTACATTGTCAAAGACTTTGGCCCAGAAATCCCCTCCAATGTAGTTCTCCATCTTAGCACCGGTGCACATTACCATTTGACTGTCGAGAAGAAAGAAGACGAGCTCTTTTTTTGTCATGGTTGGAAAGAATTTGTTCTTGACCACTCGATCACCGAGAACTACTCTCTATGGTTCAAATATGAGGGTGGCCCACATTTCCATGTCCAAGTTTTTGACACATCTGGAGCAAATAGTCTATCCATCCGAAGCTTCAACCATGATACCCTAAAAGTTTCAGTTCGACAAACCCTTCTTCTCGGCCATAATCAGCTTACAATGTCGCCCAATCTTTTATCCTCCACGCTCCATACAAATTTTCTGCTTACTTGCATAATGTTCAAAGACTCGGAACATTATAGATTCTCGATGGAGCTAATTGGACTATTGGGACCTCCCAAAAATGGAATCCCTCATAAACCTGAGTAAAGGATGGTCTCGCTTTGCAAAACAGAAATGCTTGATGGTAGGCGACACTTGCATCTTCGAGCTGATCAGCACAGACCCCATCACCATGAGATTTACATATTCCCTGCCAACAGTAATTCGGCTTAGAATCCGCTTGTAATGCTGACTAGCTGCCAAAAGCTCCTTAACAAATTTTACTTCCTCTACTTTTGCCTACTCTTTGCCCCGAATTGACTTTTATGAAATTAGTAATCTATGTGTATCATGCAGATTACATCTTGTTATACAACTACTACATGCAAATCCAGTTCTAAAAAAATCAGTGTATTCCCGTAATCTGTTTGCCCCGGTGTAACTTGTCAAGAAATTGTTGTAACGTTTCGACAAATTGCCGTAACTTTGTAAACATTCCCGATTCCCAATCACCATTGACCACTTGAAATCGTTTACGGACTCGGCTACGGAGACAGTTGGCCGAAAGTACATCCTCTCTTTTGTAATAGAAATGATGAACGTCTGCAAATCCGTATTTCGCTTCTACTAACTGTATCTTTTTACATGCCTCGTGTTCGTAGTTAGTGTATTCCCGAATCTGCTTGCCCCGTGTAACTCAAGCCAACAAATTGGTGTAACATTTCAACAAATTGCTGTATCTTGTAAACGCTCCCATTCCACATCACCAATTTTAATTCAATAGCTATGGACTTGCTTAGAAACAAATCCCTCAACACCCAACATACGCTCCTTTTTTTTAATACAAACGCCAACGCTTGTCCACGCTCTTCTATGGTTAAGTCAAGATGCTACGTATCAAGACTAAGTTCGGTTAGAATTTGTATTAGTTCCTAATGACTTGTGCGACTTTATGGGTACATACTAGCTTAACAAATTCAACTTTTTAAGGGCCCAAGACACATATCAAGACACCTACTATAGCCCAACAAAACAGAAACACCACAATATTTAAAAAACAACTACACATTCAATAAGGTAAAGACTCCCTACTACAAATCAGTCCGCAGTACAGTCCAACTTTAACTATAGCTGGACAAACCCCAAGTAGAAAACCCAGTCATAAAGCCTATAAATCAAAGCATAATAAAAACGCCAGACAAAACAACAACACAACGATCGTAGCGATAGCAAGGCTCGATGGCGCAACTCCTCCGATAACAGTAAAAACAAAAAACAACAGCCGCTCACTAAACAAAATAGGAAACAACAACAAGTATTTGGTATTCAGACACCGATCTAATCACCTGGGACGATTTAATGTAATACAAGAACCGCCATAAGGCTACTAGGCAATGATCGATAAGTCTCAAAATTCTGCGCAAAAGCAAAGAACCATTGCTCACTAAATCAAAAAAAAAACAGAATCGCAATCACAAACTACAAATAAAGCACATGTTCAATCACCTCACGTTCAGCTGTAAAAAACATAGCAGTTGCAGTTAGACCAATAAGCTTTTCGGCCTCGGAACCCAAAACCATGACATTCAGGTTGCCAGTATCGTCTTGAACTGTAAGCCGGATCCATGCTCTGCACCACAACAAGCAAAGTTAGACTTCCATAATACTCGGCAATGCCTAAATCGAAAGACATGTACAGGAGAGAAAAACCAGCAACACACCTAGGAAAGGTGTACATTGCTTGACCACAAGATAGGCACATTATCCCAAGAGTTGAAGAAAACTCATACAACTCGTGACAATGAGGACAAGCCAAGTGCCAAAAACGAGCCATTGGCCATGCAACTTCCACACGTCCCTTAATCCATGCTGTCCCTTGGCCCTATAGAAAACATACACAATAATTACACCCATGCAAAGCAAAAACTAGTAACAAACGCACACAGTAGACCACACAACAGGTGCAAAAATAAAGGAAAAAATTAATAATAAATGAACAATACTTACGAGTTTAATAGAAGACGGAACGTCCGATATCCACGTGGTAGTCGTGATCACTTGACAGAGGCGCAGAGCAACAGATCGGTGATAACACTCATTTTCAAAAACCATGTGCAAAAGCTCAGACGTATGAGCATTAAACCTGCACGAGACAGTACAAGCTCAGATAAAAAACAGCACGGACACGTAGAAAGGAGAAACCGCTAAAAAACAATAGGCTGCGAACTAATCAATACCAATCAGAAAGGCGGCTTGCTTCCAGGACATCTGGAGAAACAACTACAACAGACGATGGCTGGGTAGACAGTGACAAATCTACAGGACAATAATACCATAACAAATACGTAAAAACAAAAGGAATATAGATACAACAAATGGGAAAAAGGAATATCGAAACCATACAGTTGTTTGTGGTGACCCTGGCCCTTATAACAATAATAATAGGCATTAAGGCCATTGATTCATCTATAGCATGCCCCTCAACAGCCTCAAAATCATCCCACAAAGTAATAATGATTAAGGAGCAACTACATCAACAAGATAAAAAAGGTCAAGCAAATACAAAAGATACATAAGATATGGGAAAAAAGGTACCCGCTAAGAAATACCCTTGATCAACTATGACATAATCTCTCCCATGTCAATACAGCCCTCCAACACACATCACGCGAGGAAAAGCATGAACAACAACTCCCATAACATCTACGTCTCAATTGAAAAAAAAAACAATCATGCACAAGAAGGGAATCAAAAAAATAATGAAAACAAGGAAATCGTGAAATAGTACAAGCTCAAACACAAGACAAACACGCATTTATAAAATATCGTGTCGGCGCATAAATTGAAATGACTTATATGGTCGGTTAAAAAATAAGAAGGCAGACCGTCCCCCCCAAATTAGTCTCCTTAATCACAAGTCGCGATTGATCACCCAATAGAAAGCATACAATCCAAGATGCACGTGCTCGGGAATATCGGAACCTCGTGATTGATATAGTATACTTTCTAAATGGCAAAAGCAGCCCATCAACAGAAGTGATGTCATCGTCAAAGACAACTGCGGAGACCCTAATGCCCTGCCAAAGGAGAAAAAAGTGTAGAGAAAATCCAGCAAAAACAGATCACAAATAAAAAATAGCAAAAACATTAATCATACAAAACCTGTGAGTCACCAAATTCAAAGCGACGGAAAGACCTCGAATCATCCCCATGGCGAGCAACCTTCACACGATCTGCCTCAATCACGAATGACCGACCAGCCAAATGCACCTATTCACTCGACAAACTAACACTCCCAAGAGCTATAGATAAGCACCTTAAATATCTGTGCGTAAGACAATGCCATCACCAAATGTAAGATCCACAGCATACAAACAAAACCACATCAAAGGGAAACAAAAGACGAAAATAGAAAAGAGAAATCCACGGCTTCTACCCAGCAAGCAACAACAGAAAGGAAAAAACAACAACGGGCATACATAAACAACAAAGAAATAGAAGAACAAAAAAATTCAGAACCAAAGAAGATTTAAACAAAACTACCAGATAAATGAGCCAATAAGTTACAGATGAAAGAGACCTCGCTTCTTAGTAAATAAAAGAGGGCCGCACCCCTTGTTTTGTTTATTTAGTCGAAAGCACGCCACTTCCAGAGGAAACCGTCGCTTAAAACGCCCAAACTCTATGGAAATAACTGCAAGGCAACCTACAAATCATCTCTACGGTTTTTCAGACAGTCATGTAAAAGTAACTTCCCATTTTCCAACCCTTCGAATTCCCCCATCCTTCGGACCAGCTGACGACCGAAAGCACTATCCCCGCCACCTCGCTTTCAAACGCCTGGTTCCCCCCCCAACATTGCCTACAAGTCCCAATACACACATACAAAAATCATATGTACAGCTGAACTCCCTAGAACTCACATATTAACAATAACCCCAGCCATACAACAGGCAAGGTTTAAAAAAAAAAAGAGAGGGAAGGAGAAAGAAATGGCTACGACAAAAGAAAAGCAAGGCAACAAATGCAAGGAGAACGAAAGTGAGAGAAAACCCAATCGACGCTTATCAAAAACAAACCCTACAAGAAAAGCAGAGAGCATGGGTCTTGATGTACGATAGCTCCATCCACGGCAAACCGCGCCAAGGGCCATTCAACCGAATCTGCACTGCCTTCACGATGAAGGAGGGAAAGCAAAAAATGTAAACCAGATCGCTGACCTGCACGGAGGCATATAGGGTAAAAATCACCTCGCGACTCACGGACGCACCATGAAAATTCATCGCCTAATCTACCAAAAAAAATAATTAGGGAAACTTCTGTTCCAATACAAACCCTAGAAAGATATGAATAAATTAACTCGGTCAAAATCAGAAATATTTAGAGAGATATGTCGGTTACTAATGAATCTCCTTCAATGGTACCGAAGTTGTAATTATGGATTTAAAAAAAAAGGTGATAAGTTATTCATTGATATATAAACTTAGATATTTCATATTAAAATTTTCACAACCGTCACAACAAATTCAACTTTAAATGCATCACTTGTCAATTGTAAGTTGACCGTATTCAACAAATTAATTGGTGTAACATGTCAAATAATTGGTGTAACTGTCAAAATTTGGTTAATCCTTGTATACTCTATCACGATAGGATTCGTCATTTGTTAATGCATTAGTGCAACCGACTTGATTGTCGAGTACAACACATCTGAATTATGGTAAAATAGTTCGGGGCCAATCGTACATTTTTCCCTTCAGAGATTACATTTGGTAATAATGGAAACGACGCGAGGATAACACATAACATACCAACGCAAGATGCGGTCAGCACTACTAAGATTTGTGCACATAGGAAATAGGAAAGATAAATAAAGCATTAAATTTATTCGAATCATCGCCTACTCGATGGATCATCGACTATTTCGTGTCGGACTCAAGCAATTCACTTCTGCCGATATGCTTGGATTGAAGAACACACGCCAGCCATTGATTGAACGGGATCAGCTCCTTCTATTCATCGCCTAACGATGCATAAAACGCTGCTCATGGGAGTGACGAAGAATCCGCAAAGCCATTCGATTGTTTTCCTCCCTAATCAAATTCAAGGCCTTCCTTCGTTTGATTGCCTGTAAGGTGAATAATGGTGACCGGCGCCATGGGACAGAAGCCTCGCCCTTAATTCACGGCGCAAACTTCACTTCTTTCACAGCCGTATGCCCACTCAAGTGCCATGGTGTTCACATTACTTGACTAAATTCAGCCGATGGAGCGATGTCGTAGAAGAATTGTGACTCATCTTCTAAGACCCACATTCTGTGCTGGAGAACAAAAATATCACGAGGACAATACCTCCCTGTCCGTAGAATGTGGAAGGTAATTGTTACCTCCGCCGCACTCATCATAAATTGTATTCGTTCGGTGGGCAATGAAAGACAATTTCTTAGCCCTAATTCCGAGGACGCCACAAGTGATTTATAGTGCGACTATGTTGACCTTGACTTTGTCAACTCCCAAACGCCCCTCGTCCGTCGCTAATTTGGCTAATGCTATTACGCTACTAATTGTTTAACAATTTCCTTGAAAGGCCTAGAAAGCTCAAGACTCAAGACCAATTGGCCATTTTATTCACCTAACGTAGTATATTTGAAAAAAATAATTAACAAATAATGTGCGAAAGTCCGATGAGCTTGGTCATATCAATAACATGAGTCACTATCGCCTTTAGTTTAGTAGAATTGCCAGCCTAATAACATGCATGGTATAAACCACTTTACCATTCTTTTCTTACCCATTTGTTTTAATCCCAAAAAGGAATGAAAGATGTGACCTATCACCGTTTCTTCCGATAACAAGCAATGTATTGGGGTGGTCTCATTGTATCATGAATACGCCAAACGGTCAAGACGAATGGAGATGAAATGCGGCTCAGAATATGGGTACAGTCGAAGGTTGACTAGACGGGTAAAGGTGCTAACCGTATCACGAGGTTACACTCAAAGGCTGACAAATAAGATACCACGTGATCGTTGTTTAGCCTTTAGGGGACTCACTTTACATGCTTGTTAATCGTGTCCGAATATGCATGGTACTTTAAATTGCTGTTCCGTTACGCATAAAAGGTGATAAGTTACACATAACAGTACGGTTGTAGCACACAAAAATTGCAAAATAATTAAGCGAGGCAAACATTAAAGCCAAATAGACAGTCACGTGGATACGCACATGGTAGTTAAATGAAATAAATTGCGCCTGCTAATGGCAGAACACAATGGAAGATTTTACAAATGACTGCAGCGCGCTTTCAATTCAATTGCGTGTGTCAGTTCAGCCAAAGGCTGCCAACACTGATTACACGTCATATCACATCTGCCTTGGCACATGCACTCGCTGTAGGCGCACATGGCATTGCAATGAAGTGCACTCAACATGATAATTGCACTATTCCTCGTGTACAAGACAAATAACTCAAGCTACCGTGGGTAGTGATAAGAGATGATACAAAATCGATGGATCAAAGGATTATGCTTTAATTTGGGGTTAGCTAGACAAATTCAGCCGTAATACACTTACAATTTACTACAAATTACATTCACCAGTTTAATTGTGTAATTTGCACTTTAGGTACCTAAATTTCTTGTACATTCACTGTGTTTCTCATCTGCAAAATTCGTAGTCTTCATTTGAAACCCAGATTTATTCACAGTTTAACATATTAGTCATGTTGTACCTAACTTGTTGGAAATGTGGAAGAATAGGGCATAAAGCAAACCAATGTAAAGTAAAAGAAAAAATCAATGAACCATTTCAATATGATGAAGAATTAAAAAATAGAATAACAGCAGTAATGATTCAAGAAAAAGAAACAACTGATTCGGATGATTATAATGATGACTTAGATATATAATGAAGAATGTTAATGTAAAGCTAATAAAAAAATATTTAAATGTAATTACCAAAAGAGAAGATAAAGAATTCCTTAGAGTTATTAGAAAAATTGAAGATCCGAAATAAAAGGAGATTATTAACAAAAACTAAAAAATTAATTATAAAAGAAGAAAGTTACCTAAGATATCTGAACCCTTTAGTATATCAAAATTCCTAACCCTTAGATATCAAAACTATTAGATATCCCTCACAAGGAATAATTAAAAAAGATAACACTCAATCAATTCAAAAGGAAATAAAAGATTTAAAAGCACAAATAAAATTACTACAAGATGAAGTATTAGAATTACAAACAAAAGATTTAAGCATAGAAACTAAATTAATATTATTAAATAGTCAGATGGCTTCCACTTCTAAGATAAATATTGAAGATGAAAAACTAAAAGAAAATTTAGAAATAATACAATTAGGAGAACAAAAAGAAAGCTATATCAACGTAATAAACCAGATAACTTATCAAAAGTGGTATGGATTAGTAACTATAAAAGTTGATGACTTTCAAGAAACATTAATTACACTATTCGATAGTGGTGCAAATCAAAGTTGTATTAAAAATGGAATAGTACCATTAAAATACTTAGAAAGAACAAATGAAGAATTAATAGCTGCAAATGGTGAACCAATGATGGTAAAATATAAATTAACTCAAGGCATAATATGTAATAATAAATATTGTTTAAAACATGCATTTACAGTGGTCGATAATATGAGTAATGACATGACATCAGCATTGAAGAACAATCACAAGAAGTCAAGATTAAAAATAAAATTCAACAGATAGAAGATTTGATTAAAAAAGAAGTATGTGCTGACATTCCTAATGCATTTTGGAACAGAAAGAAACATATTGTAGAATTACCTTATAAAAAAGGATATTCAGATAAAGATATCCCTACCAACGCTAGACAAATTCAAATGAATAAAGAATATTTAGAGTTTTGTAAACAAGAAATTCAAACTCTACTAGAAAAGAAATTAATAACCCCTTCAAAGTCACCATGGAGTTGTGCTGCATTTTATGTAACGAATCAAGCTGAAAAAGAAAGAGGTGTTCCAAGATTAGTAATCAATTACAAACCATTAAATAAAATGTTACAATGGATACGATATCCTATTCCACTTGTCCACTTGTCCTTATTTTCAATATTTTGTTAAATGCTCTCTAAAATAGTACTTATTAAATAATGATTAGTGATATGTGACTTAATCAATTTAAGTCACCAATTAAGTAATTTTAATAATTTTAATGCACAGTAATTGAATTTATATTTGTTCTTATTTCTTACATATTGTAATGCATAGTGCATTGTACTTATTTTTATTCTTATTTCTTACATACTTTAAACGCTTCGCTTGTAAAATGAATTGATTACTTTTAATGGTGAAAACTAATACATTAATATACTATACTTATCATCTATTCCTAACTATACATAGAGTGATACGCTTGGGGATTAATTACTATTGATAACCTTTAATGGGTGAAAACTAATGTATTTACTATTACTTTGCACACCCCAGATGCAAATATGTTAGCCCATTCATGCAAAATAACTCATTAGGTCATTTGAATTCAACGGTTATTTCTTCATGTAAGAGTCTTAACGGTTTTCCATTTGAATTGACTTTGGTAAACCAACTTACTACCAATTTAAGTTCGAAACGGTACAAAACCGTATTATTACGAGGTGGAACTTTTGTTAGTTTGTTTAATTGTCCAAAGTTTACTTGCTCTAAGTTGCTTTTCATCACAATTTTGTATATAAAGCATATTACAATTAACAATGTATATTTTGTAATAGTGTAATTTGCAATTCAAATTCAAAAGTTATTTGATCCCCATACATATGACCTATGTGTGAACCCGTGCTTTATAATGAAGTGGTATTAGCTACAGTTTATAAAATAACAACTTATAATTTACAACTAATCATGGCTGGCCATATAACGTAATAGTGCTATGTAGTGTGTAGTGAAGTGTACTACGCACTCTAGTCGGTGAGTTTGTTTGTTTTTGGGTTCAGTTTAGATTACGCCTTATGTTCCCATTCTCCGATGCATTTATCAGACGGTTGGGGAAAAGGAACCTTAGCCGTATCCATCTGACATCATGGTGTGGAAAATTGTGAAAATGGCCCATTTAGGAATCAAACACTCTACACCTCAGCATTAATGAGTCTGTTTCGAGAGGATGCAGATCGGTGTTTAATAACTTGTGTTATTCTTTGGAATAAGATATGTCAAAATACTTAATTATGAATGATTTACAATGCTCTTAAAATAACTTGCAATAATTTACAATCATAAGAATAATTTTGCCTGTTTGCAAAAAACAATACAAACAATTTCATGTATAATTTTAGCATGTTGTATCTTTTAACTTTTCAAGACCATCGATCTCAAAAAAAAATTAGAAAATTCAAAATATGTAAAGATTTATCTCTCATAAATTAACTCAAAATATTTATAGTCAAGAAAATATTATCTTAGTAATTTACAAAACTTCAATAAACTTTCAACTATTAACTCGATATTTAAAAAAGTACAAGTATATTTTGTCCAAAAGTAAACCTTGATACATTTATTCTTATTTTTCATTTGTTATTAATATACTCACCATTTTGGTGATAAAAAGTTGAAACAACAAAGGAAAAATTGAAATAAAATTATATTTACTCCCAAATAAAATTTTAATATTATGTTCTAAAATGGGTTTAAATGACACAAAAAAGCCTAAAATAAGAAAGGCAAATAAGATTTTGAAGTTTGAAGATGTCAAGTGAATTTTTAAACCTCTAAGAGAGGTTACTAAGGAAATTAGGATTAACCTGACAAAACGATAAGTATTTAATTTAAAATATACATAATTATTAAATATCATGTAATTTGTTATTTTCATAAAATAAATACATGACGCTAATATTTAAATATTGTATATATTTGTTTAAATATGCACGCATTAATAAAATAGACATGTAAACATATATAAAAATGTAATTAATTAAATAGCCATGTAAACCTATAATCAATAAAATACACATGTAAAAAATAATTTATCGAGGAAATTGTAATTAACTAGACATCTAAGCATGTAATTATTTAATTTACAATATACATAATTATTAAATATAATGTAATTGGTTATTTGCATAAAATAAATAGATGAAGTTGATATTTAAATACTACTCTACGAAACCTCACAAGAAATGAAATGTGCAGATCCACATCGCCTCCCACCTCCAACGCCACCACCACGACGCTCAAGGATTTATTCGAAGGATTTGGTCCCCGCTTTGTTTTACCCCACCCCACTTCAATAATCGTCAAGGTTTTGCTGCAGCCTTATCTCTTAACTATAATGCATGTCTACCTAATCTGAGTATAAAGTCTCGAAGATGCTAAAATGGAGTTGAGCTAAGGAACCGAGGAGTGCTAGTAGCGATAGACACTTTCTGTAAACTAGCCATGGATGAAGCATCCATCGAGCAGCTCAAACGCTAGTTTGGCAACTAGCCACTGAGGAAGTTTATTTTTTTTTAAATTGTTAACAAATGCATAACCAAGCAGGCAAGCATTCGCATACAGAGATGTGCGACACCTCTCTCATATATATATATATATATATATATATATATATATATATATATACACATTCTTGCTTACCAATGTGCGGCACTAGTAACCCACCTTCTATAATTTGTACCCATATCCCTGTGGTCTTTATCAAAAAAATGAAAAAAAAAAAAGAAAATTCAACCTGATGTGCGGGTAACCGCTAGATCGAGAGAAATAAAAATCAACACCAATTTGACAATAATTTTGCTTTTTTGCCATTATTTTGAGGAATTTGCCCTCCCTCAAACTCTTGATCTTTTAATCTTAGCACTAATGAAAGGTGTGACCTAAACTTTCCAACATAGATAGTGCATTTAACACCTTAATTTAAGTCACTTGAAGCCTAAACCCAAAAAAGTCTTGCTAAGTTGCAATTGAAAATAGAACTAAATAATCCATATTTCAAAATAAGATGAAAACAAAAAACCATATCACTTATTAAACGAAATGAATCCGAAACACATCCTTAAATGGAAATGGAATTCACAATCATAATAGATATATAACTTGAAAAAAATCGTTATGCATTATATAATTTTTATAACTATTGAAGATTGGTTTGTAGATCATTGTTAAAAGTCGAAAACATTTTTTGGAGTAAAAGAATAATATTTAGCTCAGACAAGCAAAAATTTTGGGATAGGTAATCTTTATTCACTGATTCTTTTTATTTTTTCCAAATCATGAATATTTTTCCATAGGACAATATATTTCTCTCCTCCCAAATTTGTTATTTCTCAAAAAATTGAACCTCTCCTAATATTATTGAAAGTATTTGTAAAAGCTCATGATACCGCTAGAGTTATTATTTTTCTTTTGCAGTATAACTTTTTTCCAAATGGAAAATTACCCTTAAATTAGTAAAACAACACAACATCACTTAAATTATTGAGTTTACATTTGAGCAACTAACCTGGAAAAAAAAACTCTAGCAAAATCATAAAATACAGTTGTCATAATTTTAGCAACACAACAAATTCAAGTCACTATATGGCACAAATCACACACATAACACTTGTGAGAGAATTTATTGGGCAGGGAAAGAGAGAACTAGGAATTGTATAGGGAGGGAATATAGGAATTAAGGCAAAGGAACACTGTGAATCAATAAATTCAAGAGTAGTGAGTAGGGGAAGTCAAGTGGTGTTGAGACAAGCATGAAAGATGAGCGGAGAAAGATTAAATATAGGTTAAGTGATTGTGGACACAAAAACGGTGACAACATAAAAGAAATGATAGAGTCTTGCTTTGTGTATATGGGTTCAATATAATTTAATAAATAGCAAAGTCTTTTTTTACCATAAAGGGCAATTTTGCCCTTAGTGCAAATTTGCTCAGGCAGGAAAATAATAGGATCTTAACATAAACCATTTCAAGATTTTTTTGATTGTACCAAATTTTTATGAATAGAACAAATATGGAATGAAGTTACGCAAATGTTAATTTGTCTAAAACAAAAGTGAACTAACCAAGAAATTGCAAGTAGATGGACACAATCTATATAGAAAAAATAACATAAGGTAGGCAATTTATCTTAATTTTGCTGACCTGTAAGGAAATTGTGCATTCATCTTAAATTTTTATTGCAAGAAATTACATAGGATAAAGAAAATAGTGTTAAAAAATGCATGGTGAAGTTTTCTTCAATTCAACTCAGTTTCTAAAGAAACCTCAAAGCAAAGTAACACAAGTTTGGGTTCTATCTTAGAGCAATTCAAGGAAGTTACCTTATGGAATAAAACCATTCCACAAGCCAGAAATTAAACAAGAATATTTTCCTTAGGCCAATATATCTCTTCTCTCCCAAATTTGTTTATGTCTCAAGATTGGAATCCCATCCAATATTATCGATTTCTTCAATTCAACCTCGTTTCTAAAAAGAAACCTCAAAGCAAAGTAACCTAGTTTAGTTCTATCTAGAGTAATTCAAAGGGAACTACTATGGAATAAACCACAGATGCATCTT
>VZDL01000033.1:0-35638 GCA_013103745.1 Gardenia jasminoides
AAATTGTACTTCCGTTCCAGTTACATTGCTAGGTCTTTTCATGTGAGTTCATTCGCCCGCTATAATCCAACAAACTTAGGAGTATGATGAATTTGTGAGAGAATTTGGGAAAATTGTTAATGTGTCAGTGATTAAAGTTTGCGATTAGGTATTGCAGAATCGAACAATAATGGAAAAAGAAACCTTTTGCCAAGAAGAGAAGGAAGGAGAAGCTGCTTTTATATATGGGATCAGGCCCCTCTTTTGAATAAAGTTTGAAGTACCCCATGAAACCCTTTACATATTATCAAAATCTCAGCAGAATTCACATCTTACCGATAACACACCCTCTTTACCCTCGACCAAACCCACTTGAATGCCTACCACCATTTCCCAACACACACTTCCTTCTTAAAACCGTCCGCCTTCTTATTCAATACCCTCTACACTTATACGGTGTCCCAACTCAAAATCCAAATACATTGAGTGAGCTCAAAATCAGGAAACCATTGGGTTTTTTTTTTCACAAACTTGGAGCCGACCAATTGACCAGTGCTTAACAGGCAACTCAAAGCAGGCTGTAGAGATTGGTGTTGCCCCAAATCTGGGCCTCCCTCTGGTTATGATCCCTCAAGTTGGCTGACCTTGTATCATTCACAGGAGGCGGACATTGTTGGGCTCACAGAAGCATAAAATACAAGTATGATTGAGAGGCTGGAGATATTCTGTTCTCCGAAGGAGAAATAGGCAAGACCCAAATATCAATAAAATCCCTCTACAGAGCATAAGTCTTAGGGCTATACTTCAGTGATGAAGAGTTTGTTGATCCAGGTGCAATACATCATAGATGGCAGAAGAGGGTTGGAGTGGCCAGGAGGCTAGTCATGGGGTATGAAGCCATCAGATGCCTTTAAGGAATCCACGGTGACTAAAAGCGTCGGTAATGATGTGTTTTAGAAGGTCTTGCGGAATGGATTTGTTGTCAAAAGGTGATATTTATTGTGTTAGAAGAGAAGTACTGTAGGGATGATAGCCATGGTGGAACCTTTCTTTTAGATGTGCCTCACTTTGGGTGGATTGAACCGATCATGCCAGATTTTCAGAGCAATTACAGGTTAATAACGCAGAACACTTGGAACTACAGTCCACCACATAGTGGAACCAATGGGATATTAAAGGAAGGGCTAGCTGCCATCACACACCAGTGCAGAGAGGTTTGCAGAGCAATTCGGGAGCTTTGGACAAATCAAAAGCCAAAGAAAGTTCCTTTTGCCTAAACCATACGGCCAGAGAGAAACCTAAACTTTTTTGAGAATGTTGAAAAAGAGTGGGGTACAAAGTAAAGGAACAATTGGATAAAGGCCCGCTCAGGATCTATTACGTGCTCTTAGATGCGGAAGGTTGCATGGGAGGCATTTCTTAGAGTGCAGGTGACTCAAGTACCAAAACATTCCCACATTGAGAAATTTACCTTATGGGTGGAATGCCCCTCTAATCCTACATAAGCTTTTCTAATGTGATCTGACTTGAGGAGAATTGGGCATAGCTCGAGCTTTATACATGCTCGGTCTTGATATGGTAGACTATTCGCGAGGTTTTGGTGGATAATGGATCACACTTTAGTCTCATCCATGGAATACTCTCTTACAAAGCTAGGTTTTACATTAACCGTCCATGTCGCAGGCCTTAGTAGGGGGGGTTTCGATGGGTGTTAGAAGAGGAACCTATAGGCGAAATGATGGTATTGGAAATCGAGACTCGGTTTGAGGTCTGTCAGTATGGACTTTTCGCGGTCATTTACAACTTGATACGCTGGGAGACCATGGATACATACTTCTAATTTGATGCGAGTCATCAACTACCATCAAATGTTGAGATTTGTTTGCCGATGACCGATTAGATATCGCTTTGAGACGATTGCGATGATTAATCTGGGATCAGTGGACCGGTACTTGAAAGATTCCAATTTCAACCTAAGTATGTAGGCGACATTGTTTACTACGTGGGGTGGGCACTAGGTAGGTAAGAATTCTGTATTCATCCAGGGTGGCAGAGCCCCTTGATTTATGATAGCTAGGAGATGATCCGAGGGAGGTTATAGAAATAGGGGAAAGACCTGGACAGGAATTGTAGACAATAATAGAGTTGTCAACACAAAAGGAAACACGGGATTTGTCCAACCGCCAAGGTGAAAGGAAATACAAATCCGCGCGGGCAAACCATGTTTTCCACCATTTGCATACCTCTTTTCCCTTATCGGGTAATCCTTATCTAGAGTATTAGGTTAGTTCGACGGAAAACTTGAAAAAGGTTATCCTGATTATTTATTAGGAGTTACTATAACATATTGAAGACGGGAATTTCTGATCCACAGAGGGATATGATGGATGGCTGATTATCTGAGGGGAGTTTGTTGGTGGTCGGAGGGGTGTCTTTATAGATGAAATCCATGTTAATGGGTCATTCAAAACAAAATAGTTAAGGTTCTGCTTTAGTTTCTTGTTTATATTATCTATATATTTTATTCGATGAAAAAAGCGATCTCTCGGTCTGGGATTTTGGGATGGATTTTGCTGGCGAAACCATAGTGTTTGTTGACTTCAATCAAATGGAGAGACTTCTCGTTTCTACTCAAATTTATTATTATTCATTTCATTTTGTGTATATATTTCTACTTTAGGATGAAATTTGCATGAAGATAAAATACTTTGATACTTTGGATATCACTATTATTTTTGCCAGATTGGATGATTTATGATCTCAATATCTCACGAATTGGAAATCATGGAATCTGAAATTCAAAATAGAGGTGTTATTAATGAGGAGAATATAGGTCTCTTTCAAAGATTCTTGAACAATATGAGAGAATCTAAGCAAACTTAGAGAGGCAGAAATCACTTAAATGTCTCGACATAGCAGAGGCAGGGTTAAAGAGATCAAATCAGCATTCATTTTGGATACAGGAAAGAAGAAAGGAGATGATTGAGGTACACTTTGTTTGAGGCCTTTGCAGCAATTCCTATGATGATATATACACAGGAATTTCTGATTAATATGGTGGTGCACAAATTACCCGATCCAAATTTTTTCCCTGCAGTGAAGCGAGTATAAGTTCAAACCGGAACCTTGGTCTCAAAATAAAAAGAGCAAATTATAAAAACAATTCAATGCGGATCATTTGTGGTATCTCATTATCAATTTGGCTCTCAAATCACATGTAGGTTCACAGAAGAGTGGGGAAGTGCGGGTGTGTGTTGTTGACAAGGGATGCGAATAGGGCAGAGATCGAAAGGCAACTTTCCTCACTTAAACTTCACATTCTCTAAAACTATTGTATTTTCTTTGGACATAAAATTGAATCTTTTTTGGTGATTGTTTTTCTTTGGGTATCATGTCGATTTTAATGAAGAGCGAGGAAGCTTGCTCGCCACTTAGGGGAACATTTTATTTATGTTAATACCATTTGGACTAAAGAATGCAGATTGCTACCCATCAGCGAACTAAAACCACTTTGTTTAAATATGATGCACAAAATGGGGTTATGTGGATGATATTATATAATCAAATCTAAAGAGTTAGAGATCGATGGATTTAAAGAAATTGTTTGAAAGGGTGCTTTTGAGAATTAGACAGCAAAGTGTGCTTTTTTTGGAGACTCTTGCGGAATTATTGGGTTGTTGTTGCTTAGTAAAGGTGCAGAGATAGATCCAGCAAAATTAAAGCAATCCGAAATATGCCCATCCCGGTGAACTCGGCGATGCGGAAAAGTTTAGAAGATCACCTTATTGGCGATTTATTGCACAGCTTGACTTCTACATGCGAAGCCTCATTCGTGTTGTTGAAAAGAATGCCTATGGATTGAATCAGGGATTGTCAACATAAGCGCTTGATAAGATCAAAGAGTATTTATTGAATCCTCCAGTTTTAGTGCCACCCAAGTCCGGTTTTCCTCGATTATGTATCCGTCAGACTTGATGAGTCAGATGTGTTTTGGGACAGCACCACATGAATCTGGAAAGGAGCAAGCTATTTATTATCTCGCAGAAGAAGTTCACAGATATGAGGCTAACTATTCTTTATTGAAAGGAGTTGTTGTGTTTTAGCATGGGCTGCTCAAAAATTGAGGCACTATTTACTTGGTCATACCCACTTATCTCATCTCCGCTCGATCCAGTGCTAAAGTATTTGTTAAATAAGCCAATGCCTACTGGACGATGGCCAAGTGGCAAATGATTCTTTCGAGTTTGACATTATTTTCACCACGCAAAAGGCGATCAAGGGACAAGCTATTGCAGACCATTTGGTAGAAAATCCGAGAGAAGATGACTACCAACATCCGCAGACACCTACTCTCCGATGAAGAGATTCTATTTGTTGGGACAAGAGAAGATATGAGTGAACAAAGGTCCCAAATGGAGATTATTTTTCTGGGTAGCCTCAAATTTTTTGAGCTGGAATTGAGCAGCTCTTGTATCACCGTATGGAAGCATTATCCCCGCCACGCTAAGTTGTTCACGATTTTCTTGCACCAATAATATGGCTGAATATGAAGCATCTTTGGGTTGAAAATGGCATTGATATGGATCTCAAAGATTTGATAGTATTCAAGTGATTCTGATTTGCTTGTCCACCGAATCAAGCAAAGGTAACCTCGAGATTCCAAAATTGTGCCATATCATTGTTGCATACCGAAGTTTGGTTGGTAAATTCAAGAATTTAGAGTTTAGACATTTCTGACCAATGTCTTTGCCGATGCTTTTAGCCACTTTGTCTTCAATGATCCAACACCTGATCAATTGGTGATCGAACCCATACAAGTTCAACTTCAAGAAGGGCCAGATTGTTTGATTGTGGAAAAGGCTTCCGATGGGCGCCCGTACAATGATATCAAGAAATTTATAAAGACCGATCTTATCCCATTGATGTTAACCCAACTATGAAAGGTTTCATTCGTGAATGTCTTCAAGATTTTTTCCGAATGGGAAGTGCTTACAAGAAAACATCCGATTTGGGCCTTTGAGGTGTGTCAATGAAGAAGAAGTGATATATAATGAAAGAGGTGCACCTGTGGTGTTTGTGGATCACATATGAATGGACATTTATTGGCTAAGAAAATCATGAGAACAGGTTATTTTGGCTTACTATGGAGCATGATCGTCAGTAAATTTTGTTTGAAAGTGTGTCAAGTGTCAAATGCATGGTGATGTTATACATGCCCCTCCTATAGAATTGCATAGTACAACTGCTGCTTGGCCATGTTCGATGGGGAATGGATGTAATTGGAGCTATTGATCCCCTCGTCAATGGCACCGCTTTATTCTAGTGGCTATTGAATATTTTACTAAATGGTGGAAGCTGTATCTTACAAGCACGCGGATGACTAAGAGGTAGTGACAGATTTCATGAGAAATAATATCATCCGTCGCTTTGAGTGCCTTGGGGAGACATTGATCATCGAGCAATGCCAAAACCTCAATAATGACATGGTGGATGGCTATGCTAAGAATTCAAAATCAAACATCGAAGCCATTTATCGCCCCGGATGAACGGAGCTGGAAGCAAGAAACAAGAATTAAAAAAGATCATCCGCAAGATGATTGAAAACACGTAGATTGGCATGAGAAACCTCCTTTGCATTAATGGCATATAGAACAATTAGGACTTCTAACCGAGCAACCTCTTACTCTCTTATGTATGGAATGGAAGCAGCTTCTACCCGCAGGTTGAGATTCCATCGCTATGATTTTGATGGAGGTCCTCGCTAGAAGAGGTCGAATGGATTAAGCAGCCCATGAGGCGATTGTTCTTAATTGATGAAACGCTTAAATGTCGTTTGTCATGGGCAAGCAGGTTACCAATCCACGGATGGCTCGCGGCTTATAATAAGAAAGTGAAACCACGATTGTTCAAAGTAGGAGACAAAGTGTTGAAACGAATTCTTCCTATTCGTGAGGAGGCTAAAGGAAAATTCCGCCCAAATTGGCAAGGGCCGCTATTGTCAAAAAAGGTGTTATCCGAGGTGCACTCATTCTCATGGAAATGGATCGGACAGGTGTTTCCTCAACCTATCAATTCGGACATGTGCAAAAAAAATTTTCATATGATTAAACAAGTTTCTTCAGAATTATTAATATTGATTAAAAGGACGCCTTCTTCTTTCCCATTTGAACGCCTATCCCTAGTTTCCCCACTTTGAGCCTTTAGAAATTTGTTTTTTTGGCAACCCCGAGGATCACAAACCCTGGGGCAAATTTTTATTTTTCATTAAAAAAAAAAAACCCATTAAATTACATTGGGACAAAAGGAAAATTGGTATCTATCAGCCCTACACTGGGGCAAGTTTTGAAATGTGATCCCAGAATTATTTAAACCCTTGAAGATCTGCTTTCAGGCCTTAACATTTTTTTTTGCACACCACCTGACCCCATTACATAAAATCGAATGTTACCGACCTCCGTCTTTTGCAATATTTCTGAAAGGAAATTTGTCGATCAAGAGGCACATGATGTAAACACATCTTTTCTCAATCCTGTTAGAGAAGATTGTCTCACTGATGCCGCCATTCTTGCATAAACATGACTGGATCGGTAGGGTCTATCATTGAACCGTTACGTTTTATTCCATATTCTTCCTTCAAGGTGAAAACCCGAAAAGGCGCTAAGGTAGGGAATTTATGAGATACAAAGAAGTTGACAACGAAAAGTACAGTGTTGAATTTTGCAAAGCTAATGACTAGATTCGTGTGGGTTTCGCTTTATACTGTTGTTCTTTGCCAACATTGAGATCCAAGTGGGTGATATCAGAAGGGTCAAAGGCATATGTTCTTCAACAACATCCGTTTACTTTTTTTAATAACCTTGAATCATTGTTTATAAACTTTGTTACTATCGTTGTGTGCATATTCATTTTAGGAAATAATGTTGTCTAGGATGTTGTATGTCTCTTATACTTTTATTGAGTTTCATTGGAAAAGACAATCCTCATAATTTATCGCAACGGACCTTTTGGAACAATTACGGGATGATATACAGCAAGATACGATCAGTGGGAGTTGGAGATTAAGAAAATTCAAAACAGATTGCGGGATAGTTCTATGAGGCGACTTATTGGCATCAAAGGCTCATGTTTACATGGCTCTCAAGGCCGAAAGGATCAATGATGGTGGCGTTGCCCTTTCACTATGATTGTTTCCATTTTCTTTGCAGGTTGGATTGTGGGATCCGTACCTTTATTTTCCCCAAAGGATGGAAAACGCATCATCTGTTTAGCCGAATTTGGATCTAATCCATCAAGCGGAGGCGACATGCCGCCGCCTGAACCGCCTATCCCAGAGGCCACCGGAGACGATAATGGAGCTGAGGGAGACGACAAACCCATCCCCTGATTTGCAATTTATCCCATCCTTACTTTATTTCACCTTTTATGTTTGATCCTGCATTCTGATTTTTAGACATAAGTTTAACTATTAGAAATATTTTTGGTTAAATTGCTACATCAGGATGTATATATTTGTTTAAATTTGGCTCTTATGTGCTTATATGTGTTTGAAAGAAAAAAAAACTTTATCTAAATTGCGCATTTACCCCACAAATTGATTTGTTTTTCGAAATTTGACTCAAAAAGGGTGCAAATGTTCAATTTTGGTTATAATTGCTTTCATCATTCTGAAATAAAGCCCGTGCGATTTGAAAGATCCATTTTTCATTTTACTCAGGAAATAATCATTATGTCATTAAGACATTGGCATTTTAGAAAGTATGTTTTGTAAAATGGGGAAAGTTATGCCTCAGTTTTTTCCTATTAAATGAGATTTCTTCTTTTGTTGGATTTTGCAAGAAAATGATTGATATAGTTGACAAATGATCCTTTTCAATTGATATGCTAAAAAAAAAAAGAAGAAAGAAAAAAGCAAGAAAAAGTAGCAAAGTGAGAACCAAAGTTCTACTCCAATGATTCTAGTACTAAGTAACCGGAAGTTTAGCATCTACAAATGTTAACTTTCGCGTAAAATGGTGCTTGAATTACGAGTATGCAAAGCAGTTCGAATAAGTAAAATGTTGAGTAACCGGGAATCTTCACCTAAAAGTGTTGGTTTTCGTGTCAAAAGACATTTTCACTATTTGATCAAGAAGGCATATGTCGAGTAACCGGGAGTCTTCACCTAAAAGTGTTGATTTTCGCGTCAAAAGGCATTATTGTAATTTGAATAAGAGGATGTGTTTCAGTAAATCCTTTTTAGCAATAAAATTTGAGAAAACTGTGGAAAAGGCAAGCTTGAATTGACTATATGAGTCATTTGATTGCAAAATTTGGTGAAAATAAGAAATCAAGCTTGAATTGTTAAAATTGAGGTATAATTGTCTCTCTTTTACTTAATATTATGAGTATTTGATGCAAATTGAATAATTGCATAATAATGTTTTGCCTGGTTTATGAGGATTTGGATTTCCAAGATCGCGTGGTTTATTTCAATCCCATAGTTGTTTTTGATGAATACTTCCTACCATTTGAGTGCAAGCAATGTTTCGTGAATATAAGTATCTCATGAATGCATTTATCGCATGATTCTGATACGTTTTAGTCATTTTAGTGGCTAACAGTTGTGATCCCAAGAGAATTTGCACTTTATGATTTTAAAAAGAGAAAAGGAAAAGAAAAGAAGAAGAAAAATTGAATTTCCATAGACTGATTGGTTAAACTTTCATGACTTATGCAGGATTAGCGATTCAGTTGACACTGGGGCAATTTTGTTTTAAGAGAAGTGATCTCCAATTTTGGATAATGCATTCAAAATTAATTTTTGCCGGAAAAGATTTGCAGATCAAGAGGATGGCAACATATGTGTATTTGTTTCAACCCTGCAGAGGAAAGGTTTCAGTTACACTCTTCAATTTTTCAAAATCCATCAATTCTTAAAATAAAAAAAAAAAGAAGAAAAAAAGAAAAAGAAAGGAAAAGAGAGAAGAAGTCATTGTTCCTATCAATCACTTCCTTTTCAAGACAAGAAAATCAAAAATCAGAAATGTAACATTTCACTGAATACATCATTACTTGCATTTTAGATTTATCATGTTTGAACAGCTTGTGTTTTATTTTTTAAAGTCTGGCAATCCAGAATTTATGTTTCCATCTCTCCCACTAGTGTCTAGATTTGGGTCCAATCCCACCAAATTTAGACCTAGGGCATATTGTGCATTTTCCCATCTAGTCATTCGTTTGGGTCCAAATCCAATCAATAGTCTAAATTTGGAATTTTAAATTTCAGCCCTCCACCTACCTTCTATCTCCCTTCTTGATATTTTAAATTCTGTTGGTGAGTCTCACCTCCACCGCACCCTTCTATCTCCTTTCTTGATATTTTAAATTCCTGTATAGTTCAGGCACCTTCTATCTCCTTCTTGATATTTTAATTCTCATGAGTCTCGCCTCCTGCACCCTTCTATCTCCTCTTCTTGATATTTTAAATTCAGGTGAGTCTCACTGGTACCCTTCTATCCCCTTCTTCAAATTAAATTTCTTGGTGAGTCTCTCCAGCACCTTCTATCCCTTCTTCAAATTTAAATTTCACGTTGGTGAGTTTCAGCCTCCCTTCTATCTCCCCTTGATATTTTAAATTCCCTGGGTGAGTCTCCACACTTCTATCTCCCATTCTCGAATTTTACAACATCCAGTACTCATTTCATCACAGTCCATTTACATTTGAACTACGTTTGACCTGATTCTCATGGCGAGATACATAGGCAACTCTATACGAGTTCGATCACATTATGCATTTTATGCATTGGTTTGATAATTGGCAATCTAACATTCCTGTTGTTTACCATGGTTCAGATACAACCAACAAAAGTAGGTAAGTAATTTGGTGTCTACGTTTTTGTCTAAAGTTTCTTCGAAACTCAGACAAAGAGGGGCAAGCAGTAGACACCAAATTTTGACGATTTCATTTGTTTTCTTATATATATATATTTTTTATCTATTAGTATTTAATTATTTATTCTTTTGAATATTCTAACATATTTTCTTATTTTGTGGGTTTTAAGAAAAAAATCCCAAAACTCAACTCTCAAACCTAAAAATAAAATGAACAAATTATTCCAAACTAGTCTTAAGCCCAATCAATAGCCCAACTGAAAGAAAGAAATGGCCCAAAGAAAAATAAAGCCCTCAAGTTCACCCATTCGAAAAAAAAAAAAAAGTTTGCCACATAAGCAGAACGTCTGAACAACCTGGATGGTATGAATTGTACAAGAATGAGCCATGGCTAATCCTGCTTTCCATCAATTTTTCGCACCAAAGCCGCTAGCATCAAATTCTTATCCGATATTTTCATCAAACGGAGGAAAAGCAACACATCATCAATTTTGTTTGTAACTGCTCATGAGTTTTTTCTTTTTTCTGAAATTTTTGAAACCCTATAAAAAGCCACAGTTTAGGGCTTAGGGTTTAGGAGGTGACGGAAAGAGAGATTAGGGATAGAGAGAGATCAGAGAGAGGGAGGCGGCAGTAGCAACGGAAAAAAAAAGAGAAAAGAGAAAGAAAGGAAAACCATCAGTGAAAGAAAATAGCAGAAAAATAGCAAAAAAAAGAGAACGAAAAATAAAAAAAGAAGGAAGGAGAGAGGGTTGTTACCTTCAAACGTGAAATATCATTGTAAGAATTCTCAAACTCTTCATTTTCAGTTTTCATTTATTTGGTAAAACAAAATGAAAAGTGAAATGGCGATTTGTCTATGTTTGCTATTTGTTAAGTTTCTACTAGTTTAATGCTTTATTGAAATCAGATTATATTGTGTTCATGTTTGATTGGTTGTCAAGAAATGTCTTGGGCCAGAATAGTTCTAGATTATTTGTGAAATCGTTCAGTTTCATTGATGCCTTCAATCTGTTCGACAAAATTCCTCAAAGAAAAATTTCATTCAAATGGACTGTTTTTTTTAATTTTTGTTGTAATCTGGGCATGCTAGACGGAGTCTTTAGACTCATCGGCAGTAGGTGTAGAGAACAAAGAAGAAGAAAAAATGAAAATGACAGAAAGGATGAAAAAAAATAAATAAATCATGATGATGTGTTTGATTTCTTGCTTTTTGATCCTTTTGACTTTGTTAAGGTCCTTTTTATGTTATAATCACGTTTAGAATTAGTAGAAGAACAGATTTGTGTAAAAAATTTTGTTCAAAAAGCAAAAACGAAGTTCATGAAGTTTCCGCCATTTTGCCGGATTTTTCCAGTTTCCGGCCAATGCGGCCGGAATTTTTCCAGTTTCCGGCCACTGTGGCCGGAATTTTCCAGAATCCGGCCAAAGTGGCCGGAGATGTTCTAGGCTAGTTTTGTTTGGGTTTTGATTTTGGGTTATTTTCTTATTTGGTTTGGGTTTTAGTGATTGGACTTTGTTTTTTTTTTTGTTTGGGCTTATGTATCAGATTCTGGTTAATTTTTGTTGGACTTTTACTTCAGGCCTTGGTTAAGTTGTTTTATTTGTTGGTTGGTTTTCTTTCGGTTATTTTTCGGATGGGCTTTGTACACCAGATTTGGTTAATTGGTTGGGTCTTGTTGTTGGGCTTTTGCTTAATTTATCCGGGCTCTACACTTGGATTCTGTTTAATTTCATGTGGGCCGAAGAAATGTTGGCCCAACTCTTAAAAATTTCCCAACCCACCTTTCGGTCCATTTGAAGTAATTTACACATTGGCCCCTGTTTTCTCAATCAGTTTCACTTTGGCCCGAAAACTTTTGTTTCTTTCACTTAAGTCCCTATTTTAATTACATTTTTGATCCCTCAACTTTATTTTCATTCAAATTTGACCCCCAATCTTTTGGAAAATCCTGTTCAAACCCCAAAAAGTTTCAAATATTTTCAATTACATCCCTAATAAAATGTGACTTTGCAATTATAAATATTTCTTTTCTTTAATTGTTAAGTGTGAGTTTCTCATATGCATTGTTTCCCTTTAACATTTTGATTTTTGAGTTATTTATTTTGATTAACATTTATTTATGGTGGTATTTTGATGTGTGTATTCTTTTGATTAAGTGACCCAAAGTTCACATGTGAGTGGTGGGGGAGGTATATCTAAACCCTTTAGAATTCTCTCTTTATGTGCCTTATGTGTTTTTGTTATTGCATGAATTTGCATGTTTCAATTTATTTACCTTAGTTTCATTCATTTTTAGTCTTTAATCGCTTTATTTAATTTTCCTTAATTATTTGGAAGGCACTTGAATGCCAAATTGTAATAGATAGGTTTAATTTTGTAAAAAGTGTATTTATTCTAGAAAGTGTAATAGTTAGATTATTATTCCGAATTTTTTCCCTTTAGAATGTATTTAGGTTCCCCCAATGTAATAATTAGGTTTTATATGCTTATTTTGCATGCTTGCATGATTATGTGTTTACTTGCTTTCCTAGGGTTTTGCATCTAGATATTATGCCTATGTGTTATGTGTTTATGTGTTTTATGTGTTTACTTGCTTTATTATCATGTCTACATGTTTATTGTGTAAATATATTGACGTCACCACACTAGTCCAACGCTAGTTGTGGTCTTTCCTTTTGATTTTTCACTAATCCAATGTTAGTGAGAACTTTTTGACGAGGGCTAGTCCAATGCTAGACCCTTAAATGCCGTTCATGCATTAGATACAAATTTCACACACTTTTCACTTTTAGATTTTCTTTCCCATTTTGCATGTTACTATTCCCCCATCCCGTATGCGAAACATCTCATTTAGTTTTTCTTTTTTTAGTGCATTTAAGGCATTACCCTTTGAATTAGGGAAAAGAAATAGCTTCCTAAATTGACTTTTATTTCCTTCTATGAAAGGAAGATTTAAAGTCACGAATTTAGTCCCCTGTACCCATTATGTTGCATTATCCCTCTTTAGGACATACATGTGCATTATTTTAAATTCTATCAAAATCATTCTTTAAAAATCAAGCTTCTTCTTCTTTTTTAGCAATTCAAAGTCAAAATTCATTTTTTTCTTAAAGATTCATCTTCCAAAATTAAGTTCCTTTTTGCACTTAAAAATTCATCTTTTCAAAAATCCAATTTCTTTTCCTTGAGATTTTATAAAAATTGTACTTCTTTTGAAAAACCTATTTCTTACGTTTTTTTTTCTTTTTTTTTTTTAGTTTCATCATTTGCATTTTTCGTGACCTCCTCGAGGGATCAAACTTGGATGACACAACTAATGTGATCAATTCCAATCAAACCTTAAGGAGACATTTTGCCCCTCTCGATCCAACATTAGGGTTTAAGTTTTGCATCCATATAGATAACATCCAAAGGTGATAAATTTTAATGTTAGAATTAAGAAATTTTTAACTAAATTATGCAACTAGCTTTGGCTAGGTTAGAAGGGTGCCTTAGAAACGAGTAACATCGAATCTTTGCCTTCCCTTCTTTCAACTGTGATCCCCGAACCTTTTTCTCTAGTTTTTCAAAGACCTGGAGTCGTCTAAAAAAAGGTTTTCTTAGTTTATTTTCATTAATTAAAATTTTTGGGTGACTTGGTACACCTAAACTCTATACCAAGTGGCGACTCCAAACTTTTCTAAAACCCTTTTCTAGACTTTTGTTTTAGGGTCCAAATCGTCGCATTTTAGTCCCATGACCCATTTCTTTTTTCAAAAATCAAAGATCAATTTTTAACTAAAAAGCCTTTTTCAACTAAAAATCCAAAACAACGAATTTTCTTTCCTTTTTTCCAAAAATGGGGCGCGACACAATGACCTAACTTTATTGTCTTCATATTTTGACCTCTCATAGTTTCAACAAATTACAAATCCACCCATAATTGTGTTTTAAGTTACTAAATTATAAATCGAGTTGAAGTTTAATCCCCTCAACTTCTTTTATAGGCACACATTGCCCCCTTTGATGATATGTCTGGACAAATTTTATGTCACCATATTAATTTTTTTCTTTTTCTTGTCTATTCGTTTCCAATTTTTTTCCTTTTATTTTCTTCTGTTTTTCCCATCTCTCATGTCAATAACCAATTTTTTTCCTCCATTACTAAACTACTATCTCTTTTAATTTTATTTAAACCATGTTATTATAATTTATTTGTTTGTTTAATTCACTCTTAATAATTCATCATAAGTTCAATACTCCTAGAAAACATATATTACATCATAAGGATTTTTTTAATTAGAAATTTGATGATGTAAGTGCATATAAACTAATTAAGATCAAAATTACTCATCTATTCACATTAATAGTAACATGTTACAAATCGCCCAAAAATGGAAAGCTAAATTGTTTATTTGTTATTTGTTACTAGCGATAATTCATTAAATAATCATTCTATTGAATTCATATGTATCTAAATAATTGAACTTCTTAAATGAAATAGACATCACAATGTAGAATACATAGATCTTGTTATGATGGGAATTTTGTTTTGAATTATCAAATAAGCATAGTACCACCAATCTAGTATGCCAAGTTAAACAAAATTAAAAATATTACTCTATCCATACAACTAACAATAGCATGGAGCTCAAAAAGACTAATAATACCATGGGAGATAAAGAAAGAAAATATAGAAAAAAAATTAAAAAGCAAATGATGAGCAAAAAAAGAAAATTAAAAATAATTAAGATGGAAGGGGTAGTTTGTCCAACGATATTGTGAAGAGGGAAAAAGTACATTCAAAAGAAGTTGAGTGTTACAAAAGATGTTGAATGGGTAAATTGCAACTTTTTTGGGGCAAAAATTAGAATTTTATTTAAAAAATGCAATAAGTATCCGCTAGGCAATGAATTCCTGCTCTATACAGGAAACTCCTATCTATATCACTTTACATCAGTGATTGAAATAATTAATTCAGGGAAAAGATCTCAGGATCAAAATTCCACTCCAAACTTAGCTCCCAATTTGCTTTAGTCTTTGGTATCTTTCTCCATCCAGCTGCTATATTTCTAGTCACTTGTACTATCCTCCAGATCACAATTTCTGCTGCAGTAGCTTTCCCGTTAAAAACTCTTCTGTTGTTTCTTTCTTTCCATATCATATACACAGGTACTGATAAAGCATGCTTTCTGACTATATTCAAAAAAGATTCATTTGTAATGTTTTGTGTCCACCATTCTATCTCCTAGCTCCAACCTGAAGCACTTGAAGAAGTTTTAGTTTCAGCTTCCATCTGAGTCAACGGTTCAATTTCTATATGTTTCTGTGTAGAAATTATTGGTTCAAATAGTATGTAATATTTTGTGACATATCTCCTATCCAATAAATCTTTTTCTATTATTTTGCTTTATTTGGAGATGGAATCGTTCTATTACAAAATATAATTTAATATGAAAAATCACTTCATGAAATCTGTAAAGCTAATGTGAGTTGCTTTTGTTGCGTAATGAATAAGTAAAATGAACTGGTTCATAGGCTCAAATTAAGAAAAATAAGCAAAAATAAGGAAGAAAACTGGGAATATATGCAAGGACCCTTGTACATCCATAAGTCACATGCACTCGTACCACTTGATTTAAATTAACTAGGGAGAAATCCAGCTATGATCTCCAATCTTTGGCCTGTTTATCAAATTAGTCTTGAACATTTTGATTGAAACAAATTTGGTCCCATATTTTTGGATTCTAAGCAAAAATTAGAACAAAATCACAATAACGTCAAAATCGATTTGATATTAGTCAAAAATTTTGATTTTGCATTTTTTGCTTGATGTTTAAATTTCAAGTAATATGGTCTCTTAGATTTCAAGTAGTCATAATTTGGGCTTTTAAGATGAAATGAATTGTGAACTAAATTAAATATATGACAAATGTGTTCCTAAATCCCTGTAAACTTTTATAATAATATTTTATGTTAGCATAACATCATCGTTTAGTCTAATAGCATCTCTTTATTAAGTTATAATTAGATGGCAATATACCAATAATATATAAAATAAAAAATGGTGGAAGAAAAGTAGTTTTAATAATGAGTTTGTTATAATTACTGCTACACAAATTCTTGCATGACTTGTTAACATGGGCTTCAAGCTATTGTATTTAGGAATTGTAATTATAAAGCTAGTGAAGGTAAGTACCAAAATAAAGTATATTTAAGAATATTAGAAAAAAAACTTCTTATTGTTTTTCATTGTATTCTTACGTATTAAAATCCAACGTTGCAATATTAAATTCTTAAAGTATTTATTTTGCACTCATGTACCCTTATAATTATTCAGTAATTTAAATAATTTTTCAAAATGCTGACTTCGTTTCAAACTTGATTGATAACTTATTAAAATGTAAGAAAAAGTGACCATAATTTACATATAGTATATATTTCTTATATTTTAAAGAGATGTTCAAATAAGCTGATTAATTATCATTAAAGGTGAGAAAAACGAAGATAAAACTCATTATTAATTAATTATTAATAGTGTAAAATATTAACTACATATTTGTACCAAATTTGAGGCTAATTATGTAAAAGAGAAGGATATGAGAAACTAGTGGTATAAATAAATAAAATAAAAATTGAAAAAGAAGAAAAAGAAGTTTAACTAGAATTTCTATTGCCCTTTTAACGCTATTGTGTTCTAATTTGAATCTCATTTTATTATAAAACCCTCAATATCAATATTTAAAAATTTGAAACATATAATGACTCAAACTGCAAACATTTGGACCAAAGTGCAAATTCAAAACTGTTAACTAATGGCAATTGATTTAACCTGCGGTCATTGTTGAATGTCGTCAATTATCTTGAATATGCATAAAATAAAAAATCTCTGGGAGCCACATTTGTTTTTATCAAAACATTAGGCATTAGTTACGCACATAAACCAAATATTGAGAACTAAAATCGCAATTCTAATTAGTTACGCACATAAACCAAATATTGAGAACTAAAACTGCAATTCTTCTATTCAACTAATAAAAAGCCCTTAATATCCCTTCACCAATTGGGCTTATAACCTAATTTTGTCTTAGTTAAGGGAGGGTCCCCGTCTTTTTGTTTTCGGCCAGATGAGCTATATTAGGAGTAGAGTAGAAAACCCGTCTAGACGAGAGAGTACACTATACTACACCTACTCTTAAAGGGCTTTTAAATCCTTTCTTGAGGGCCAGCTTTGGTTAATAAAAAAAGGAGCGAGAGTTATCATCTAGACAAAAGATGTTTAGTCTTCGTCTAGTAATCATAGTAGATGGCCATACTATTGTGATTGCAGAGGACCTAAATCCGGCCCATATCTCTCCTCCGGTCTTGTCTTGCTCCACCTTTTAGGCGTGCTTTCGGTCGGATGCAAGCTTCTACCTTCACCGGGCTTATCAGCCCATCAAATGGATGGGGTGCAGATCGAGTTGGAACAGCCCGGCTCGATCTCAAGCATCCATGGAGCTGAAAGAAAAGGTGGGAAAAAAGGAAGGTCGTGGAAAAGATAACAGTAGTGTTTGTAGCTCTAAGTTTTTAGCAAGTTTGTATAAAACTTGATTGTTTTCTACTTTAACTACAGGAATCCTTTAAAAATGGCCAAAATTTTAACTCAAATTTTTAGCAAATTTGTATAAAACTTGTTTGTTTTCTACTTTAACTACAGGAACCTCTAAAAACTCTCAAAATTTTTAACATATCAAACCCAAAACAGGTAAAAAACTTCACTCCCAAAAGTTTTTTCTACAACTTCTACAATAAACTATAGTAGAGTTTTATACAAACATCTAAAAAAACTTCACTCCCAAACAAGGCCAACAGTTTGAGAAAATAAGAGAGGAGTTATCTGGGTTATGGATCGATTGATCACGAGAGTTTATGTCGATGATACCTGACTGTGAGTAGTAAAGTTAGTAGATAATGGATTTGCACACTTTATAAAACAAAATGAGATATAGTTTAGGACTCAGCATGACTCAATTGAACTCCCTCATTTATGATGTCTATCTTTGGACTTTGAAATTTTTTTCCCCATAGTTCCACATAAATTGTGTTGATTTTTTTGACCATCTAAGTAAGTTTGTCCCTGTCGCATGCATTTCTTTCCATGTATCTTAATGTCTAAATTGGACGGAATAGTCTCAAGGTGAAGTTTTTAACAATTAACAATAATTGTTATGCTAGAAAAAGTTAAGTGATCAAAACGATCAAAGTTGATAGTTAGATGATCGGGTTTGTTTGGATAGGAGATTATCTCTCAAAATTTACCCAAACTTTACTTGTTTGTATCATCAACACATTTTTCAACCACCTTTTTATCTCACACACATCACATCAAAAAAGTGCTACAGTGTTTTTTTCAAAAAATTATTTCAAATAATCGCCTATCCTATTTAGCGTCACTTGCTCCATATAGAGCAGCGAAGTATTCGTGTGCATGTAAACAAACCTTCACATGTAAAATTAATTCGTAAATCTGTTTAGTAGAGGTAGAAAAATTAAAAGATATATTGAAAAGCATAAACCAAAAGAGTGGTTATTTTAGAAAAAGAAAATCCAAAATATAGACTATACAGGATCAAAAATAAATTAGTGTCAACATAACGGCATAGTTCTCCAAACTCTATATCTAAATGTTTTTGAGGACTTTCCTGAAGAAAATTTATTTATACTTGCACGATATAATAAATATGTATTCATTTTCAAGCACGAGATCTCTTAAACATGAATTTCACGTGGAATTTCTTTAATTTGTAAAATAATTGGTTAGAGGGCATTTCATCGAGATTATATCATTTCAATGACATATATGCCTGTATTTAATGGTATGATAAATTAGATGTATTTTTCAAAGTGCTCAAAAAATGATATATTATTTTCATTTAGAGGCTTGTCAATAGGCCACACACAAGTCTTTTTACTGATTGCAAAAATTAATCGCACCACTTTCTACACCAATATTATAGTAGCTCATCCACTGTGGATTTTAGTCTTAGTACTTGGATAACAGATCAAGTGAATAAGCGTCACTTCCAAACCTTAGATCTATTGCTTCTTCTACTCCTTAATTTCTCAGCTGCATCACTCGATTCTTGGTGGTGATGGTGGTGGAGGGGCATCTTGTGGATCTCTTGGAGGGTGGGTATGAGGACCCTCATAATCTATTTCAAAGTCCAACAGCTTTTTCTTATCTTCCATGGTCTTTAAGCCCTAGGAGAATTCATAATTTGGGAAAAGAATGAAAGAAAGAATCAGTAATTAATCCATGAAAATTAGTCAATTATTCTGTATAAGCAAGAATTGATAAAAATAGGGCAACCCAATATACATGATAAAGACATGAAAGAGATGAGATTACCGTAGTGTGTACATCATCATCCAGTTTTTTATCTTCACTTGTGAAGACACTTCCTGGAAACCATCCAAATAACTTATTAAATGTCGAAATAACAATCCATAGAGCGGGATGAATAGGCATAGTTCTTATCGTCATGTATCAATTCCAGATTCTAGTCTACTCACATATTACAACGTGTCAATATTTCTCATTTTTTACTATTTGTTGTAAAAGAGAACATTGATGACTTATCCAATAAACTTACTTGACAATGGAATCGCCAGAGTTGAGCGGATGTGAAAATACATCAACATGAGTGTGAAAATCACAAGGAAAGGCTTCATCGGCACAGTAAGAAACTGTATACTACTGATTGAACAAATGATGCAAGTTGGCAGCACTAGTCTGCTTTATGTAATTGAAGGGAAGAGTATGTGAAAACAAAATCCTTATCAAGACTAGAAAAATCTTAACATTAAATTTCTGCTAAATAATATGCCATAAATTGCTTACCAAGTTTAATATGTAACTGATTAGAGCGTAATGAGAAATATAATATAAGTAAGTGTCAGTTAATTGATTTTGTTGCTGAAAACTTTGTAAAATTCCATATCAAACTAAATGTCTAATGTGACCAAATATATGTAGAAGAAAATGAATAAAAGAATATTACAACAGAAAGTTCATGTATGTATACAAGAAGGTGTGTAGTTTAATTAGTAAGATGCGTCATTTGTAATTGAGAGGTCACAATTTCGAATCATCAAAGAGAATAAATGGAGGAATCACCATTAATCCTCTTTTAAAGAAAAAAAAATTCACAAATGCATACAAGTTTATCATTTTTTTTTAATTTTGTAACCTTGTAGAATAAAATTGTATGGGTAATCAGAGATAACTAATACAAGAATCCAATTTAATTAGAAGTATTGATTTGGTTAGTATAAATGTCAAATCAATTTCCCCTAGCTAAATACTACAAGATCTCCCAATTATATAAATGAAGGAAGCCACTCCCAACAGGTATAAGGCTCCTCCACTCACCGGTACAAGAGATAATAATTGATATAGATTTGATTCGTGTTATCGGAAAAGTTGCTTCACCAATTGGTTGGCAAATCATGTTAGATCTGAAAAAAAGGGAAAATGGGTATAATTAGATACGAGTTTTTTGCCAAAATAATTTTGTGTGTATAAAATTTCCCAAACTAATACAATTAAAAACTTTATTCTCTTTCTAGCAAGATATACACACACAGAATGAAAAATTAACCCGTGAAATCTTTTTACTTTTTTGCTTTAAACACCTGTGAAACTAATCCAGATTAGGTCCGAAGAGCACCCACAGAGTCTAGCCTTTGTGAGTCTACTCTCATTCTTCTTATTTTTAATGAATGAAGCAAAAAGAAAGTCGGGTTTTTTCCTCAGAACTCAATGGCACTTCTTCCAAAATTCAATGGTTAACTAGCCTTGGCTCTCGTATTATGTAATTATTGATATAGTCAAAGAAAAATTCTTATTTTAGTAATTATGGTTTTCGAATGCAAGGAAATTATTTTCATTTTTTTTGCACTTTTGACATGGAATTCTTGTATGTCAAATTCAACTTTGATCACTTTTAGATCCAGAATTTATTTGCTACCAAAATGATTAAAATCAAAACATTATCATAGATTTAATTACAAATAATAAGAAAAAAAAGAAAGGAATTGCAATATAATAGCCAGGTAGAATTCTAAGAGCTACAAAGGTAGTTGGAGGGTTGGATTGGGTAGTAAGAGAGGAGGGATTATAAGTAGAGATCTTGAGTTCAAAACTTCCCACCTAAAAAGAAGAAAAAAAAAAAAAGAATTCTAAGAGCTACAATTGTAGGAGGAAACAAGAGTAAAATTGTTGATAGATTGGATATTTAGAAAAAAATTTTCTCACATGGTCATTTTCCTTTAATTTGGGAATGCAACTAGCAATACATAGATTAATATAAGAATAAAATATGAAACAAATGAAGAATAAGATTATTGTGGCAAAAAATTCATAGAATTCATCTATTTACAACTAGATTGAAGTTTTCCCTTCTCGTTATCCTGCGTGGCAATCAGGGTACATATGTGACACTAGTAACATCATTATGGGAATAAATTTGAAGTGAATCACAATGTGAATATTTTTTAGAAAGAGGGTTATTTGGTAAAAAAATTCAATTGGACACGTCATCATATTCTACGATGTCTTATTTTTTATAGCATCAGGAAAGTGCATGTGCTTCCCATTGGTATCAAACTATCAAATATGGCAATCTAGAAGTAGACGTAAATATTTAAATTTATGAAATAAAAGGTTCATTCAACTGTAACCATGCAGTAGCGAAACTTTAGTAACTTAAACAAACAAGAACATTTTGTAGCTGTCACAATTATTCTCTTTGCTCTTTTGGTTATAGTTTCCTTTCTCCTTCCTCTTTTCTTTTTCCAGGGAATTTAGAATTTATCATTACTTTTTGTGGACTTTTATGATGACCCAATTCACTAATTCCATTTACTTGTAATTGTACTTAAACTAGACATGTCAGCAATCAAGTGATTCACTTTCAATTAGTTTTCTTTTTATTTATTTAGTTAGGGAATTTGTGCCTTGAGGGCAGAATTTATGGATAGCTATAGAATAAAGGGATTAATTTTTATGCACTATCAGTGTAAACATTTTTTACACAAGTAAGATTAAATGAATACCATATCATCACTGTTCAAATTTTAAATTCACTTTTTGTCCATGTGTCATGTATTTATAACTATTAGTGTCAAAAAATTTTACAATGTCAGTGTATATAACATTAATCCTAGAGTAAATATCATAAACTATGATGTAATTGACCATTCTAAATGTACAATTTTCTACTTGCAAAAAAATTCACTTTTCATCCCTATTTTTTAGGTATTGGATCAATTTGGTCCCCATTGTTTTAGCAGAAAAACATTTCATTTTTCAAGTTTTAATTCTTAAACAATTAGGGATACTTGACATTTAATCACTCTATTTAGTAAAAATCTATTTTTGATCACTTAATTTGGACGAAATAAAACGTGTGAGGACATGCACTGTTAGCGAAACAACTAGGGGAGACAAAATTGATTAGACCGTACCCATTCCACATTCCCTATGCGTTTAACCACATTATTTTCAAATATTAATGAATTTTGAGGATATGATGAAAATTTTTTTTTTTTTGAGCAAATCGTATCTTTTTATTGATAGGAACAGACAACTTGTACAAGGAATACAGTGTTTCCCACTGCATCAATGTCTTCCTGATCTATCCACAAATGAAAATCAATGAAAACAAGTGTGGGGAAGTCCCAATTCTCTGGCTATGTCCCAATTTGCTTTGTTTATCAGATATTTCCCCCAACCAGCATCTGTATTTCATATCCCAGTCAGAACGTCTTCAATAATCTGCATTTCTACTACAGGCTTGCTTTTGAATAGTGCTTGATTTCGAGCCTTCCAAAGATAATGTGCCACCCCAGCAAACATCAACCTCCTCAGTGAAAGATTGCGTCTTCCAATTAGTACATAACCATTGCACTTCATTTGGCCATTATAGGATCCTTCTAGTAGGTGAAATCATGCTTAGTATTTTACTCCATACCTTCATTGAAATAGGGCATTCAAAGAATATATGCTCCATGGTTTCGACTTGTACTTGACAGAGGTCACATAACTCATTCTCCATACATATTCCCCAACTCTTAAGTCTATCCTTGGTGCTTAACTTTCTGTGACATAGCATCCATACAATGAACGCATCTCTCGGCACAGCCCCATTTCCCCATACTAATTTGTACCACCTTACTGAGTTGCCACGTGTTCTCAGGAGCTCCATGACTGATTTTACTATATATTGTCCAGAGGCATCAGCTGTCCAGTAGACCTCATCCCTGTCCTGAATATGTAGTAAAAAAATTACTGGTGTATCAGTTTTGAGATTTTTGAGTTCCTTGGTCATTCGTCTCCCTTGTGGCCAACTCCCAGTTGCATCTTGTATAAACTGTACTCCTGTAGATGTTTTAGAAAAACCTAAATATATTTTCAGAGTATCTTCTATATATAGGCCCCACCACATGCCAGTTATCATACCAAAAGTTTGTATCCTGTCCATCACCTATCACAGTTCTAATATTTCCTTGGCACTTGCTTCTCATTTTCAAAATTTTCCTCCACGACCAAAAGCAATTTATAGGCACCTTCACTCCCCAAAAGGAGGCACCTCTAAGATTCATAGTATGCGTCGATTTAACCCATAGATGATCCTTCTTTTTACAGATGTTCCAGATTTGCTTCAATATTAGACATTTGTTCCACACCACTAAATCAAATAGACCAAGTCTTCCCTCTCTTTTTGGCATACAAATATCAGACCACTTTACTTTTTTTAATAGTGGGCCCTTCATCTCGGATATGATGAAGTTTGCCTCCGCTACATCTTTCTACTAACCATGCATGCCCTTCATGCATTTTATTCCATCCAATTTGAGTTATTAAACATTAATTTGGCTCAAATTAAATGGTTAACTGTCAATACTCTTGAATTGGTCAGAAATCAAAATTTAATGTCAATTGCCCCAAATTAGTCAGAAATTAAAACTTAAGGGACAAAATGTGTTTTTGCCAAAATAATGGAGACCAAATTTGTCCAACTCACAAACATTGGGATGAACAGTGCATTTCTCCTTCGTCTGCTGTATCAATACTACTACTCAATTCTCTCTCTCTCCTCTGTTCCACAATTCCTCTCCTTCTCCAAATTCCTCTGTATATCTGTTCTTAATCAAGAACATAACATCCTTGTTTTGCATCTTCTTCGATGCCTTAACATGTAAATGAACATCTCATGAGACTAACAGTGGAAAAATTTCTTGGAAGCATGCCTCAAAAATGCACGTAACAAAAATGTGATTAATGAGGCCAGCAATAGCGTGTGGATAAGGTGTCCAAATTCATTCACTAATGTATTCAAATTCTGTATCATCAAGTGCTAAAAAGGAGTTGAATCCGTGATCATTTTATTGTACTAGGATTAATCATCAAATGGCTTTCTAAGAGCAAGATTTTAACTTCGTTGAAAATCGGAGTACAAACTCATAAAATTAAAAACTATGACCTCTTCCAAAACTACAACAGTTATCAGACACTATATCGAAAATGCGCACTAAATTTTCTATATTTGAAGAATAATACCATATGAATCCTTTACTATAAACACATCGTCTAGGCTACCTAGCTACTTGTATTAACAGAATAATCTTCTGAATGTATTGCTCAATAATCAATGCCATTTGGTTTTGTCTCGAAATTGCAGGGTCGACTATTAAAAGGGATATCTGTGCTCAACTCCACGGAATTATGTCCTGCTCTGGGGAGATGTACGGGTGGATGATTGATGTACGCTAACAGTGCACAGGGCAGTATCAAATTCACATCAAAATTTGCTAATAAAATGTTTCATGCCCAATTCGCAATCTGATACACATACCAATTATCCGGTTTGGGCCACGCGGAAGTATGCTGAGCCAGTCCAGTAATTTCTTCAATGATTTATGCGGCTTCCAGGAAGATTAAAGTCTGCTTTGACTTGAGGATTGGTCACTTTTTATTAAAAATACATTATAGTGATTTATACATGCATGGTAAAAAAGGAATTGAAAAATGTGTCAACTGAATATTTAAATATTTTTTTCTAAAAGACTTGGAGCCAAATGGGCTCTTCAGTTTCTGTGATGCTGAGGCCATGTGGTATTGATCCTCTATTACACGTTTATATGTACACTCACATTAAACTAGTTGGTTGGTGTAAATCTTACAAATTTTGCTGTATCTTTTTACCAGATTGATGTAAACCAATATTTGTACATATTTATACACATTTTCATGTATAAATCACACCAAATATTAGTGTAATACCAATCCAGTGAAAAATTATATGAAATAGTGTAAGATTTACACCTGCTCGAGGAGTGTAACAAGGATGTAATAGTCTTTTTCTTTTTTTGGTAATTCAAAGTTTGAGTGGATAAAAAACCTTAGGGGAATATATGATAATAGATGAAACTATAGGGAGTTATTAGTAATTTACCCTAATTGTTATATTCATGAAGATGTTAAAAAAAATCAACCTGCAAATTTACAATCAAGAAAATGAACAAGACAAGAAGGGAAACCAACTGGGGTAAATAAATGGAAAAAACATTTTGAGAATAATAGATTCCTCAATATTAACGAAATGAGTTTTGAGTGCTTCTTACTCCTAAGTAAAAGTCAATGGTACTCGAACAACGGTTCTACTATTCCAGTCAGAGTAAATGGGATGGGGAGGATTCCAAAGACTAATTCCAACCTTTCTTAATCACATGCTCATCTTTCACGCTTTGGCTTACACTGCAATGTTTCTCCATAGTGATGAATGTATCGTAGCTTTTCTAGCTACTATCTTATAACTTTTGTCGCGCCCCATTTTTTTAATAATAATATGAAAATGAGTGTTTAAGGAAATTTCTGTTTTTTTTTTTTGAAATGATTTTGTGGGTTTTCAAAGAGTAAAATAATGTAAAAAAAAGGACCTAGAATGGGACTTGGCAAAGCTGACAGTTGGACCACTAAGTCTAGAAAAGGGTTCAAAATTTGGATAAAAGTATGGAATTGGGTGTCGCAGAGCCAGTAAAGAGATTTAATTGCGGAAAATATATCAGACCTTTAAGAGAAATTCAGTCTTTGAAATCAGGAGAATAGGTCTGGAATTTTGTAGGAGGGAAGGTTAAAATTTTAGGCTTTTACACAAATGAGAAAAAAGGTTGAGTTTGACTTTGTCTCTACTTATAGGGCCAAGCGAGTTAATTAAACTAAACCTTAAATGTTTAATATCAAAACTTAAGTATGCATAAAGCACATAAATAAAATAAAAAATGGATTAGGCTTTGGAAAGAATAATGTAATCATTTCTATTTGTTCGATTTTACAAGTATAACTAGAAAAAAAAAGAAAAAAATTACAAGGATTGATATATACCCTTATGGGTTACATCACTTCTAATGAAGAAAGAAAATTAATTACAACTTAAAATGACAAAATGAAAGATTAATTAACTATAATCCTAATCTAATCCTCTGGACCTAGTGAAAACATAAAAAATAAAATTCTGTGGTCAAATTCTAAAGTCTTAAAGATTGGGGAATAAATTGCAAAGAAAGAAAAGAATTGAGGACTAAAGTTGCAAATTTTCAGGAATTAGTCATCTTCGTCAAACGATCAGATTCCCTGCTCTGTTTTCGTTCCTCTTTCTCTGAAGCTGCTGGAAGGGAAAGCCATTACCGAGCATCGTTTCTCTCTCTATGCATAAACACGAATCTCTCCTATGCATAAAATTTTCACAGCAATGAATAAAAAAAACAAGAGAAAGAAAGAAAAAAAAAAATAAATCAGGGAATTTGTCAAACTTTCTCTCTCTCACCACCCTGATTTTCCGGCGTCGCTCACGGGCTCCATTCAGCGTTGGACTGGCCCAGACCCCCCTCAAATATGTAGATTCACAAAATTTATGCCTTTAGTTATAGTTTTTATTGGGACTGATTTGAGCATTTCGTCAAATATATAGCAGACATACTTGAAACCGAGAAACATTCACGTAGCCAAAGCCATTCATCCAGAAATTCATATGCTGAAACGATATCAAACAAATAAAATAAAAAAACACATGATACATGGTTTCAAGTAAAAGAGACAATCAATAGGAGTTTAAGGATAGAGTTGAAGACTTTTACAATGCTTTTAAGGGGCTTTCAGAGGTGACGATGGTGGATTCCCACGACACGGCTCCAGCAGTGGTAGTTTCCTTCTCCTGATGAACTTCTTCTTGTATTTTCCTGATTTTTCTGTTTTTTGAATGGGTTTGATTTGTAGAAAACTGATATGAAGGGAATATCTTTGGGAAAATGTTACTATTATTTAAAACTGGCTGATGAATTCAAGGAGAGAAAATGTCCCCGGATTTTCTCAGGTTTTGGTTCATGAAGATCCTCGAAGGATTTTTCTTGTTCTTCTATTTTTTTTCAAAAACTGGAAAAATTCAAGAGCCAGACTAGTTCTTTTTTTTTTCCAGATGGTAAGAAGGAAAGATAAGTCCTCTTTCCCCCTCCCCTTTTTTTCCGTGGCTTGGTGGGATTTGGTACTAGTAGAAATGGTACATTGAGTTATTGTGTAAGATGTATGTGTTTGGATGTGTTAGGTATTATATTGGATAAAGAGGAGGAAATTCTGGCATTTTCAAAGCTTAGTGCAAGAAAAAATAAAAATAAAATTCTTGAAATGAAATTACATATTTATCAAATGCTTTTTTTTAATAAAATAGTAGTTAAAAAATCGGTGTCTACTGACTTTATTTACTCTTTCTCTTTATTCTAGCATTTGTATAGTAACGATTATTGTTTTCCTTAATCTTTGTTGCTAGCTTAAAAATTGTGACAATGATTCAAATTTCTAGATGTCAATTGCATTTAGATATCAATAGTTTTCAAGGACAGCAAAGTTCTCAAATTCTGAAAACAATCTTGCACCGGCAGAAAGGTCATTGTAAAGCATGTTGTACGAAAGAAAGATCCTTTGAAGATTATGCTCAGAAAACTAGTAACAGGTTCGTTAAGTTCAGCAAATTCCTCAATTACCATTAGAGAAAAGGTCCATCATGTGGCTCAAATTTTTCTTGATCCATCGATGTGATGCACCTAAAATATTTTTTTTTTTGAGACAATTTCAGAGGACAAAGTTACAATTTGTATAAAATTTGACTTGGTGCGCACATGTAATATCTGACACCGTCTAACTATTTTCTATGTATCAGGTGTCACGCACTAGTCAAATGTAAAAAAAAGGAAAAATAATTTTAGTAGTAAAGAGTTTATGGTTATGATTTAGGGTTTTGAGCAATAGCATTTTAGGGTTTTAGGTTTAGGTTTTGAAATAGTAGCATTTAAAATAAATCCTTGTCGAAGGAGGGAAAAGAATATTGAATAGTAATAATTTAAATTAAAATGAAAAAATTTTTTTATACAATGATAGAATTGAAAAAAAATGATGTGCTTAGATCATATAAAAATTTTTTAGTTATATTAGGGAAAAGTATTGTGTATTCTAAAATATAAAAGATGTAATATATATACATCAAGTTAGAGAATTTAATAAACAGGTGCTTGTGAATATTGAGGTTAAGGTGGGAGTTATGGTTTATGACTAAAAAAAGTAAACACAAGACTTTTAGTTTTAGTTATATTATGAAAAAAGTTTTTTTTATTATGAAAGTATGAAGTATGTATATATACATCAATAGGATAACTGCGATTGCTTGTGAATATTGGGGTAAGGTGGAAATTATGGTTTATGGTTATAAAAAATGCTTGATGATTTGGGGGTTTTAGGGTTAAGGGTTTAGAGTTTTAAGGGTTTTAGAGTTTAGGGTTGAGGGGTTTTAAGGTTTTAGAGTTTAGAGTTTAGGATTGAGAGGTTGTAGGGTTTTTTAGAGTTTAGGGTTTTAGGGTTTAGGGTTGCAGGCATAGTATATAAAATAAATCAGTTGAAGGAAAAAATATTTCATAGTAATAAATAAATTGTGAGCGAAGAAAATTTTATTGATTTGATAAAAATTAAGAATCCAATGTGTTAAAATGCAGTATAAAAAAAGTTATATTATAGGAAAAAAGTTGATGATATTAAAAATATAAAAGTTGTAAAATATATACATCAATGAGAATTTAAATAAGATGCTTGTGAGTATTGGGTTCTGGTGGGAGTTATAATTAATGGTTAAAAATTACGCATAGGTTTTAGGTTTTAGGCTTGGGGTTTAGGGTTAAGTTTGGGTTAAGGATTGAGGGTTTAGAGTTTAGGGTTTTAAGCGTTTTCTGGTTTTAGGGTTTAAGGGTTTAGGGTTATATTGATTAGGTTTTAGGGTTTTAGGGTCTAGGGTTTTAGCGTTTTGTGGGGTTAGACTTTAAGGGTTTAGGGTTTCTAGGGTTTAGGGTTTAGGGTTTTAGCGTTTTACGAGTTTAGGGTTTAGGGTTTAGGGGTTTTTGGGTTCAGGGTTTAGGGTTTAAGATTCATATGACATTGATCCTCTAGAGTGTACTATGGTTCCACCCCAGTATACCTGAGTTAATAGACAGTGGGTGTCCGACATTTGAATAATATTCCTACTGCGTTAGTTCAAAAATTTAACTATCAATTACCAAATTTTAAATTTAAATGTAGTCCCAATAAAAAAGTACTATTAAATTTTCAAAGAAATACTTACAAAACAAAACACAATTTTTTGCATATTTATTACGGTAGGTATAATTTAAATGTGAAACCCTAAATAAAGATCGTAACATATATTTTCAAATCTCTAGCGACCATATCTAAATAATAATTTAATGTAATTTTAAAATCATTAATTATTACATCGTTCGACTTCATATATTTGACTTATTTATTGTCCATAAAATACAATACAATTTTTTTGCAATTAATTATGAAACCATATTACAATTATTTTGCTTTTCTTGCCTGCCATACCATTTTTTTAAATTTGTTATTTAGGTATCTTATAATTTAAATGGTTGCAACTAACTAAAACCCGGTTTCTATTTTATACTCTCTAGCGACCATCTCTAATTATAATATAATTTTTTAAATATAATACTTTTTTTTGGTATTATATTAAATTAAATAATGAATATTTATTTTACTCTCGTTTTAGTGCAGTAACTAAAACACTTGGTATATATTTTCTACTCTCTAGCGACCAACTCCTAATTATAATACAAATTTTTAAATATACTATGTTATTTTAATTTCATCTAATTTGTAAAATATTATGTGGAATATTTAAATAAACATTACTTGATCAAATATACATATAATTACTTAACTATAATTTTAATACAATAGTCTTGCATTTTTTGGAATTTAAATACATGCATATATATTAAGTAGAATGTACCTGGCTCATGCCCATGTGCGGAAGCTGGCTCATGCCATCTGCGGGGAGCAGACAATTCTGCTTTTCAGAAAGAATCAAACAAATTGCATGTTTGGTCCTCGCCTAATTTGTACAAAAAAAAAAAAAATTTCAGGTGCACCGATGGATCAAGAAAAAAAAAATTGACCACAATTATGTTTTTTTCCAATGCAGCAATAATCGGAGGAATTTGCCGTTAAGTTCTTCTCAAGTTTCTAGTTTCAGGCTTTCAGCAGTTCTCTAACAACTCTATCTTTGATCATAAGTAGGTCACTTTCCATTTCTTTTCTCTACTGAATTCACAAGTACAGAGCTTCTTGTTAGCGTATTATGGTTGTTCTTGAGGACAAAAAATAATGTAGAGATCGATGTCAAGTTTAGCATCCTCAAGAAGGCAATTTAATTATGGATAACCTTCCCAAAGTCTTTGGAGTCGTGATTTTGATCTGCTGTGACAGGAGAGCAACGGACTCGATTTGAAGAAACTGGGTTTTCTTAGCTATCAAGTTGAACTCAGATAACTATATTTCCAGTAATGAAGTGAGGTTCGACGCAAATGCTTCAAGGATTTACATATACTCCGATCAGGAAATACACAAGTACGTAATTCATCCATATCCACTTAAAATGATGAGTAGCAATTGGTGTAGTCACGCCATTCTACATGGAAACATCCGTCCGTTACCTTGTGATTTCAAAACGATGTACCAGCGTGATCTTTTCCTCGAGAGGCTTTGTTGGGAACATATTCTACGAATTCAATGACATTCTTATTCTAGTGTTGTTACACAAGCGCAATGGTAATAAAACAAAAAGAAAAATTAGAAGCACACGTGAATTTAAATTAGTTGATTAATATAGCCTACGTCAGGCGAGGAGAGATAGAGTTTATTACTTTTGTGATAAAGTTATAGAGGAATCGTTACAGACGCAGAAGAAAAAATATATCTATATATTACCAATAATATAGCCCAAACCCTTACTGAAAAAAATTTCCTTCAGGTTGAGCTCCCAAAATTTCGGGTCGGGTTACAATTCAGATCCACAATAGAAAATTCAAGGCAACTAACAGAGTGTTAGTCACAAAGGCATTTCGGATCCCAGGAGGAGTTCATGATCGTAGATTATCAGCTTTAGGTCAACAAATAGAAGATTTTAAGTCAGGTGTCGCAATACAGGTTTATAGATGCTGCTGAAACCACCAATGGAAGAACCATCCATTGATTGCAGAGCAGTTGAAGGGCCAAGTATCATGCCAATCTGGCCATAAATACCAGCGACACGCCTGGAGCTTATTCCATGGTAGAATTCGGGAATCTCTGAAGGAAATCCTTCGATCTGAAGACAAGGGATGTGTCCCAAATGCTGGACGCAGAAAAAACCACAACCGGTTATAATATCTCGTCGAGAACAAGAACAATAGTGAATCAAAGTTGCTGTAGCGAGGATGATGCAGGAGTTAGGCATTCGTGTGTTTTGTTCCTCTAACACTGAATTGATGACATATTTAGATGTATTTTCTTTGTCCTCGGCTCTAGCAGTGTTCTGGGTGGAGTTCATGGTGCCAGGCTAACAAATGAAAATTTTTTTGCTAACCGAGCAGACATGATTGAGATACTTCCACTGCAACTCGACTGGGTAGCCAATGCATACTATGGAGGGACCTGCAAGGGCTTGGGATTGCATTACCTGGAATACAGATTGAACCTCAAGAGGCACACTCTATGATTTGTATGGTCCCTGATCATCCTGTGATTAAAGATCCAGAGTCAATTGCAGCATTGGGTTACCGGAATCAAGGGTCTATTATCTGGACCCGCAGAATGTGACAATAGTGGGAACTTGGAACACCCTTCTTGAAGCACTTGGGCTTAGTGGACGCTCAACATTCAACAACAAAGGCTCAAATCAGAAGAGAGAAATTTTTTTATTTATTTTTGGGGCAAGTAGAGAAATTTTTTTATTGTTATTCCTTTCTTTCCTTTTTTTTCTTTTCAGACAGCAAAACCTATAGGTACATTATTTTGCACCTCTGGATTTTTCCAAAGTTATGGCGTTTGAACCTTCAACCTACAATGGAAAGGGAATTAAATCATTTACTGCGTGAAACTTGTTTTGACAAGTTGACGCTTTGCTAGTTTTTGTTGGGTGCCTATTTTGAGAATGTACACTAATTCAACAGGTATTCCCTGCACTCCATTTCCTGCTGCTACGGGCTTTGGTGGGAGGGAGGGGGTGAATTATTGGCAACAAAATAAGGCAAGTAAACTATGATATGGGATTGTTATGGACATAGTTTGAAATAATCCATCTAATTTTACTACTTCCATGCTATGCTGTTATTATTTCATATGATGAGAAAATTACTGTACTGGTCCACCCTACAAAAAAATAGGGTGGTTTCAGAAGAATATTTTATTCATGGGGCAGTGCAATTGGTATCGGCAGTAGTGTACGTCAACGTTGTAACTGTAACTTACAAGTTCTGTGAAATTACTTACCTATGCTGTGTACATCTAACGTTGCAGACAAAACATAATTATTGTGCTTCAAAATTCAGAGAGTCATTAACGAATAAACTAAAACTTTTAACATCTAGCTAGCCTTGGTTGAATAGACAGAATTTGGGAGGACGTATTCTTTCACATTCAGCCTTTCCCAACATCTTTTGAGGGACGTATTCTACTTTCACATTCAGCCTTTCCCCAACATCTTTTGAACTAATATACTTACTTCAGTATATTGCTAGTTTTTTCTTGGTACAAATCAAACTAATCATTTTTACATTAAAAGAAAATATTAAATCATTTTTTGTTGCCAATTTGGTATTGCATCTATAATTGTTTACACTTTCTGGATACTTGATTATGAACATGGGAGAACATGAAAGAATCATTACGAATGTAAACTGGAATACTATTATCTTTGTCATCACATATACACTGGATTTGGATGCAAGTTCACATAGTCACATTATACCGGTACAAATGAAAGAAAACCTCAAGACAAAAATTCAAAGCAATTGGGAAAGAAGAAAAAACAGCTGTCAAAAACTTTAAGGTAAGTTACCAAAAACCCCTATAGTTGTATCTAATATAACAAAACTTCCCTAACGTTTGAAAATGTCTATTTCACCCCATATGATTTTATATACGGGTGAAATTTAATGAAAAATAACTTATGTAGCGTCATTGGTTAAAATACTAATAGGTACCTTTTCTTAAATGTTGAACTAAATGATGATTCAATCACCTTATATGAAGTCACAAGGAGATTACGTTGGATAAATTCAAAACTCTGGGGATGAAGTGGATATTTATACAAATCCTTAGGCGTTAAATAGATTATAATTTCACCACACACACTGAGTGCCTTTATTGTATATGTTTTTATTGTTCTATTCACTAATAAAGTCTTTCGGTTATCATGCTTGCATATCCATCTTACAAATAAGGCAAATCTTGTCTAGTCAAAATTTTGAATAGGCTAGTTTGGATTCTTGTTTTTTGTTTTTTTGGAAAACTTGTATTTCATATCTAAATATTCTGGTAAAACCACCATAAAACAACCCCAAAGTAATCAAACAAATATTTTAAAAACAACTCAAGCATCCCTTATAAAAAAATTACCCCTCACTTGCTTACCCTCACTCCTTTGCATTGCCACCAGCACCATCTCACTCTCCTCTCTCGCCCCTCCTCCCCTCTCCCTCCCTCCTCCTCCCTCTTCCACTCTCCTCTTTCCCATGCCCTGACCTGCACTTGGCCCAGACCTGCTTTTCCACTTTTGTTCCACGGAGCCGGTGACTGGGATCGAGAGAGGGGAGAGGGAGGGAGAGGGAGGAAAGGGGAAGGGAGAAGGAAGGGAGAAGAGAGGATGAGGTGATGATGGTGTGAGGGGAATAATTTTAAAATATTCAAAAAAATTTTATTTTAAAAATACCCTCAAATAAAGAAGACTAATTTTAAAAAATATTCCAAACAATTTTTAATTTTAAAATGCCCCAATAAAATGAAAGATATTTTAAAATCAATTTTAATTTTAAAATGCTTCAAAATTGTGAAGACTAATTTTTAGAAAATACTAATCAAATTTTAATTTTTTTAAAATACTCTCAAAATAATTGAAGAGGCTATTTTTTAAAAATACTCAAACAAATTTTTAATTTTAAAATGCTAGAAAATAGTGAAGAGGCTAATTTTAAAAAAAAATACCCAAACAAAAATTTTAAAATAATGTCAAAATACAATCCAAAACACTCTAAAAATAATTCAAAGCAATACCTAATTATTTGTACCGTCAAATATTCGGTGGTGTGTTTGAAAACATATCAAAAAACAATCAAACTGGACCCACATTGATGTCTTTTCTTCCAACTACTTTATCACCTATTTTGATTTCATGCGTCATGAAATATATATACTGAATCCTTTACGGATTATAACTAGAGCTCCTCTTTTTTACGGATCCATCTCACATCAATAACCCTATAGTAGCTATACCTAATGGTAATGCATTTATCCAATTTCCACTTAAAATAAAACTATAGAGTGGTTATTTCTAGCATTATACAAAGCCATATGGGGATATATGTACTTTGCAAGATTAATAGTCCACCGAAACAAATTTAAGGATGCCTAATGGCGATTACCCGTTAGATCTAATTAGTTGCTTAACCCAGCAATACGTAGATTACCATTGCTGTTTTTTATATTGGGATAATCATTGGTCTATGAGTCTGGTTTGATCTTTGAGACGAACTTGCTAGTACCAAAGAGTGACAGGTTTTCTAAGTCTTTGTCCACTTGGTTGTTGAGAGAATAGTTACATCAAATAAATAGTAGGTATTCTGGTAGGATCCAACTAATCCAGTATGAAGATCCGATTCAGACAGATTTTGAATAAAACATAAAAGGACACATGTAATCAAATGAAAAGGGGAATCACATAAATGGAAGTGCGCCAGCTAGTTAGTCTAGCAAAACTAAAGGTGTTCGGTTCATAATTAGAATTGCAATCGAAATCAGAATTATAAACCTCATTACGAGTATTAGTTTTGATCATTTTTTTTTGATATGTTTGGTTGGGATGTCAAATGCGTTTCATGCTATAAAAATTCATCAATATGAAGCCCAAATTATAAGTGGAGAATGACAAGGGAATACGATCTTGCACTTTTATTCTGATCGAATAATTCCCATAGTAGTCTATCAAATGTGTATATCATTAATTTGCTATTTATTCTTGTCCTTCGGAACCATTCACCAATAATCCCCTAAAACATAAAACAGACAGTAATGAAAAAAAGGAGAATTAGAGAAGGAAACAGAATCTTCTTCGCATTGTTTATCTCATTTGAATAAGGTGATAGTAGAGCACATATATACGATGAAAA
>VZDL01000034.1:0-60887 GCA_013103745.1 Gardenia jasminoides
AAGCCAAGGCATTGCTAAGCTTGGTCGACTTTTATTGTGAGCAAACCCTGAGAGGACCATGTTCCGAAGTGAGCACCCCTCACCCAGCTGGGATCTCTATACTGACGGATCCTTAATCTAGGATCTGGAAAGGTAGCCTGGCCCTTGCTCCATCAGCCCCGGTGAGCTTTGAGTGCAGCCACGCACTGCATTTAACTTCCCCATCCAACGAGGTCAATGGTAGTCCCCATCAACGGGTTTATCCCTGCCGTAAGACTTAGGGTGGTAAGGTTGAAAGTACACGAATTCCAACCCTGTAGTAAAACGGTGGTCTGGAGTACTAAACTACAGGATAGCATGAAGAGCGCATCTTGCTCGAGCTGGGCTTCCTCGTGGAGAATTTCGACAAATAGATCCAACGGATCCTATCTAAACAAAGTGGCCGACGCCTCTAAGCTGGCTCCACATCCCATACCCCCACCTGGACCCTGACGGAGATCCTTCCATCTTCAAGTTTGATGAAGCCGTAGTCCCTCCCATATCCTGAAGTCCCAGTTTGATGAGTCCCAGACGTGGCCTACTCCCTCCATCGGGAGCTCCATCGACAAGGTGACATGCCTCATGGATCCAAATGGCCCTCGGTATGCTCTCTCTTCCAAGATAACCTTTACCGGCGATCCTACTTGGGTCCGTGGTTAAGGTGCATAACCCCGGAAGAGGGCTGTGCAGCTCCTCCTGGGAGGTCCACTCTAGGGTCTCGTGGTCTCTCATGGCCCCGGACTATGTCCCGGAAGGCCCTCCATCTAGGCTACCACCGCCCATGCGTGAGATTCCTGTGCCCGGTACAAAGTTTGCCACTGCCAAGCTCATCGGGCTCCCGGATAGGCACCTCCTGCAGGAACCTTGTCCCGACTTAGCTCCCCTGCCTTTCAACAATGGGGGACCCACCTCCTCGACCCTCTTTCCCCAGCCCCGGAGGTCTCCACTGCTTGTCAGGCTATTGATTATTTTCCAAATGGGTCGTTTGAGCCCCCAACCGTAATCTCACCGGGTCAACAAAGGAGAAGTTCTTCTGGAAGCAAATCATATGCCGATTTGGGATTCCGTGAATTATCATTTCCTACAATGGCAACAATTTTTTGGTCGAACCTCGTCATGGCGCCGGACCTCGATAACGAACATTTTACCTTCAGTCATCCACAAGCCAACGGCAAGTCGAGAACCCATCGGACCCATTGCACTGTTTGAAAACTCAATCGCCTCATACCTCCGGGTCACTCACCCGCCGAATGCTGTGGTCTTACTGACCACGCCCCAGAACCCGTGAAACCCCATTTTCTCTCACATATGGATCGGAAGCCGCATCCCCTCACCGAGGTCCCCGTTCCTAGTCCTCGGATGCAATCATTTTCGGATCCCGGCAATCAGCTGTGCCCGAGAGAGTCGAACGACTTCGAGGAACGACGGGACATCGCAGCGATTCGTTCTGCGAATTATAAAAATTCCCTTGCTCGCTATTATAACCAACAGGTTCGGGAAGTCACTTTCCAACCGGGAGATCTCGTCTTGCGGAAGAATTCGGTTAGTCGGGCTCAAGGACAAGGAAAGCTAGATGCTAAATGGGAAGGGCCATACCGAGTAATAGAAGCGCACCAGATGGGTACCGTACTCCTGGCTACCGGTGATGGGTCTCGGCACTCGGCATTTATGGCATTTTCAACCTCAAAAGGTTCTATGTATGAATGTTACATTTGTTTTAGCTAATTGAAGCCACTGAAGGTAGTTTATGTTCGCTTTTATACTTCCCTTATCTTCTTTTTTATCTACTGTAGTTTATACTTTAGTTTTCATTTCCAAAACTGTATGATGTATAAATAACAGTTTGGGGCATAGGACCCCCCCAATGTTCTCAAGACCAAACTACTACTGAAAAAAAGTAAGTAAGAATTCGGAAGTTAAGAACTGGCCGGATATATTATAAAAAGGGAGTTCTGCATTACACTTGTCTAAAAACAAAACACAAACAAACAAACAAACAAAACACAAAAAGTCTTGGTCAAGAATTAATCGTCATGAGCTCAGCACCTCTGCCCTCACTGAGTTCCCCGGCAGACTCCTAGACCCCCTGAATGGTTTGTCGGGTGCACTGGAAGTGGTCAGGGCTGGGACCCATCCGCCTGGGCCTCCTCAGCTCCTCATGATATGCCTCGCTCACGGCTCTCATTCTCGCACCCGCCTCCCGCATAGAAGGCTCCTCGGTTGAGATCTAGGTTCCTCGCCGGCTTTTGAACCCCAGTAGGCAGACCTGCTGCCTTCAATATCGTAGTCAGAGCCTCACTGGCCTGTGTTCAACCCCGCCGAAAGTCGTAAGGAGCGCCTGGTCTTCTGGAGGTTCCCCCGGTGTACCCAGCCTATGGTTCGGACACCAAACCAAGATGTTGTCGGAGAACTCTTTGACTCTCTACTCACCGGAAGGGTCATCCCGAGGAAGGCACCTCCTGCTTTTGTATTTGGACTTCTGCCTCCAGACTCTTCGGCTCCCGGCACTGGCCTCAGGGACTGATCTTCACGCCGATCCTTGGCATTTTGCTCACACCTTCCAGCTTGTTCGGCCTGATCTCCGGTCTCGGCCTCGCTTTTTTCTTCCTCACCAACTCCTGTCTTGGTAGAGTCAGACCGGTCTGAATAGGTCCGGCAGTCAGCCATGGCCGGCCACGCACCAAAAAAAAGTTAAACGAAGGAAAAGAGGCCAACCAAGGCCGGAAGTCAGAATTGTCACCACCGCCGCCTTGCTAGCTACACTCCTCGATCAGCTCGGGAAACCCCAGCAACTCCGGTCCCTGCATAAAGACGTACCTTGTGGTCAACTCCCGGGTCAGTATTGGGGTCCATCACTGTCGTTTCATCTACCGCCACCCGGGCGTAAGGGATCGGGAGGCGCATGGTGGCTCCCCCAGTGGATGCGAAGGGCTACATTGTACCCTCCCACACGCAGGAGTTGCGGGATAAGACTCCTGGCACCATCAGACTCTTTACTCGCCTGAGCTGGGGCACCACCCCGAATGAGGAGAGGTCGGGCCACCGTGAGCCCCGCGATGACCCTCCGCCCGAGGGAGGGCGAGGGGCACTGCAAATGGTGACCCCGAGGTGACCACCGGCGCGGCCATGGGGTCGCCGCTGCACGACCACCAACTTTGGCACATGGAGCACAGGTCCCTCTCCCACTCTTCTTCTTCTTAACTCCTCCTCCGGATGTCACGAGGTCGGACATAGAACCACTGCGTGTATAAGATCTGATAGTTAGTGAACGAGAAGCCGGACGCGGATAAACAAGAAAGAAAAAATTACAATGTTTCTCAGAGTCACCGACTCAGAAAAGGATTTTCTTTTTCCTCCTCTGGCCAAGACAGTCTGCTAAGGCCGGCATCGGCTCAAACCTTCGGGATGTTGTAGCTGTACACTACGAGCCCGTGAGGCTCGCCACAATGTCAACTCCCTCCTCGAGAAAACCCTCATGTTCGGGGCCGCAGGTCTCTGCGGGTCAGTCTCCACCAAAACCCCCGCTGAAAGTGGAGTCCGCACAAAGAAGAACGCGGCTCTTCCAAGAATGGATGGATCGTCAGCATCCACCACCGTGAGTTCGATTCCTCGCACTTCCGCAAATAATACCACCCTGGAAGGTAGCTCTTCAGACATAGAACTTCCTGCAAAAGAGAGCCCGGCGCTCCACATCCGTGTATGCAGAGATCCGAAGCTCTACCAAGATCCCACATGGAGTTCGCACCCAAGGGTGATCCGGTCCGTGAAGGTTAGTATCCCTTCATGAAGTCGCTAGTGGGAAGTCAAGTCCCGCTCGACTGATCAAAATGTGGCCACATGCCCCTCGTGAGGTCGGCATGCTCGTTGTCTTGACCTGTCTCAAATGAACTCCGGGCCAACGGAATTGGTCAGTGGGCGGTCATCCCGCATCGCATATCATTGACGGAAGTCGGGATGGAGCCAGTCATATTCGGCCCAAGCCATGCTCGGGCTGGACCGGGTTCTTGATCGGGATTGACCGCTGGCCCGAGGTCCCGCCTTCCCCGCTCCCTCGGGTTCACGGAGGACGTAGTCATCGCTGGGATCCTCGACTCTCGATGCGGCTATCTCCTCGATAAGGTTCTTCGGTTATTCCTCCCTGTGGCTCGCTGATGAGTTATCATTCTCATCATCACGGTCCCGCATCTTGCCCTTCCCCGGGGACGCTTCCAATCACGCTTCCGCTTGCCTTCGGAACTCCGGAAGCTGTAGTTCGAACTAGAGTCTCATTCCTCAAGATCCGCCGAGACTGGTCTACCGCCCGGAGCATGCTCGGTTCGAGGCTCTCAGAATGGAGATTCTCTACCATATCTATTCTAGCAAGAGAAAACCTACTCTTATGAAGTTACGTGAGAATGACTCGCAACACGGTTGTCGGCAAAAGATTGCCTGGCACAGAAGTTTCGGGACAAAGCACGCCTCAAGCGATGGCAGCTGAAAAAATGAAGGGAGGATCCCATTTATAGCCACACAAGCATGGAATCCCCAAAGGGCTTGTCGTTTCAATTGGCTGGAGTTAATTCCCCTTCATCCTGACCGCACTGCTATCGCAGTCCCTTCCGCTGGTTGTCACCGTCACGCTCGATTGCATCGCATCCAGCTATCATTGCTATCTAGACCTCGCCCTCCCCGACCATGAGCTTCTGGATAACCTCTGCTGTCTCGAGGCTCCCGAGACTTGGGGCAAGTTAGGATCAGATGCACCTCCGGTCCCAGGCCTCGGGGTCGGATCTCGGTCATCTTCAGGGTGGTCCTCTAGCCCCACCCACTGATCCGAGCTGTGGTCGGCGGTCATCCTTAGCATCAAAGCCATGAGGGCTCAGACCATCCCATCACAGATGTCTAGTTGAGGATGTCTTGTCAGATATCCCATCGCCTTACCTTCATCCGCCCTTAAGGTCTCCATCTACCCACGCGTCACCATCTCCGATTCCTGCACTAATTCTCTCTCCTTACTATAAATACCCCTGCAACGGTAAGATAAAGGAGATAACTTCCCTGCCTTCCTAACAATTTTCACTTTGAAAGCTCCCACTTAGGCATCGGATAGACCCGGGAGCCGGTGCCCCCCACTCCTCTCTTCTTCTTTTCACTCTGGACTTACTGCATCTGCCATCACCCAGTTCCCGACATAAGCCTCTAAAGACCGCATCTAGTCCCAAGACACCGGCAAATGCGTGCATAATGGGTGATATTTCCTCGGGTACTTGGCTTGTATCGCCGTTGGTGCAAAATGCACTAGATGATGCGAGAGGCTCGTGGCAAACCTTGAGCAGCATCATGTTTCACAGCTGTTCCTTGATAGTGGTGGAGGACTCTCAATGTTATATCTTCGTGGATTGCCGCTCGGCGGGTTCAAACTAGTAGTACAAACATGGACGAAGTTCAATACAGCTATTTTAATTGTAATTTAAGGATGTTGATTTCGAGAGCTCTCCTTCACATGGACCAATAATGTGGGCGGTAGACTTGATCGCGGCGCTTATGAATCGCCATGGGGAGGAATCCTTGATTTTACAAAGTCATACACCTAGCACGTGATCGACGCTCGATCATGTTCCTTATATATTCGCGGGTCAACTACTGTGGAGGTCCTCCTTAAGTTTCTCAATGTCCAGAAGGCACAGACTTTTAAAGAAGTCGCTCGTGAGGGTTTGGGATCGCATGTGGAGGCAGGTATGGAACCGATTTATCGTAAGCTCGTGGCTATGAAAGAAGCGCAGGCAATGGAATTGGGAGGTGTATGGTAATATATTCTCCCGAGTTAAGCAAGCAGAGGAGGATATGCTAGGTAAGGAAGAAGAGTTTGATTTATGGGGGATGAACAGCCTAAGTCGGCCTATCGAGGCTAAGGCGCATTCACACCGCTGGAGCTGCTGGCAGTGGGAATTTGGTGTCAAAGGTGGTATCCGTTGATTCAGTCATGATGCCAACACAAAATTCTTTCTCACCTGTAGTCGAAATGTGGAGAAATTGCAATTTTGTTCATAGAATTAAAGATCGGGAGGGTAGATGGTAGAAGATGAGCAAAGTTTGCAACCTTCGCCTACACAATTTTTCCAAAGAGCTATTCACATCCCTGTGGAAGGAAGATCGGACCCACAGATTTTCATTTGCCGTAGATAGGACGACGATGCATTTTGGTAGCTCCGCCGATGCGTGAGGTTAAGGACAATATCTTTTCCTCTTGATTCTGAAAGGCTCCGGTCCCACGTGCCGGTGGTGGGTTCTATCGTGCATGTGAGATTTCATCCATGAAGATTTGTTGGCTGTCGCGGGTGGGATTTCTTTAGGGGTGCTCAACAACCCCGTGGTTCACCAAGACACTAATTGTCTTAATTCCTAAGGTCTAGCGACCGTTGGAAGGATTTTAGGCCAATAAGTTTATACAATGAGCTCTAAAAGTTATTTCAAATTGTTGGCTTCGGTGAATAGGTTCTGTCGGGGCTTAGTCTCTCCGCGGGCGCTGGGTTTATTCCGGGCTGCTAGATTGTGGATAATGTGTTGTTGGCCTAGGAGTTGGCACTCGAGCTAGATAGGTGTCTATTCCACCCAAATGTCATGTACAAACTGGATATGGAAAATGCATATAATAGAGTGGACTCGCCTTTAATTTTATGTCAGAAGCTAGTCGTGAATGCCGATAGATTTATTATTATTTCGCATGCTGTCAAACCTCGGTTTAATGTCTTGGTAAATGGGTTCCAACTGGTTATTTTAAATCCTCCGGTGGTCGGAACCGTTGTCTCCCTTGTTTGTAATTGTTGTAGAGTTTTTGGGAGAGGGTCCATAAACTGTTCTAGACAACGAGCATCGGCTTTAATGGACCGTAAGCCTGAATTCCTTACTAGCCTTTGCAGATGATATGATGCTCTTTCGGTGACTGGATGATGTCAGGAAGGACCAAGAGGCTTTCTAGACGACATCGCATTTTCGGACAGAAGTTAACTCGGCAAAAAAGTTCCTTTATTATTTCTAATAGAGCATCCATGAGCAAGTGAGTTTGATTTCAAGTAGGCTAGGGTTTAATCGACAATACTTCCCTCATGTATTCGTGTCTGATAGCTCGCGGGTGTAGGTGTTATTTATTGATATTGTAATTTCTAGAGGTTCTCCATCCATTTTTTGTTAACTTTGTCTCCTCATCTATAATGTATCTTATTCCACCAGCGAACTATTCGAATTCTCCTCGTCAAATCGCGGCCTCATCTTAACGGACAATTTTGTCCCTTCTAAAGTCGCACCTCGTAACCCAATTTTAAACCGAACACCACTCATCGGTGTTTTTGCAAGCAGATCCGAAGAGAAAGGTGTGTTTGATGAACAAGGAAGAATGTTTTGTAACACTCTTTTATCATCGCTTTTCTTTAAGTGTTCCACCTTTCGCCAGAACGGACAAAATGCCCCTGCTGCCCTTGAGCACAAACGGCAACTTTAACCAAGTGGTCATTAGTTACGCTTTTTTTGTCGGAGGGTTTAAAAGATACATTATATAGACAGGGCCAAAACTAACAAAAAATAGTGGAGGCCTCCTCGGCTTTACCCTTGACAATTTACACAAGCTTCAATAGACTTGCACATTGGAACTCCTCATGTTGCTTTTAAGTTGAGGGAAAATTGTACTATCAAGCATGTCCTATCATCCATCCCACATATCTCCTCTAGGTACTGAAGGCCTCCACAGTTATTTTTTCAAACTAGCTGATCATTTGTAACGGTTCCTATGGGATAAAAGTGTGGATGTAAGGAGTCTCATTGGGCTTTGGGATAAATTATGTTATCCCACGGAGGAAGAAGAACTTGGTTTTGATCTTTCAGATATCTTGATGCTTTTTTCATGCAAATTACGGGAGTCTCTACTTGAACTAAGCAAGCAGGGCTCAATTTATGCATTAAATACATTAGGTCTGCCACCAAGGGTACAAGTATGACGCCCTCCATTAAGGATGGAGAAGGTTGGATAAAACCGGCTGCTTATTGGATTCTAGAATACCATGTTTGGGAAGGGAAATGTAGACTTTTGGCATGATAGATGGCTCGCGGACGCACACACCAGTGAGAGGTGCGGTCTGTAATCCTCCTCCATTGAGGGTTACAGCACCCATTGATGGTTGGGATGAGTATGCCTAGGGTCTGGTGCTCCACAAGAAGTGCTAAGCACAAAGAGATTTGCCAATTGACCTTGCTCCAAATCTTATAAGACCAGAAGGGACGGCTGCCAGCTTCCTCTGAATGCTTTTACTCTACAAAATCAGCCCGGCAAGAACTTCTAAGTGTATGAACATCTCACGCGTGAATAGGGCAGTTTGGTTCCACTTTGCCATTGAAGATCTCCTTCTTCTCTGGAGGTCGCCGAGGAATTATCCGCCTTTGAACTAGCTCAAACGGCGCGGGTTTCATCTTGCTTTCTCGCTATGCGGTGGCTACGCACGATGGAGGAGTCAGCTATGCACCGACCGGCCCAAGGCCCCAGAGCTAGTTTGGTATGGCAGCACTTTAACGGCAGTTTGAGTCACGGACTTCATGCTATCGCCCATCTGCCGGTTTTTCGCGGATCATATCGGCTCCGAGGAAAGTCTGATCATTTGAGGTGCATTTACCCATGGTTCAAAGTCAGCTGTCGCGTCACGGTCATGTCTGCGTACTGCTCCACATCGGACTCGCATATCGGTCGCAGTATCGGGTGAAACGATATTTTAAATCATTTTATTATTCTAAAATTGTAAATGACCATTCAAATATAAAAAACATATGCAAAAAAAAAAAACAAGAAAATGATTAAAGAAAATCTCTAAGATATACTATTTTTATATTAAAAATCATAAATATCTTAAAACATTGAACATATACCCAGAGAGAAACTTCACTTGTTTCATGATCAACTCCGCCAAAGATAAAGAAGAGTCACATAAAAGTGTAATAATTTAAAAATATTTAATACTATTTTATTTTTTTTTACCTATCAATACCAAGTAGAATGACGACGCTGTTCAAAATCATTTTCATCTCTGAGCATGGTAAAATGATGTGGAAAGCAAGTGACCTTGAGTAGGAACATGTAAGAGCCCTAGTGCATTTGTTGACCGTGAGGATTGACCGTGAGGATTGACCTAAGAGGGCCACAAGGTTTTAGGAAATGTTTACAAGGCCACCCTTGTACCCATCTTGTATTTGATTGGTGTTTGCAGCTTGGGAAAAGATCTTTTACCACCCAAATTGACTGGAGACTAGGACTTCACTGGCTTGGTTTTGCAAACATACAGTGGTCCTTAAATACGCATGATGGTGCAATAATCGGTACCAAGACTTGTTGCACAAAATGCACGCTGTAAAAGTAACTTGACAAACAAATTCTGAAAGGTCACCCAACAAAGCTATTGTATGTCATATCAATGCTGGATATATATATAATTGCTATCGCCTAGATTTGAACAGACAATGTAACTCCCACGTAGGGCCGAGTTTAACCCAAAGCTTGTTTAGAAATTTTCATGAGTAATTTTATAAATTTTGTTTGAGCATGTGCTTAATCACGAGAAAAAAACCCTAAATAAATTTCTTTGAAATCACTACCATCATTTATACAAAGTTTAACCATTTTTCCCTCATCAATCGGTTTCATTTAAATCTTCTTAAAACAAATTTGATTTAGCTGAAAGTCATTCAAATGAATTGAAATTGCATCACAATTTTAGCTAGGAAAATCTTGCCACTCCTCTTCACCCTACCCATCACCATTTGTTTATTTCTTGCTAGGGATAAGTTGATAACTTGAACGAAGTTTCATCATTTCCGACACTTCATTTGATTCTTTCCATTGCTGCTTCCTTAAATTGTAGTAGCTGAAACTATTCTTTCTTAGCAAATTTCAATCAATATTTCCTCCACACAAATTGGCATAGTTTCACAAATTGACATAGTTTCACAAATTGACATAGCCTCACAAATTCGACATAGTTTCACATCTATTTCAGCAAGAAACCAACCGCCCACTTCCCACCTCTACATGACTGCCACTTGTCGGTTTCTTGCTGAAAATTTTGGCAAAATGAACAAGTCATCCAGAATTTCATTATCATCGCCAGTTTTGATTGGCTTAACCAAATTTCAGATCAATTTGGCCAAAGATGATGATGATCACCGCCCCCATGCCCAATGAATGAAAGGATTATACCACTTGGCGCATTTCTTAACCCATATATATTTTTCCCTCCCGGTTCCGTGTTTGACTCGAAAGTGCAGGATTTGAGAGTCTGATTTTGTTGGTTGTAACCTTACCCTTGTTAAGACTAATGATGTTGAAATCCTTTGTTAACATTGCCTAGGAATTGTGTATCCTAGATGGTTGATGTTGAATTTTAGTTGAACTATATAGCTGCAATTGAGAATATATTTGAGTTGACTAAACTGACGATTAAGTCCTGGCGTGAGTTAGTCGGTGGTCATGGGTTCTCGGTTCGCCTGGGAGCTGGGCCGCCACACTACTACCTTAGAAACCCAAAATATAAAAGTCAAAAAATCAGCTAATGCATCATATTTATCATTACATATTTAAAATTGATCACTCATTACAATTTATTTGCTAGACAATTTATTTTTGTGCATTAGACATTGTTTGCTTTTAGTTATTTTTATCAGATTTTTCTCATCTTTTGACTCCCGGTCGACTGGCGCTCGCCGATTTTCTCCCATTCGAGTCGACGGCCTCGACTCCCCGAAGTCTCGACCATTTCCCGGAGAGTCGCATGTCTCGGAATCGAATCGGAACGGTCTCATATCGTTGGCTCGCCCGTTCCGACTGGTCGGTCGCTCGACTCAATCGAGACATTTGAACCGATTTTACCTGCTCTGATTGTTTGGTCCTTATGGAAAGCTAGGAATAACGCTCTATTCCGCAATCATCCAGTCCATGGGCAGAAAGTTATTAGTGGAGTTCAAGCTCTCATTCACCAACTAGTTGACACCGGAGTGCTCCAACAGAAGCATATGAGAGGGACCTGCAGTTTCCTTTGTCAACCGCATGAAGCGTATAAGCTTGGTTAGGCGTGTCTCGATAGTGCCGTGCATGAAACCAGTGTGTCCTACGGTAAAGCTTAATATTGATGCTAGCGTAGTCCTTAGGAAGGCAGCAGGAGGTGGTTTGCTCAGAGATTCCAAAGGAAGGCTGGTTTTGCCTTTACAAAGAGTTTGGGGAGGCTTCTGTTTTTGCTAGCGGAGGCCCTGTCTCTCTACACGGGGTTGCAGATGTGCTGGCAGCGAAGGACTCAACATTTAATGGCTGAGGTGGATTCAGAAGTTGTTGTTGGTCTTGTCTCTTCCAATGCAACAACAAGTTGGCCGCTGTGTATCGTTCTGCGTCAGATTCAGAGGCTGCTGGACCAGCTTGGAGCGACGATTGCACACATCTTTAGGGAGGCGAATGGGACGGCAGACAAATTAGCAGGCTTAGCATTATCTTCCTCCATGATGTATGACTCCTCGTTGAGCTTGCCAGGAGTGGTTCGGGCTTCTCTGAGATTAGATAGGCAAGGTCTTCCTGCTGTTAGATCTCGACTAGTGTAGGACTAGCTCTCGTTTGAGTTTTGGTTAGCTCTTGTGTCCTTTGCTAATAACTTTGTATATCCCTTTTTTCTTCATAAATAAATAAAAAGATCTCCTCTTTGGGGAAAAAAAACTGCATGTAACTGCACAAGAGGCCAAGCGCACCTGCCTCTCTCCCGCTTGGAACCTTGAAGACCAAATGCCTGGTTGACTAAGGTTCGTAAGGTAATCAGTGACCACAGATGCAGGTTTGTGAGGAGCTGCTTTTCAAGTTGAAAAAATTGAAGACTTGAAGGTTTAATTAGTGAAAACAACCCAAAAAAATGATACTGACACGTAAACCTAAAAAAACGAGCAACATATCACAATGTAATAAGCCTATCGTATTTACTAATGGATCTTTATCTTTCACAAACATTGGCATACACAAAAAAGGAAAATGCTCCAGTAACGAGCGTTATGGTAATGAAATAATTTTTATCTAATATTTATGGTTTATCACCCTTTTAACAACTATTTGATTACCAGTTAGACCCATCCATCTAAATAGTATAATGGCTAAAAATTTGGTAGTAAGTTTCTCATCTAAAATAGTAGGTTAACGTAATAAATTACTAACTTTTATATATCAAAAAATAAATTGGAATAAAAATGGAACTTACTTTTTTTGGGAATAAATTACTACTTTATATCCCAAATTTACTTTTTAGGGAATAAGTTTAGAGTAAGTTTAGTTCAAATAGTAGTAAGTTTTTATATATAAATATGAAATTTTATTAATAATATAATAAATTTGATTGACAAGCAAAACTTACTAGTTCGTGGTATAAATTTAATATTTTACTTAAAAATTTATATCAAACTAGTATTAGGAAGTTTATTTGAAATAATGCTAAGATTTTTTTTTTTATTAATGATTGAAACATAGTATTATACATATTAAACAGTCGTAATATACCTATATAATACACGATTTTATGTATCACTTAAAAATATTTTATATTTCATATTTTTTAAAAATACTATAAATATATTTTTAATTTTCACATAGCCTTATAAAATATATAATAAAATTTTATTATATTATAAATTCCAAATTATTTTCAATTATTTTAAAGATTGAACATTTGGATAACAATAACAATAAATCTTCCTAGCTATACATAGAATAACACTTGTCTATATATCACAGTTTTTGTAATTTAATACTATAAATATAATGATGATAAAATTTTAATAAATTTATTGTTCGGAACAGAAGAATAAAAGATAAACTTGTATCAATGTAGCATAATCTTTGAAAAATATAGTAATTTTACTCATATATCAAGCTTCATAACTTTCAAATATATTTTGTATTATTTACATATAGGTTTGTATGCATTTTTTTGTCACACTCGTATTTTCGTATTGAAAATTTAATCATATATAATATTAGACATGTATTATAATTTACATTTTAGCTATCCTAGATTTTAGTAACCATACTATTACTTTATTGTAGAAACGTAACATTATCTTTGTGAAACTTGCACATAGCCAATAGCAAGATTTATAAGAACAACCTTAAGTTTTTATGGACTAATATCATGTAAATTGTTAAAAAATGTCATTTTACAATAATCTTAAGTTTTTATGAGTGGATGCTATTTAAACTGCTAAAATTGTCAGTTCACAAATAATTAAAAATTATGATTTTATAGCATTTATTTGTTATATCTGTCTGGTCGACCTAAAAAATTATCGTGATAATGTATACATTGATTATTTTTTTGAAATTTGCACCAATCTAATTATTCCCATTGTTATTTCTATTTATAGCACAATAAAATCAACTGCTTTTGACTTTTTGATGTAGTAGTTATGTTTACTAGAAAATTATTAAACCACTTTTGTGATACATTATAGTTTCCCTAAGAGTAGTAATATTTTGTAAATAAAATTGAAATAATTTTGTAAAAGATTTTATGCTTTTTCATCAATATAATCAAAAGAATTTACATTTTTAAAAAACAAATAGAAAGAAAGGATAATGGCATGAGTATAAATGTTAACAAGTACAATAGTATCACATCACGAGTTTAGATAGAATTTGTTTGAGTAATCAGTAATTTAGTCATTCATCAATATATGATACATATTGATTTCCAGCAAATGAAAATATAATTAAGCATAAATCAGTTATCTATTAATAGAATTTGTAGTTTAAATACGGTCAATTGAGAACATATTTCTTTTGTTTTTAAGTAAGTATCCTTTATTTTGTTACTTAGGTTAAATATTTACATTTGGATAAAGCAATGCTAGTGGAACTTCAATTATTGTTAATTATTGTTAGCGATACTAATTTTACATTGATAAAAGTTAGTCTAGAAAATAAAGTCAATGACAATAATTGGTAAAATATAGCATTTTTCAAATTTTAAAAAAATCAAAAACTAAGTTTCCAAAATATTTCACTTTTGTTTATTAATAAACCCAACTTATTATTTAAATTTAGAATTATTCTATCATCAAAAATATTTCTCCTCAAATAAACATCACTGAGTAGATGTAAAATATGATATGGTAAAATATCTCTCATACACATGTCATGGATATTTGAGAATTTTGATAAAAAATGTTTTTTTTGTTATTAATATAACAGTATTATGGTGTAGTAATTATTTTTTGTACATGAAACTAATTTAATTTAAATTACATGGTAGATTAAGTGAAATTTTTAGATTTAACAGTCAAACTTGTATAACTAAACTTTACAAATAAAATTATTATGAAATTATAAAATCATCCTTCAGTGTAAGGTTAATATAATATTCAAAATAAAATTTGCGGACAAACATATACTATTACAAAATTTTAGATAAAATGAAATTTTAGAAAAAAAAACTTATATTTGCTTTGTTTTCAATGCTATTTGTTAGATTGCTACCATCGTGATACAAAAAATTCATGTTTGTGTGTTAGGATTGAAGTTTTTTTCAAAAAAATTTTTACATCTTCCGTGATTACATTTTTCAATCATCTTTTTACCTCACAACATCAAATTGCTACAGTAATTTTTCTATAAAAACTCTAGAAAAATGCAATCCAAACACATGGGGCTGAGATAAGAAAACCAGAGTATAACATGTTAAAGAAAGAAATTCCCAAAGAAAAGTTTAAAACACTATACATAGCTTCCCAACTCTGCCATGCTTGCCATCTTTGCCTTCGTCACTCCCTTAGCATCTCTCCACCCTTTCCAAAAGTTGGTAAACTTATCGACGTATGAGAGATACCAGGAAAGAAAGAAAGAAAGAAAGAAAAGATGATAAAGCAATTGTGTGGGTATGTTTGGTAGGCTATAGGCTTGCAGCAATTGGTTGTTTATGCTGTCTATAAAAACACACAATGACAGGACTTTTTCCGTAAGAATAAGTTTCGATGGTTAAATTGGAGAAAGAGTGTCTCAGGAAAAGTAAAAAGCGTGAAAATAAAAAAGGAAGTAAACGTCTACCCGTTCCACATGACAGTTTTTCCATTTTATTCCTTTCACTCTCAGCGTATGCGGTGAATCACGCTGCTTACCTCAATGTTGAGGCCTTATGGTGAGGTGTCAAATACTACAATCTAACTTGTCTCATGCTAGACTGATGACTCTTCAACCATTTCTATGATCTCTTTTTGCATTGTTGAATGCATGTTGACACTTGGTAAGATATGTGTCATTCTTGTATAATGTCCATCTCTCCTTTATTTCTTTTCATTTTCAATTTCCAAGCTGATCAGTGCAAACGACAAGAATCTTAGACGGGTATTTTGCTGAAGAAGTGTCATCTAGCTGCCACAGTCATCATGTTCCCGTTTCTCAATATAATCCATAAAAAAATTCATTCACCATAAAATCTATAGACATACGTATTTGCATAAAATCCCAGATAGAATATCTTAAGATAGACATATTTTCATAAAAGGTATCTAAACTTCGTTATAATACGACCAAGAATAAGAGAAAAAGTGTGTAGTATAGTACTCTTTTTTATTTATTTGTTCTTTCTTCAAGTCTCATTGTGTCATGAGTTTTGATTATTATACAAAATGTCACTGACCTTATTACGCGAAAATTTGCACTATGGTGGCACAATCATCAGCTAACTTTAATTTGTTGCTAGCTGATCAAATACATTTTTCTATAAAAAGAAAAAATGATGAATAATAAAAATTGGACAAAGACGTCAACAATATTTAACTATCTAGTTGGTCTAAAATATTTTCTTGTCTTTTTATGAGAAACTACTTTTAAGCGAAAACATTTTGGAGAAAATAAATTACATAATTTTAAGTATGAGAGAGATGAAAAATGATCTTTTGTCCTGTTACCTAATGTCTATGTGAAGTGATTATTACAACCAAAGGCACATTACTAAGAGAGAAAGTGAGAAAGTACTTTAAAATTATCTCTGTGCATGTAAAGAACAATGCAAATTTCAGTAAAAATAACGAAATATGTTAATTGGAAAAAGCGATTTTTTTTTTTTGGTTCATTGCCTAAAATGTTCTTAAAAAGGATAGATAAAGACGTGATAAAAGTTTTGTGTAGGTCAAGAGTTTTCAGAATGACAAAAGATCATTGTTGAAATTATAGAAAAAATGGCAAAAAAAAAAAAAACACACACACAAAATATACTCCTTCAAGATTAGTTTGATCAAAGTAAAAGCACGATTTCAGGTAGAAAAAAGAAGAAGTCAGTAAAAAAGTGGTTCAGTTTTGCAGTCTCATGGATCCTATAGGCAAAGAAACCAAATCATTGTTTTACTCCCCCAGATCTAGTCGTGGAGGGGAGGGGAAGGGGGAGGGGAACTGGGGGTTGGGGAGATGGGGAGGGGGGGGAGGGGGCAGGGAAAGAGAGGGCGGAGGAGAGGATTGGGGGTTGGGGAGATGGGGAGATGGGGGAGGAAAAGAGAGGGCGGAGGAGAGGAGAGAGAGGAAGGAAGGGACCGGGGGGGAGAGAAAGAAGGGACAAAAAAAAAAAAAGGAGTTCACAACAATCTGCAGCCACACAACGGTGGTGGTGGGTTGAAGTGGAGGAGGAGGAGGAGGAAGAAGAAGAAAGGAAAGAAGGAAATTTTTTTGTTTGTTGCCGGATGTGTTTTTAAAGTTTTTGAAATATATATATTAAAAATTTTGGGGAGTTTTTTAATGTTCCTATAATAAAAGTGAGTAAAAAACTAGTATCATACAAATTTGGTAAAAAACTTAACTATCAAACAAGGCCTTTATTCATAGGGTTATTCAACATGCCGTGTAATAGAAATTAATAAAAGAATAGAATCATTTGGCATAAGGCCCTCAAGCTACTTTTTTTTTTTTTTTTTTTTTGCACTTCTGGAAATGCACTTTTGCAAAAATTGCAAAGGATATGAAGTATAACAGTAATTGGCGTCTCCGATAATAATGCGCTTTTTGTAATAGAAAATAATAGTCGTTGAATATGGCTAGAAGTCTGAAAGTCTTTTGTTTTTTCTATTTTTTAAAAGGCAAAATCTTGTGCACAGGGGTGGGATGCTAGTCCAATTTTATTAATAACAAAATAAAATAATACAACAAGGGGAACCAAACATTACCTCATCGAGTACTTGCAACAGTAAAACAAAACCTTGGCAACTACAATGCAACAAGTAAGATCTATGTCTACAAAAATTAGGAAAACCTACCTTACCTAATCTAATATCTTCTCGAACCATTTGTAGGAGTTGTGCAAAAGAATCATATACTGTATCAATTCCAGATTCTGCACCAATATTCGACAATCTGTCCGCAGGCATATTTGCCTCCCTAAAACAATGAGTGAAGAGTGAAAATAACTCTTGTAACTGGCAAGTCAATGTACCATGAACCATTTGTACAAGAAGTAATGAATCAGACTCCAATAGGAATCATTTTTGTGAATTGATTAGTAAATATGCTAGTTGCATATATCAAGATGAGGATGTCCTCAATCCTCAGTGTCTTAGCACACTACTCTTGTAATCTCTTTGAGCCGTTGCTCAATCGTGTAAATCTTTTTTAGCAATACATCTCATCTATCGTTTCAAAAAAAAAAAAGACTCCAAATGAAGAGCAGAATAAGCATGTGATAGACACAGTTTAGCACCAAATAACATTGCTCGCAATTCTGAATGGAAACTTGTTACTTCCGCTGAATAACAAGAGAATGCCAACAAAAAATTCACAGCAATATCTCGTAGCAATCCACCACCACCAGATCTTCCAGGATTACCTCTTGAACACCTATCAACATTCAACTTCAATAATGACAAAACAGGAGAACTCCACTTTACCAAGGAAATCCTACATGGATCCTTCGAACGAGCCAGTGAAGCATAGAAGACAGGCCAAGAAAAACAACTAACAGACACACGAGGAAAGCAAATAGCAAAAATTTTCTGTATATCTTCAAACGCCAGCATGTGAAGCTGACTAGAAGTGACACGTTTCCCTTCATAAACATTAGATTTCTAAGCTTCCAAACATTCCAACAAATAAGGGCAGGGAGCATCCGAAACAAGAACTTCAAATAGGAATTCGAGGTCGGCCTTAACCACCACCTAACCACTACATGTCTCACTGTTAAAGCTGGAAAAAAATCACCAACAACTAGCTCAAATGATTGCCAAACTTGCTTGGGAATGTCACCTGTACAAAGGATATGATCAATAGATTCTATTTCTGGATCAACACAACATAAACATTTTGAAGGCCCATGAACACCAAATCACTGCAAGACATCCATAACTGGCAAGCGATAATGCAACAAATGCAGTCTAAAGAAAGAAATCATAGGAGACACAGAAGAATCCCATAAGTTAGATGAAAACAGTGAATATTACTGCCATGACGAACCAAATGATAAGCTGATGAAACTGTTAAAAGACCAGAGTTGTTTAAGTTCCACACCATCCTATCTGGCCTATCCGAATTAGGAGGCAAAATACGTAACACATCACCAACACACTGATTTGGCAACCATTGATTCAACATTTGAAAATTGCAATTACCTTGATCAACAAAATCAACAACGGAATGATCCCCAGATATATCAACCTGGCGGCATAAGGATCCAAGACCCGTCCAATTCTCTTGCCAAAAGTGTAGAGCACTACTCTGCAAAACCCACCCAATATGCTTTTTTGACAAAGGGTGTATCAATATCATCCTCTGCCAAGTTCGTGACTGACTAGGTGTAAAATCAGCCTCACAAGGATGAGCACTAGGAATGTATTTACAATGCATAAAATTAGACCATAGAGATTGTCTTTGTCGAAAAGACCACCAAAGTTTTGAAAAAAAATGCATCATAAACATTGCTTAAAGCGTCAATCTTGCCCCCCCCTCCCCTTCCTCTTTTGGTTTACACAAAGATTGCCATTAATCTAATGAAACCGGGGATCAAAATCAGAAGACCCCCATAAAAAAAATCTGCTAGTATTTTTTCCAACATATTAAAAATTCCTCTAGAAGGAGATGATACTGCCAGAACATGCATAGGCATAGAAGAAAGCACACTCCTAATCAACACCAACTTCCCCACATAAGACAGAAACCTTTCTTTCCAAGATAATACCCTTTTAGCTGCCGAAGTATAAATATCTAAGAAATAACTCTTTTTCCGTTTCCCATAATAAAGAGGGCAGCCTAGATATTTAATCGAAAAAATTTTGTTTGAAGCCAGTCATCTGAGAAATAAGACGCTTCCTAGAAATGGAAAAGTGGCATGAGACAAAAGCCAACTCTTATTATGGTTAACTTGCTAACCCGACACCCTACAATAAACCTCCAAAATTATTACATCATCTGCATATGCAAGATGAGTAATAATCAGACATTTAACCGGCACCTTAAATGGAGCAAACCCTCGAGTATACACAAGAGCATTAAGCATGCGAGATAGGACCTCTGCTCCTATAACAAAAAGGCCAGGCGAATCGGATCACCTTGCCAAAATCTCTGTGTAGACTTACCATTAATTAAAACTGAGAACCAAATATTAGATATCAACCACCAAATCATATCAATCCAACGTTCACAAAATCCAAACCGACACAATACTTGTAACAGAAAAGGCCAAGGCGTATAAGACACCCTGTCATACGCCTTGGCCATATCCAACTTAAGTACCACATTATCCCCTCTACTAGATTTCCCAATACCCGAAATCTCCTCTTGAGCTTAGTAAGAAGTTATCTGTGTTTTGTCTTCCTTTTACAAATCTGCTTTGCTGAGGGGAAATAATCTTAGGAAGCAACTTAGCCAATCTGTTTGAGAGAATTCTAGAAATAATTTTATTGACAAAATTACACAAAATAATGGCTAAAATTGCATAAAATATTGTGGACAACTTACCTTCGAAATCAACACAATAGAGGTGGCAGTGACATCCGAGGCAATTCAGCTCCACAAAAGAAACTAATCACTGCAGAATAAACATCTTCACCGGCAATATTCCATGCAAAAGTAAAGAACCTCCCCATATCTGGGCCAACTGCACTATCTCCATCCATTGAGAACACCACATCTTTAACCTCATCCATAGATGGAAATCGCTCCAATTCCAAATTCCCCTGGTCCATGATCAACTTTGGAATAACATCCAAAGCATCATACGAAACCAAATCCAATTGATCAGTAAAAAGGCCATTAAAATATGCAATCGCCTCATCCGAAATATCAGACACACGTTCCAACCAATCTCCATTTGCTGATTTAATACGGTGAATAATTGACTTACTTCTATGCTCAGCAACCACCACATGAAAATACTTAGAATTTTTGTCCCCATTCTTAATCCACTTGAGTCTAGCCATTTCCTGCCAAAACATCCTCTCAACAGCATGTGCATTTCTAAGAATTGCTTGAGCCTCATTAAGATGAATTTGATGGAGCTCTGAAGGCTCATTATCAAACCTAATCTCACCCTCTAACAGTGCCTGTTCGGCAATCTTAACATTTGAAAAAATATCTCCAAAAGATTCGCACGACCAACTTCGCAGCACCTTCTTCAGTTGCTGCAACTTTACCCCTAGCACCTGCAACAGGGAACCAGCAAAACATGTATTCCAATTATGGCATATAATGTCCAACAACTCAGCTTTGGAAGTCCAAAAATTAAGGAAATGAAACAGCTTCGGCTTATCATCTAGTCTCGTTGAAGCAGACAACAACAATAATGGGGCACGATCTGAAGAATCCCTACTCAAATAACGAACTGCAAAATCAAATCCTTGCTGTAAAGCACTCTGATTTAGTAGCATTCTATCCAAGCGCTTCCAAATACGATATTAACCATGTCTATTATTACACCACGTGTATTTAGAAACCTATGAAACCTACATCAAACACCCCCGTGACAGACATAAAAGATAAAAAAAGCTAACCCCTCCGAAGATTGAAATGGCAAACCTCCTCTCTTCTTTTCTTCAGCCAAAATAACATTAAAATCACCGACAATGAACCAAGGAGAATTAATCTAAATATCCAACATCAAAGCCTGCCACAGAAACTTCCTTTCTTGTTCAGTGCATTTTGCATGACCAAATGTAAACATTATTGGAACAATCAAGACTTGAGACTGAATTTTAATGGATAAATGCTGATCCGATTCCTCAACAAAATCACACGAGAAAGACTTTCTATTAAAAAACCCAAATGGAACCAGTATTATTAACCAATGCATAATCCATTTGGAACTTTAATTTTATTGATTGAACATATGCTGGAGAAAATTTGGGCTCACAAAGAGCAAGCATATCAATAGAATGTTGATGAATTAATTGTTTCAGTCTATGAAAATTCGGAGCATGGGACACACCCCTAATATTCCAAAAAAGAAAGTTAATCATTAGGCAAAGCAACAAATGAGTTACTGGAAGATTTATTCTTGGAGCCTAAAGAACGATCCGAGGGAAACTTAGCTTGAATCCCTTTTTGCTTCCCATGCGACACCAGCTTAAAACCATCCTTATTTTGCAGATTATCCTGAACTTGCTGAATCAATGGATCCAAATTGAAAATGTCAGCAACAGAAGAACTTGTGTCTTGCCGAATAACTCGCTGATCCCCTCGAGGAGACAGATTACCAGCAACTGCCTCTGCATTATGAAAATCTTCCTTCTCAGAAACTGATGCAAACCCACCCTCCTGTATGCTTTCACAAACTTGATTGCCTACACTTCTCCAGCTGAAGAACAATCTTAAATGTCGAATCAGTTGTAGCCTTCTCAATAGGAGCAATTACCGAATCCGTAAGCACATTAGACATAGGTGGTCTATCTAACAATCCTTCCATAGGCAAAACACTAGCACTGGAATTAATAGCAGCAACAGAATTTGTAGAATCCGTGTTAATAGAAAAATTAGTAGCGGACGAGACAATATCACAATTCGAAGCATACGGAATAGATATAGGAACATTAACTAATTGATCCAAAGGCGAAAGAACATGTGGACCACTATCCAGCTTTGGATCAATAATTTGAGAATCGTTATAATTTTGCAACAAAAAACCATCATTCAAGGGTTCTCCAGTAGATTGCAACATACCAGAAAATTTAGGAACTTTCCTAACATGTTTAGGCCAATAACCTGATTCTTTCACTTCTCGTCAGCTAAATGTTCTTCGTCAGCCTTACCTTAAGTTTAGGATTTAGCACATGACAACTCTCCTTATCATGTCTCTGATGGAAACAATTCGAGCAATATTTTAGGTTATTTTTTGGAATCAAATTTTACTAGAAACCATCATGATCTCCATTCCCAATCCATACTCTAGAGGGAAGAGATTTCAACAAATCAATCTCAACACGCGCCCTAGCAACGCTAGGGCGCATGCCAGCAAGAGTAGCGGAATCAACAAACAAAGGCATATCCAAAAAACTTACCATTGAAAACAAGCAATCCTAATAGTAATCTTAACAAACGAAATTCATGATGAACAGTAATGGCATGAAATTAATGCGATGAGTAGCAATCACGATGAACAGTAATCGTGTGAACAGTAATCGCGTGAGCAGAAATGCGATGCACAGGAATTAATGAACAGTAATCACATGAATAGGACTTTACTCGATATTTAACCCTAACTCTAGGACTCTAACGCTAACCCTAATTTGGCTCAGATACCATGTCAATATGTATTTTGGAAAACATCTAGTCACCATATCATAAGCAACCTACTAATATTTTTAGGAGCAGCATAAACCTAATAAACTATTTATAATAATACTCTTACTAGTCTCTTTTATACAAAAATATTCATATTCTCTTAACACTCCCTCTTAAGTTGGAGCATACAAATTATAAGTGCCCAACTTGTTACAATGTATTTCACCCTAGAGCTCTCTAAACTCGTAGTGAACAAATCAGCCCCGCTCAAGCAATTTCTTTCGGACGAAGTGACAATCAACTTCAATATGTTTTGTTCTCTTGTGAAAGACTAGATTAGATGCAATATGAACAGCTGCCTGATTATCACACACCAAATTCATAGGTTATTTATGCTCTAACCGAAACTCAAGTAACATGCTCTTCAACTAGACCAACTCACACGTGGTGTGAGACATGACACAATCTTCAGATTTTACACGTGATCTAGAAACAACTATTTACTTCTTACTCTTTCATGACACTAAATTACTGATAGGGAGATAATTGTGCACTTTATTTGTTGGTATTTGATCTTAATTTTGACCATTTATTGTGCAAAGTATCGGGTTATTACTCATAATTGGTTTTTGTCTCAATTTCAGACACTTGGTGCTTAAAAGTGATATTTAAAGGTGATTTTCCAATTATCTTTAGAGAATGAATTGGCAACAAATTAGGAAGTAAGCACGTAGAAGACTCCGTGGCTACTTAAAAGGGCACAAGAGACGGTGGAGAATTTTAAGGAGAATCCAATTTGTTTCCAAGTGCGGGAAGAGTCCAAAAAGGAAGTGGAGTAATATCCGAAGATGTTTCCTAATTGTTGAGGGCTTCCGAATTCTTTGAAGAGTTCCAGAGGCAACATGGATTCGGACTTCTTGTTTCCTTGGGCTCAACGAAATTGGAGACTATTATATAGAAGAAGCTTTCTGCCGGTGGAACGTCATCTCTTTAGTCTAGATTGTTTTTAGTAGTTCCTTGCTTTAGTTTTCCGCCAGTAGAATAGTAGACAATAGACTAGTACTACTTTAGTTCTATTTGCTTTTATTTCGTTTTTGGATTATTCCCATTTTCCGTTTTCCCGTATTTTACCGTCAGACTTTTTAGGATAGTACTTTGCTTATTTCCTAGTGATTGTCCATAGTTGTTAAGTGGCGACTTTCCCTTTGCTTTATTCAATTGCTTTGACTTCTGTTCGAGTTACATGGAGTTCACGGTTTGTATGGCAATGTCAAGGCGTGGCTAATTCCTTTTCTAGTTGAGGAATAATCAAGGCTCGGGGCACCATAACTGTGAGATCGTTTTAATTGTCTACTTTTAATTTATACGTTCATGGGTATTTAATTATTCTCTATTTCTCCTTGAGTTATTATTGTTTAGATTTATTGATTAATATGGCCAGTTATTCAATTGTCTAAATAATATATAGCCAATTACGGTGTTGGCGCGTCGCCTTTAAGCATCTTGATTAGTGGCAAACGAGACAGTTTCACCACCTCGCAAGCGGTCTAATTTCGATCGTGGGAATAATTAATCTAGCCTAAATAAACCCGCATGTGTGTTTGTCATTTAGAATTGGGTCTTTCTAATTTCTAATACTGTGACTACATTAAATCCTATGAGCATCTCTAGGGTTGTCTAGTTCACAAGAGGGTAGTTTATGAGCGTCTCTAGACTACTATAAAATTAAGAAAAGATTGGTGGTTGGGCGCGTCGCTTGACCACTATAACCAATTTATTCGTGAACGTATGAATATTTCCATGTATCTATGATCAGTTGTGTGCACCGGTGCCAAGATTAATTCCTTGACTAGGTTATTTTAATTGATTGTTTCTTGTGTTATTCAATACTTGCATTCTTGCTTACGTAGAATTTTAGCTTTTATTCCTTTTTAATTATTTGCTCTCTTTTCCAAAAAACCCCCCAAATTCTTTGTAGGAAATAAATCACCCAATCCCTGAGGATACGACCCTACTCACCATTATACTTGAATTTATATTCTTAGAGTAGGTATTTTATTTTTGACGGTTTGACACCCACCAATTACCACCTATAAACACACAATATTCTACAGTCAATCGTTGATCCGAGGCAAAACTGGCCCAATCTGCATCACTGTATACTTCAATATCAGTATGTCCATGATTTTGATAGAGCAACCCTTGTCTAGGAGCACTTTTAAGATACCTGAGAATTCGTATAACAGCATTCTAATGACTGGTACGAGGAGTCTCAAGAAATTGACTTATGACACTCACTGCAAATGAAATGTCAGGCCTCGTAACAACGAGATACTTTAACTTGCCCACAAGTCTCCAATATTGCCCAGTATCATTTAGTAATGCATCTTGGTCTCCTACTAATTTCACATTACGATCCATAGGAGTATCCACAGGACGACAACTTAACATCCCAACTTCACTCAGCATATCAAGTACATATTCTCTTTGGCATAAATAAATTTCATCTCTAGAATGCGCTACTTCCATACCTAAAAAATACTGTAAGCGACCCAAATCCCTTATCTGAAAGTTTGCCTGAAGATTGGAGTTAAGTTCTGGATACCCACAACATCATCACTAGTAATCACAATATCATCTATATAAACAACTAATAAAATCTTACCAGTGTTAGTATTAGAATTGATCCTAAATTTTGATAATAATAAAACAAAATGATGATTTGGGCTAATATTTTTATGTGAAAATTATGTTAGAACAAGTCCTTGATTCATTAGAGAAGAAAAGAAATCAATCCAAGAAGAATTGAGAAGTTTAACCTACTATCAGACGAAAAGAAATCGAGTATCGGATGTCCGATAGTTGACGAGCACTTATCGGACGCAAGGATTGGACGATGAACAGAGGTTCGGACGTCCGACAGATTGAGAACGAAATTTAAATAGTTACTGGTTCTGTCAGACGTCGATTGGTTTGGACGTTCAACAGTTGACAACTCAATCCCACCAAAGTTCGGACAGTTGGTTTAGACGTCCTAAGCTGGTTCGAACGTCCAAAACTCCAACGGCTATTTTTTGAACATCCATATTTTTGACCGTTGAAGAGGTTCTTGAGGTCATTTCTCACATTCTATAAATACCCACAAGTTCAAGAAGATAAGAGACTTTTGCCTACGTGAAATACAAGTTTTCAAGTGAAATATTTGGGTAGAAATATTCTTTGTTTGTTGTATAGGTGTGGGAAAAGTGGGGATTGTGAGGTTACTCAATTGGAGGAGTAAAACCTTGGTGAAGGTTGCCTCACTTGTAATAGTAGTTCATCATTGGTTGAGAGAGTTTTCAATTGTAACTTGTTGAAGGTTAACTAGGATAGTTGTAAAACTCCTTGGCTCAACTAAAGGCTTTTAGGGTGAGGAAGGAGTGAACTTTCACTTGTACAAGTTGGTTAGCTTCACCAACAATTGAAGAAGCTACTAGTGGATTTTATCCAAATTCGATGCAATTTGAAAATTTGGTTTGCAATTCTTTTTATATCTCTTTTCTTTATTGCTCAATTGTGATATCTTTATTGTGCTTAATTTGGCATATTTTTGTGCATACTTGAGAAATAGTCTGTACTTTTTTTATTGGGTGAATTCTTGCTATATTTGATTGTCTTGTGAAACAATCTAATTTACCCCCTTAGGTTGCATTTGGGACCTACAATTGGTATCAAAACTTGGTCTTCTTGAGATTAAACTCAATCGGCTTAGGAATAAAGATGGCAACTAATAATGCATTATTTTTAGAAGGGCAATCCATCATTAGATCTCCCATGTTCAATGGTATAAATTATGTTAGTTGGAGGGATAGAATGGAAATATTTTTGCAATCTATAGATATAGAGTTGTGGTTTATTGTTAGTGAAGGACCTTGTGAGGCTACCATTATAGATGAAACAATCAGTAGAAATAGAATTAAAACTAGAAGTGAATTAAATGTTCAAGATAGAATCAATCTCTCTTTGAATGCTAAGGCCATGAATGTATTGTACAATGCCCTAGATGCAAATGAATCTACTAGAGTAAAAGGGTGCAAATTGGCCAAGGAGGTATAGGACAAGTTGAGAGAGATTTATGAAGGGAGTGACAATATTAGAGAGCAAAGGAAATCTACGCTTGTTGCCTAATATGAATCTTTCAAAATGCATTCTCATGAGAATGTTGACAAAATGTTTTGTAGATTCAATGATATTACTAAAGATCTTGAATTGCTTGACAAGGTATACACTTTGGGTGAGAAAAATAGAAAAATTTTGAATGCCTTGCCAAAAGAATGGAAAAATAAAGTTACCACTATAAAAGAGGCAAAAGATTCAAATTCTATGTCTATTGAATCTATTGTGAATTCGCTAACCTCTTATGAGTTGAAATTAAATTCAAAAACATAAGATGATGAAGAAGCAAGGATCAAGAGAGGCATAACATTCAAGGCCTCACAAGAAGATGATGAAGATGTGGAGTTAAATAACATGGCAAGGACATTGAATAAGGGATTTGAAAATAAAAATAAATGCTTTATAGGAAGAAAATTCTAGACTTTTTTAAGAAAATAAGAGTTTGAGAAAAGACAATGATAATTTGAAAAAGTACAAAATTGATTTTGATTGCAAAAATGATTTGAAAAAGAAGTTGGAAAATAAAACAAAGTTTTATGAAAAAATGTTAGAGGAACAAAATCTTTTAAAGAAAAGAATTGATAATTTGAATGCATCTCTCCAAAAAGAGAAACAAAATGTTTTACAAAGAAAAGAAAACCATATTTTACATGGCTAAAATGATTTTATTATTTCTAGAAAAAGAGCAATTAGATTTATTAAATCAACTTTTGTGAATGATCCAAGTATTATGTGTCATTTTTATTGCCAATTTGGACATATACAAAATGATTGTTATGTGAAGAAAAATATAATAAAAGGCATGAAATCCATGTGGATTGTTAGATCATGTTGTACTAACTCTCATGGACCCCAAAACAAAAGGGTACTATATGTTATTTATTAATTTCATGTGAAAATATGCTTGAAGAACACCATAAAAGAGACAAGATGGTCTATAAATAGTGGGTGTTCAAGACACATGAGGTGGTCCATCACAATTCATTAAGGTCAAGCAAAAGAGTATAGGAAAAGTAACCTTTGGCGATGATAAGAAAGCAAAGACAATTGGTATAGGTGATATTGGTAAAAATGGTGAAACTTTCATTCATAATGTTCTCTTAGTAGAAAACTTGGGCTATAATTTGTTGAGTGTTAGTCAATTATGTGATAGAAATCTTTATGTGTTATTTAAAAAGTATGAGTGTTTGTGTCTTGATGCTAGTTTTAATATTGGGTGTGTTTGGATTAGGTGTTTTTACACCTGTTTTTGATAAACTGTTTTTCACACCCCAAATACTACAGTAAAAACAACCCCAAAAACAACCACAATAATTTTTCTATTTCTTTTTTCTTTTCCTTTTTCTTTTTTCTTTTCTTTTTTTCTCCTTTTCTTCTTCTCTTAAAATCCCCAAATCCTTTTTCCTCCTCTTCTCCTCCCTCCCCCTTCCTTTTCTCCTCACTTCTCCCCTCTCTTCACCTCCCATTCCCTCCCCGATCATGATCCGGTCTCCACTCGACCTTGGGAGGAGGGAGGAGGGAAGAGGAGAGTGGGAAGGGAGGACTGGGATAGGGAAGGAGGGCCATAGGGAGGAAGGGTTAAGAGGAAGGAGGAGGATGAGAAAAAATTTCCCGGGTCACGGCTGACCGAAAGCATGATGGGAGGTTGGGCATAAGGAAAGAGAAGAAAAAAGAAAAGGAAAAAGAAAAAAAATGTCCAAAGACAGCTACAATACTATTTTTTCACATCTACAATGCTACAGTGCTGTTTTTCACAAAGAGCCCCAAAAACAAGGAATCCAAACGAACCCTTGTTTTCAAAGGTAAAATACTTTTGCGAAAAATAGGGGATCAAATGTCCTACAGGTCTTCGGACGTCTGACATCATTTTTCTAAATATTTGTGTGTATTGGCCTTGATTATTTTGTTGGCCAAAAATAGGTTTTTAACCTTGTTGACCTTATTGATTAGACCTTAATGGACCTATTTTGTGTTTATTGGCTTTGTTTATTGCTCTTCTATACTTTGTATCTACTGGTTTTAATTTTTGCTTTCCAGTGCTTTGTTATTGGCCTTGTCAAAATTTGGGACCAATGAGGGGGAGTTAATATATTTTTTGATTGATGGCAAAAGAGGGAGAAATATTGAATGATTTTCTAAATCATTTTAACTCTTATTGAGGGGGAGTTTCTCTCCTTTCCCTTGCAAAATCATCATTTGGTTTGTCATCATAAAAAAGGGGGAGATTGTTGGAATTGATCCTAAATTTTTATGATAACAAAACAAAATGATGATTTGGACTAATGTTTTTATGTGAGAATTATGTTAGAACGAGTCCTTGATTCATTGGAGAAGAAAAGAAATCAATTCAAGAAGAATTGAGAAGTTTTATCTACTATTAGACGCAAAGAAATCGAGTATTGGACGTCCGATAGTTGACGAGTACTTATCGGACGCAAGGATCAGACGATGAACAGAGGTTCGGACGTCCGACAGATTGAGAATGAAATTTAAATAGCTACTAGTTCTGTCGGACGATTGGTTTGGACGTCAGATAGTTGACGTCTCAATCCCACCAAGTTTCGGACGGTTGATTCAGACGTCCGACAGGCAAAGGTTCGGACATCCGAACCTCTAACGGCTATTTTTCCAACAGCCATATTTTGACCGTTGAAGAGTTTCTTGAGACCATTTCTCACATTCTATAAATACCCACAAGTTCAAAAAGATTAGAGGCTTTTGCCTCCATGAAATACAAGTTTTCAAGTGAAATATTTGGGTAGAAATAGTCTTTGTTTGTTATATGGGTGTGAGAAAAGTAGGGATTGTGAGGTTACTCAATTGGAGGAGTAAAATCTTGGTGAAAATTGCCTCACTTATAATAGTAGTTCTTAATTGATTGAGTGGGCTTTCAATTGTAACTTATTGAAGGTTAACTAGGATAGTTGTAAAATTCCTTAGCTCAACTAAAGGTTTTTAGGGTGAGGAAGGAGTGAACCTTCACTTGTACAAGTTGGTTAGCTTCACCAACAATTGAAGAAGCTACCAGTGGATTTTATCCAAATTTGATGCAACTTGGAAATTTGGTTTGCAATTCTTTTTATATCTCTTTTCTTTATTGCTCAATTGTGATATCTTTATTGTGCTTAATTTGACATATTTTTGTGCATACTTGAGAAATAGTTTGTACTTGTTTTATTGGGTGAATTCTTGCTATATTTGATTGTCTTGTTAAACAATCTAATTCACCCCCCTTAGGTTGCATTTAGGACCTACAGTTAGGATGCCAATATAGCACAGAGTGATCTACTCCACACCTTGTCAGACTGAATCTCACGACAACATTGCTAAATTGACCAAACCAATCTTTAGGAGATTGCTTCAATCTATATAAGGACTTCTTCAGATGACAAACCAACAGAGAATTCTCTCTCGAGCAACAAACCCAGGAGGTTGCTCCATATATACCTCTTCTTCCAAATCTCCATGTAAAAATGCATTTTTCACATCCAACTAATGCAAGGGCCAATTGTAAGTTGCCACAAAAGAGATAAGAAGATGAGCAGATGTAGTCTTTACAACAAGAGAAAACGTCTCTAAGTAGTCTATCTTGTACACTTGAGTATATCCTTTAGCCACCAAAAGTGCCTTCAATCTATCAATAGAACTATTAAGTTGCACTTTTATGGTGTACAGCCATTTACAACCAATAACAGGCTTACCAGAAGGACAAGGGACAAGATCTCAAGTACCATTTTTCTCCAAAGCAAGCATCTCCTCTTGCATAGCTAATCTCTAACCCGAATGATTGAGAGCATGGGTAACAGACTTAGACATGGTTATAGATTCAAGTGAAACAATGAAAGAAGAATATGATGGAGAAATATGAGAATAAGAAACAAAATTAGAAATAGGATGAGATGTACATTGCCTCTTAACTTTGTGTAATGCAATAGGAAGATCTAACTCACAGGAGGATGGCACAATCGGATTTGAAGACTGAGAGTTAATTGATAGCGCACGTGGTGCATCAGATGCTTTCTTAACTACTGAATGACAGGAATAAACTTTGAGGTTAGGACGAGATAGCTGAGTTGTGGAGTCTGGTGGACTATATCATTTCGTAATAAAGATGACGGTACTGGTAAAATAGGAGAAGGAAAAGAATAACATTGGTCTAACTCATTAGACATACCATGCTTTACAAAGTAAGGAGTAGACTCGAAAAAAGTAACATAAGGACAAGTGAAAAACCAAAATAAATTCAGAGTATAACATCTATATCTTTTTTGTGCTCATTTGTATCGTAAGAAAATACATTTAATAGCACGAGAATCAAACTTATCCACTTCGGGAGCAAGCTGATGAACAAAACACACACATCCAAAAACACGAGGAGGTAAATTAAAAGAGGGTTCATGAGGAAAAAGGATGGAGTGAGATAATTGGCCTCCAAGAATGTTAGATGGCAAACGATTTATTAAATAACATGCAGTTAAATTGCATCACCGAACTGTTTAGGCACACTCATGTGCTACAAAAGTGTTCGAGCAACCTCAACTAGATGCCCATTCTTTCTTTTAGCAACTCCATTCTATTACAGTGCGGGACAAGAAGACTGATGAATAATACCAAACTTAGTCATAAAAGTATCAAAGGGAGTGGAAAAATATTCTTTTGCATTATCACTCCGAAGTATATGTATAGGTACACCAAATTGATTCTTTATTTTTGTAACAAATACACAAAAAATAGAATATAGTTCTGAACGATCTTTCATTAAATAGAGCCATGTAGCTCTGCTAAAGTCATCAACAAAAATTACAAAATATTTAAAAGCTAACTCTAAAATGATACAATTAGGACCCCAAACATCATAATGAACTAATAGAAAGGGTTCATGAACCTATTTATTGACTCTAGGGGCAAATGAAAGACGATGATACTTTCCTAACAGACAAGACTCATACTCTAATGAAGACAAATGACTCAAGGTGGGAACCAACTTCTTCAAATTTTATAGAAACGCATGACCCAAATAGTAGTGATTTTCAAGAGGAGAAACAGTCGCAGGACAAGCAATCGGACCATTGGAATTAAGAAAATGAAGACCATTATGCTCATGCCCTCCATCAATTGTCCTCTTTGTCTTCAAATCCTGAATGACAATGGAATCAGGAGAAAAGGTAACTAAACATAGTAGACATTTAGTAAATTTACTAATAAACATTACATTAAAAGGTAAATTGGGTATGTAAAGAGCAGAAGACAGCGGAAGAGATGGATTAAGCTCTACAGTGCCTATTCCTTTAACTTTAGTTGTAGATCCATCAGCTAAAGTGACATGAGGAAAGGAATTAGACTCTTGAATATTAGAAATATTTCTAGAAATACTTAACATATGATTAGTCTAGCTCCGGAGTCAATGACCCATGAGTTAGAATTAGAGGATCTGGAAAGACAAGCCATAGCATTACCTTTTTGTGATAAAGAAGTAGAGGGAAGAGATGCTTGATTTGCAGTTTGATACTGTAGAAATTTGACATAGTGTTCCTTAAATATGGTAAAATTTTTTTGAGACCCTTGCCTTAAAGAACCTAATTCAGCTTGGTCAGTAGTGGCCATATTAGCAAACCGAGGAGGTTTTTCAACTAAATCGCAACACGTATCATGAGTGTGATTTTTCAAACCACAATGAGTGCATTCACGAATACCTCGACCTCCACGATCCCCACGACCTCCTCTGCTTCTTCCTCCATGAAAGCCACGTCTGAGACCAAGTTGCTCATGCTCAAGACCAAGTTGCTCTACTCGATTATTGTTAACAGGTAAAGTAGACTTGTCATTAGCTATAGAACCATCACCCTATGCATTATTTTTGGATGTAAAACGTAAGACACGAGCATATGCCTGTACAAAGGATGGTAATTGTTCACCGACTAAAATTTGAGATTTGATTGGCTCAAATTTGGGATTAAGGCCAGCCAAGAATTTAAGCACAAGCATTTGTTCTCTTTACCTCTGCATAACTGTAATGTCATTCGAACGAGCCAATATAGCATTTAACTCTTCTAAAATTTGCTTGAGATCAGCAAAGCATTTAGTTACCGTCTTATTATCTTGTTGTAACTGGAAATATTTCAAAGAAACATTAGAAAACCGTGAAAGATAATATAATCTCAGACTTCTTTTGTTGTCCCACAATGAGAACACATGTAAGCAATTCGTGCCTCCATAGAATTCCATAGTGTTCCAAGAATTTGAGCATCGTCTTGAATCCACACCAGTCTCTTGCAGTCCTCCATAGGAGAATCATCTGTGAGACGCCTTTGTTTTTCCAAACCTGTCAAATAAATTTTAACGGCTTTTGACTACTGTTGATACCTAGTGTCATTCAACTTCCAATTTGTGATTTGAGGCGTCACCATTGTCATAACATTAGTGGACGCCACAATGCTTTTTGATGAACTTTCAGCCATAACAAATAGCACTTCAAACCCAAAAACAAAACAAAACAAAACAAAAATCGTGATGAACAGTAATTGCGTGAATAGTAATGCGATGAACGGTAATTGCGTGAATAGTAACGCCATGAACAGGAATCGATGAGCAATAATAATTTGAATAGGACTTTATTCGATGTTTAATCTAACCCTAGGACTTTTTGCTCTGGTACTATCAGTGGTCCATGGACATCAAGCCTTCTCAACTCTATGCCATGAAGCTCTGATGCACGCGAGGACAATGGGATACAAAGTCGTGTTTACTGATCATTCTCTTTATGGTTTTGCTGATGTGGGCAGCATTCATATGAAGAAGGTACTTCGAATTACACTAGCAGATGTGAGCCAAGCTATTTGTGTTTCTCATACAAGTAAGGAAAACACAGTTTTAAGGTCTGGACTTCCACCTGAAAAAGTTTATGTAATTCCAAATACTGTGGACACAGCTATGTTTAAGCACTGCTCCCAAAGCGACCAACAATGAAATTGTTATTGTCGTGATAAGTAGGTTGGTTTACCGCAGAAAGCGGTGAGGTTATTTCGTTAACAACTAAATAATTGATATTAAAGTATAAATTAAGTTTTCTTGGTCTCCTTTTTTTTTTTTAGATGGAAAGTTTTTGTTAATATTAAGCCTATATAAAACCAAAATTACTTGCTTTGGTGGATAACTTAGGCCCAAATTTATAGAGCAATCTGAAATGCAGTTGATTACTTAAATCCTACAACCGGACGATGCTCAAAACTTACTTTGTTAAGAAACTAACGAAATTCATCTCGCTAGAGGCAGGTGTCTTGCTTCAAGGCAAAAATAATTGCATTAAAATTTGATTAAGCAAAAATAATAATTACTGAATATTGTGTTCCGCCTAATCTTTTCATTGGAGACATCCTTGGTGGTTTCTTCAGTTTCGTTGACATCCATGGTACAATAATCCAACCTTTTTTTATACACAAATGACAATGAATAGTCATATTCTTTCTGCGAAATATCTCGTCAATGGCTTCTGTTGTTGTTTGAGGGTTATCTTCTTTTGGGTTCGCAATAAGTGAGACTGCGGAAATTTTTTTCTCCGAAAGCTTGTGATAGTGAGTTTATTGTTCATGAGTTTAGTGTTGATAAAACTGTCAAGTATTTGAGTATAATTGTATCTCCTTGTTACATATCTATATGTGTTAAACATCTTTGTTTGCATTCATTCCGCCAATAAAGGGCACACAAAAATAAGGGCAAAAAAATAAAATCGTTTTTCCTAATAATCTATTTTGTTCACTATTTGCATTTGAAACCATGAATTGTCTACTTCATTCTCAAAATTTCCAAGCACATATAGTAGAAGTGGAAAGAAATTACGTTTAAAAAGAAAAGAGTGGAAAGAAATTCTTGACACTATATGTACCATCTATCACGTGCGCTAGACGTGCTTAACAATCTATTAATAGAGCACATCGGCTTTAGTTACATACGTTACACTTGTTAATTTATACAAAGTCTACAAGTTATTAGGCTATAATTCAACTCAACCAAGTAGATGAAAATTGGAATCCAGTATATTTTGTTTAGGGTTCTTGTCAATTGTAATATTCATTACCCACCAAGACCTCACCTTTTGCTTTCTTGCACATAGGGTATATGAGTAGTATTGATTGCAAATATCATTCTGAAAATTTTATTTTATCAAGACCGTTATTCTTGATTTATTGATGCAACATTCTAGCTAGTCCATAAGAAGCTGTTTAAAAGAAAATCCCATCTTAATTGTTAGGCTTATCTATCACTCATAAATATTGTTTATTGTGTTTAGTTTGGTTGTTACATTTCTTTAGTGTCTGAGGCTTTGTATTATATGAAGAATGAATTCGAATATATGAAAATCAAATTGATAGATTTTGCCAAAGATAAAAAGTCATTATCAATTATGTGCCAACTTAAAATTCAGTGCCTGGTTTCTGAAAAGTTTGTTATGTTTCAACATATCACAATTGGTGCTTGCTAAATAAGTGCTTAATTACTTACCCGATGTATTCAATTCTTCCTTCTTGAGTTCCTGGCATTTGTAGCTGCGAAAGAAAATTGTCAACATGGACGAGATTTGAGGAGAAAAAAGAATGATCTCCCAGAAAATTTAGTGAGCTCAACCGAGAGAAAATCAAGAGTTATTTAGTCTGATTCTCCTTGAATTTTTGAAATCTTGAATGTCCATGCACCATATCAACCAAGTATGTGAAACTTCCAAATAACTGGTCATAAAACGAAATTTTAGAATTAATTCACTCATAAACAAAGTTAGTATATCGAATAAAATTTGATTTAGAACTTCCGTTACAAACTAATTAAAGTGAAACATGGTACAACTAGAAGCTCAAGATTAAGAAAAGTAGAATTGATTAATTCGCACCATCATTTTTGGGTTCTATTTGAAAAATAAAATTGTGAGGACCCGTACCGACCTTTTATTTTGTTTAAGTTTATTATAGGTGGTTATATGCTTGTTTTACTTTTAAAAAGTGTTTTGTTTTAATAATCCTGTTTTACACGTTTTCAAACCCTAATTTGAAACCTAAAACCCTAATTGGTTCCGAAAAACCCTAATTTTGATAAAACCCTAATTTGAATATGGAAACCCTAATTTGATTTCTTAAAACCCTAGTTTTAAATATGAGTCTAAGTTTTAAGTTTAATTACGAGTTTGTTAACTCTTTGATTTTATGTGTGATAATGCATGATTAAGAGGGGGAAATACAATTCCTAGGTAATTAGTAGCCTAAGTAGGGGTAATTAAGCTTTGATGGGCTAGGTTAAATTAAGTTCTTATGGACTAATTTGATAGGAAAAGAAGTTATGTGGGAAAGAGTGGAAATAGACCTAAATTGATAGGTTATTTTGGCATGACATTTTTGACCCAATTTGACCAAGGCTTAAGATATTTATGGAGGTTATCTTGAAGCTCTTTCTAGAGCAATACAATCGCCAAACAAGGGAGGAAAAATAGAGGAAAAACCGAGAGAAGGAAGAGAGAAAAGAGAGGAAAAAAAGAAAACTTTGGGAAATTTTGCCAATCCAACCTTTCTTTGGAAGTTGGAAGCACTTGATTGAAAGCTCAACCTTGATTGGAAGCACTTGATTGAGGTATTTTACCCTTTTGCAAATTGGGTGATTGCTGAAATTTCTTTAAATTGATTAAGTTGATGAGAATGATGGATGTTACTCATGTTTTAGCTTCTTGAGGATCAAAGTTAGTGGAGGAGATGATTCCATGGTTTAGTTTTCTTGTTTAGCTTGATTTGAAGCTTGGCCAAGAACTAGGGTTAGGGTTTCCTTAGGTGAGATTCATGTTGTAGTTCATGGTTGTGGTTGGTAATGATAAAGCATTGTTGGTTAAATTGTTGTGTGGGCTCTTGAATTCCCACTAGCATTGTTGTTTAAATGGTTACGTGGGCTCTTGGAATTCCCACTTGTGGTTTTGTGTGTGTGTAGTGTGTGTATGTGCGTGCTGGTTTGGTGGCGTGTGAGGGCTGTTTTGCGTGTTTGTAATCGCAGGCGAGTCGAGGGAGGTTGCATGAATGCATTTCGAGTGCATGAAATTCGTTTGGGCATTGGACGGAAAAACAGGATTTTGTCGGCAGTGACTTTGGCGTCGTTTTTGGTGTTGTTCCTTTGTGATTTAGCTTTTGGCCAAAACACGAAAGTTATAGCCCTTTATTCTAGCTTTCCAACGCATTTGGAATTTCCTGATTTCGATTTGTGAGCGCTGAGTTATGGCCGTTGGAAGTTGGCCTGTCGAACATTCTGAAACTTCTGAGACTGTTTTCTGCGTTTTTGACCTAGATAGAGTAAATCTGGGTTGAAGTTGTCTTCACGAAAGTTGTAGGTTGTTCTCTTAGCTTCGAAACGGCACCTCGTACGCTCAAATCCGACACTTTTAGCCTGAGATATGGGCAATGGCGTACAAGGTGTCAAAACTTATTTTTTCACCTTCCACTGTGTGTTTTCCGTTTTCGAGTTGTCATCGTCCGTTTTCCGTCTAACGCCCACGTATGTGCTTCTTTTGCTATTTTAAGTGTTTATAAGCATTTATGAGCGCTTAGTTCATGGGGCATATGCATGTCGCGTCGGCTCACCTTTGAAATAGTTTTCTTCCAATCTTATAACAAGATTGCTTTAAATAGAAACCAAAAGAGTTGATGGTTTGATTTGCATGTTCCAGGTGAGTGCAGGGGCGTTGGCGGCGTGTTTGACCCTACATTATCTTGCTTACGCTCAACTAGGTGAGTGTCAAGTGCATGTTGTTTTCATACTTGGATGCCTGATTTGATGAATTTCATTCGAAAGCATGCTTGTTTGACTTGGTGAGCGTGTACTTTACCGCGCTTATTTGAACCTACTTGATTTGAAATGGTAAAATGCTTGTAAGTGTGCTTGTTCTTGACATGTTAGAACCAAGCGGTTGTATGTACCACACTCAAGAGAGTGGGAGGTACCTCTCTCCCGTTTGGGTGGTTGTTGATTAAGTCGATTGGGCGTAGTCGTCGACTCATTTATAGCGGTAGTATGTACCGCGCTCTATAGGCGGGAGGTGCCGCATCCGACTTGGTTTAATGATATTACTATTTTGACGAGCGGGCCCGGTACAGGGGGTGTAAGTAGACGGGTGAGAGTAAAGTGATTGTTTCGGTCTGTGAGGTAGTGGTTGACGGAGTGTCAACATTTTCACTAAAGTCCGGACTGAAGACCAATGATGGAGCGGCAAGTTGTATCCTTTTCTAATGATATTTTATACCGGCCTGTATGTATTTCCTGTTTTATTTTCCTGTTATTGTTCTGTTAAAGTATGTTATTGCTTTACCCTGCTTGTGCATGATTTCTTGGCCTCAGCGAGCTTTGCTCCCCATAACTTTGTTTTCCTTACAGGTCGGAAGGGGTGCCGCGAATCGAGGACTCTAGTTTTGTGGATTTTCTTTTCCCTTTTGTATAAGTTGGAAGATAATGGATGCCTTAGATGGTTTGTAGTATTTTTGAGTTGTTCCAACGTAACCTTGATGTGTTTTGGAGACTGTAAATTTATAAGATTTTGTCAGTTTCTTTTACTATGGTTTTATGGTTTTTCGTTTGAGTCTGGCGAGGCTGATCCCACCCTCGGTTAGCCTTGGGGAAAGTGGGGCTGTCCGGTTGGTATCGAGCCTAGGTTTGAGATCTGTTTAGAACCTATTAGGAAATTTACTTTTGAGTAATGAGTGTTTAAGATTCTAACCGTGGGTTTATGGTTGTTTTGTAGGTATGGAGGGAGGTAATGGTGGACCGGAGCCAAATGGGGCTAGTGGTCATGGTGAGGCTAATGGCGAGGCTAATGGTCATGTAGCTTTTGTTAGGCGATTGGTACAGTGCTGGAGGAGGAGCCTCTTATCCGCTATACACCAAGGAGATCTCCCGATGTCCACAGCAGGGGAGACATTTTCTTACCTAACGAGTTAGTGTTGTCCATCGACAATGGCTGGCAGGCTATTGAATGAAAGCAGGCACTAGGCGATGAAAATGAGGGTTTGGGTTTGAGAGCGGCAGTTAGGATCATGGAGCTGGAGGATGAAGTGTTTGCTGAGCGGGCTCGAGCTGACGCCGCTCAAGACGAGGTCCAGAGGCTCCGAACTCGGTTGACTAGGGTGATCAACGAGGGGCAATGTGACTGCTAGGATCACAGTGATGCTACTGCCTTGGAAGAGGTGGAGGAAGTGGCTGGAGTGGAGGAAGTGGCAGTGGGGATGAGGGTTCGGCACACAGAACCACTTGGAGGAGCAGTTGAGGGGGAGCCGGTCGAGGACCCCTCCGAAGAGGAGCCGATGGAGGAAGAGCCTGTCGAGGATCCCTCTGAAGAGGAGCCAATGGAGGAAGAGCCAGCTGAGGAGGCTCAGACTAGTGGCTCGGCTGAGAGCTAGACTAGGAGGGTGATGTTGTGACTTTTGTTTTTGACTAAGGATTAGTTGGGGTGAGACTCATGAAGCCTGTGGCTTTAATTGTATAACTAGTCCTCTTTTGTGGGTACGTGTGTGCTGTTTTTGAGCAATGTCCTGTGACGTGCCAGTTGACATGTGTGGGCTATTTTTGAACATGCCCCATGACTTGCTAACTACTTGTAAATTTTGATATGTGAATATATGTTCATTATTGTTCATTATTGTTCATTATTGTTATTTTCTAATGTTTCAATGTTGATCATTAGTTAAAATTTCATTTTTCCCTCGAATAATGACTTTCATGTTGCTTTTAGACATTGTTAAGACCATGGAAACCCAAGGGCGAGGTCGAGGGCGAGGGCGTAGGAACCGCCTCAACCCTCGAGAGTGCAGTCTTGGTAGGACGGAAGGGGATCAGGCGGTGAAAATGTAGATCAGATGGCTACTGACTATCAATAAGATGACGGATATTCTTGAGCGTCGGCCAACAATCGAGGTCTTTGGACAGCAAAATCAACCTCTAGGTCCCCGAACATGGAGAAGATAGAGCCCTGGAGCGTTTCCTTAAGTTCACGCCGCCTAAGTTTCTAGGAGGCGGACTTCGATGTGCGGAGCTGGTTCGAGAATGGTCGACATCTTTGCCGTCTTGAATTATACTGAGGAGAGACGAGTGATGTTTGCCACTTTTCAATTCGAGGGTCCAGCTAGGTCATGGTGGAACGTCATTAGGGCTAAATGGGAGAGAGAGCAGACCCCATGGACTTGGGCGAATTTTAAAAGGGAATTTGATGTAAAGTTTTACCTCTATGATCGGGGAGAAAAGAGGGATGATTTTATTAGAGGCGAGGGACAATGAGTGTAGCGATTGAGACTCAGTTCTGAAACTCTCAAGTTTGCACCAGAGTTGGTGGCCGGATCATGAAGAAAGGATTAGACGATTAGTGCAAGGGCTTAATGTTGAAATCAGGAGGCTCTAGCAGCGACCCAAGTGTCTTTGAGGCCTTAGAAAAGGCCCAAGGGTGGAAAGTGCTAGGCTTCAAGTGAAAGCTTTTCCGCCAAGAAAAGAAATGCCCGGGAGTGGTGTGGGGCTTGTGGATAGAAAGCCGGTCCCTAAAGTTGGGAGAGGTGTAGGAGGAATGCAGCTTGGCGGGGAGGCGTCTAGGGGTCTATGGCAAGAGGGGCTGCCGGTGGGGTGGTGGAGACTGAACCACTACCAGGAGGTTGTGTCTACTCCTCGGTAGGGTGTGGATATTGTGGAAAACCAAACCACACAGGATGATTGTTGGAGGAAAGCGGGAAAATGCCTAACGTGGGAGTAGAGCATCAGTTGCCAAGCTGTCCAACGGCTTCGTCGTGCGGTGGTAGCTCACAATCATCTTCTAAGTCAACCTCTAAACAGTCCAGCGTGGGGATAATGCGCCGAAGGTACCAGCTAGAGTATATGCTATGGACGGTGTGAGGTTCACGATCCCGAGAGGTTGTTGAAGATGCGATTCCCATATTTCACCGTCTCGCAAAAGTTTTAATTGATCCCGGGGCAACCCATTCCTTTGTGAATCCTACTTTCATGGAAGGTGTAGATGTTAAATCTGAAAAACTCCCATATGATCTAGAGGTTAATGCGCCTCTGGAAACCGAAAACTATTATCTAGCTTCGGTTTATAGAAGTTGTGATATTTGGATTGGAGAGCGAAAATTGCTAGTGGACTTGATGAGTCGAAAATCAAGGGCTATGATGTTATATTGGGAATGGATTGGTTAGCCCGTTATCATGCCAACTTGATTGTAAGGCGAAGATGGTAGAATTACATGTACCGGAGAACCACCTTTAAAATTAAATGTAAGGGGTAGTTTAGCGTCATCGCTCTTATTTGGGAATCGAGCTAGAAAATTGTTGAATAAGGCGAAAGGGTTCTTAGCCTTTCGATTAATACACAGGGATAAGGTAAGTGGAAGATGTACAGGTGGTGAGAGAATTTCTGATGTATTCCACGAGAAGGGTGAAATCTTTGCCACACGAAAGGGAGATAGCTTTAAGATTGAGGTGACTCAGGAGACAACGCCTATTTCTAAGTCGCCATATAGGATGGCTCCAGCTGAGTTGAGAGGTGAAACTTCAATTACAGGATTTCTTTGGAGCGGGGTTTCATTAAAGAGCGATTCACCTTGGGGTGCACGGTTTTGTTTGTTAAAAAGAAGGATGGAAGTCTAAGATTGTGTATAGACTATCGAGGATTGAATGATGTTACCATTAAGAACAAATACCCTCTACCACACATTGATGAGCTTTTTGATCAGTTACAGGGTGCGGAGGTGTACTCTAAGTTGGATCTCGGGCAGGGGTTACTATCGGTTGAGGATTGAGAGAGGACATACCCAAGGCAGCCTTTAATCCGAGGTATGGGCATTTTGAGTTGTGGTGATACCATTTGGGTTGACAAACGCCGGCTGCGTTCATGGATTTGATGCATCGAGTTTTCAAGCCTTACGGATCAATTTGTGGTGGTGTTTATCGATGACATTCTCGTATTTTCTAAAACTCGAGAGGACCATGAACGACATTTGAGGATAGTGCTACAAACCCTAAGAGAACATCAACTATATGCCAAATTCAGTAAGTGTGAATTTTGGTTGGAGGAGGTAGCATTTCTGGGTCATATAATTTCTAAAGATGGAATCACTGTAGACCCAACTAAGGTAGAAGCATGTGTCAAAATGGAAGCAACCCAGAATCCAACGGAGATTGGAGTTTTCTAGGTTTAGCTGGTTATTACCGTCGGTTTATTAAAGATTTCTCAGGGATAGCGGGACCTATGGTAGTTGACTAAGAAGCATACCAAGTTCATATGGGACGCTAAGTGTGAAAGGAGTTTTCAGGAGTTGAAGAGACGGTTAACTGAGGCACCAGTGTTAGCCTTACCCAATGGAGGAAATGGGTACGTGGTGTTTACTGATGCATCAAAGGAAGGGTTAGGTTGTGTGCTAATGCAAAATGAACGAGTTATAGCCTACGCTTCGCGAAAATTGAAACCTCACGAGCAAAATTATCCGACCCATGATATGGAATTAGCTGCCGTGGTGTTTGCACTGCGTAAGTGGAGACATTACTTGTATGGGGTAACATTTGAGGTTTTCACCGACCATAAGAGCCTTAAGTATCTATTTTCCCAGAAAGAGTTAAATTTGAGACAACGTAGATGGGTGGAATTTTTGGAGGACTATGATTGCACAATTAAGTACCACCCTGGGAAAGCTAATGTAGTAGCGGATGCATTGAGCCGAAAGGTACAAGTAGCTGGCTTGATGGTGAAGGAATGGCACATGTTAGAGGAGATTAGTGGTTGGAATCCTCATCTACGGTCTAACAAGGTTATAATGGGAAATATTGTATTAAGATCTACTTTACTGGATAAGATTAAAGAGGTACAAAAGAAAGCTCCCGAGATACAAAGTGGGTGGAGAAGGTCCAGAGAAAGGAGCTTCCAGACTTTAATGCTCGGGCGAGAAGGAGTTCTCAGGTATCGAAATCGAATAGTGGTACCAAAGGATGAGGAACTTAAGAAGGAGATATTAGAGGAAGCCCATCGATCAAAGTATACGGTACACCCTGGAGGAAATAAGATGTACCAGGATTTGAAAAGTCTATACTGGTGGGAAGGCATGAAGAAGGAAATAGCCCAATTTGTTCAAACATGCCTGGTTTGCCAAAGGGTTAAAGCAGAACATCAGAAACCCTCTGGATTATTGCAACCATTGGAAGTACCCGTGTGGAAATGGGAGGATATTACCATGGATTTTGTATCGGGGCTGCCAAAGGCAAAGAGGTCATGATCGATTTGGGTTATTGTAGGACCGTCGACTAAGTCGCACATTTTCTACCATAAGCATGAGAATACTGATGGAGAAATTGGCTAAATTGTATATGGATGAGGTTATAAGGTTGCCGGTATTCTGTGAGCATAGTGTCGGATCGAGATCAGCGGTTTGTGTCTAGATTTTGGCAAAAGATGCGGGGAGACATTAGGAACCAAGCTAAATCTTAGTACTACTTACCATCCTCAAGCGGCGGTCAATCGAAAGGGCGATTCAAACTCGGAGGACATGTTGAGGACTTGTGTTCTAGACTTTGGGGTTAGTTGGAGTCAATACTTGACCTTGGTAGAATTTGCCTATAACAATAGTTTTCATTCATCCATACAAATGGCTCAGGTATGAAGCTCTTTACGGGTAAATGTCGATCCGATTTATTGGGATGAGGTGGGAGAAAAGAAAGCCCTAGATCCAACTACAATCCCTTGGATGGAAGAAGCTCGAGAAAGGTCAAGTTAATTGAGAGAATTTTAGCGCCAAAGTCGACAAAAGAGCTCTGCAGACAATGGGAGAAAAGATTTGGAGTTGAGGTGGGGATCAAGTTTTTCTTAAATTACTCCTTTAAAGGCAAGCTTGATGGCGGGAAAAGGAAAGAAGTTACAGCCAAGATATGTGGGACCATACACCATTCTTGAGCGGGTGGAAGGTAGCTTATAGGTTGGATTTACATGACTGTCCGTATTCATAGCGTGTTCCATGTGTGGTTTCTTAAGAAATATCATCCGATCCATCTCATATACTCCAGCCGGAGGATATAGAACTTGATGAAGCTCTAACCTCTGAAGAGAAACACAGCAAAAGCTTTTGGACCCATGAGAACCAAGGAGTTGAGGAATAAACAAATTTCTTTAGTAAAGGTCTTGTGGAAAAACCATGATGTTGAGGAAACCCGCGTGGGAGGTTGAAGAGGATATAAGGAGAAAATATCGAGACTCTTCTCTAATTATGAATTTGAGGGCGAAATTCTTTTAAGGGGGGAAGGTTGTGAGGACCCGTACCGACCTTTTATTTTGTTTAAGTTTATTATAGGTGGTTATATGCTTGTTTTACTTTTAAAAAGTGTTTTGTTTTAATAATCTGTTTTACGTTTTCAAACCCTAATTTGAAACCTAAAACCCTAATTGGTTCCGAAAAACCCTAATTTTGATAAAACCCTAATTTGAATATGGAAACCCCAATTTGATTTCTTAAAACCCTAGTTTTAAATATGAGTCTAAGTTTTAAGTTTAATTACGAGTTTGTTAACTCTTTGATTTTATGTGTGATAATGCATGATTAAGAGGGGGAAATACAATTCCTAGGTAATTAGTAGCCTAAGTAGGGGTAATTAAGCTTTGATGGGCTAGGTTAAATTAAGTTCTTATGGACTAATTTGATAGGAAAAGAAGTTATGTGGGAAAGAGTGGAAATAGACCTAAATTGATAGGTTATTTTGGCATGACATTTTGACCAATTTGACCAAGGCTTAAGATATTTATGGAGGTTATCTTGAAGCTCTTTCTAGAGCAATACAATCCTGAAAACAAGGGAGGAAAAATAGAGGGAAAAACGAGAGAAGGAAGAGGAAAAGAGAGGAAAAAAAAGAAAACTTTGGGAAATTTTGCCAATCAACCTTTCTTTGGAAGTTGGAAGCACTTGATTGTGAAAGCTCAACCTTGATTGGAAGCACTTGATTGAGGTATTTTACCCTTTTGCAAATTGGGTGATTGCTGAAATTTCTTTAAATTGATTAAGTTGATGAGAATGATGGATGTTACTCATGTTTTAGCTTCTTGAGGATCAAAGTTAGTGGAGGAGATGATTCCATGGTTTAGTTTTCTTGTTTAGCTTGATTTGAAGCTTGGCCAAGAACTAGGGTTAGGGTTTCCTTAGGTGAGATTCATGTTGTAGTTCATGGTTGTGGTTGGTAATGATAAAGCATTGTTGGTTAAATTGTTGTGTGGGCTCTTGAATTCCACTAGCATTGTTGTTTAAATGGTTCGTGGGCTCTTGGAATTCCCACTTGTGGTTTTGTGTGTGTGTAGTGTGTGTATGTGCGTGCTGGTTTGGTGGCGTGTGAGGGGCTGTTTTCGCGTGTTTGTAATGTAAGCGAGTCGAGGAGGTTGCATGAATGCATTTGAGTGCATGAAATTCGTTTGGGCATTGGACGGAAAAACAGGATTTTGTCAGCAGTGACTTTGGCGTCATTTTTGGTGTTGTTCCTTTGTGATTTAGCTTTTGGCCAAAACACAAAAGTTATAGCCTTTATTCTAGCTTTCCAAGCATTTGGAATTTCCTGATTCGATTTGTGGCGCTGAGTTATGGCCGTTGGAAGTTGGCCTGTCGAACATTCTGGCGAAACTTCTGAGACTGTTTTCTGCGTTTTTGACCTAGATAGAGTAAATCTGGGTTGAAGTTGTCTTCACGAAAGTTGTAGGTTGTTCTCTTAGCTTCGAAACGGCACCTCGTACGCTCAAATCCGACATTTGTAGCCTGAGATATGGGCAATGGCGTACAAGGTGTCAAAACTGTTTTTTTCACCTTCCACTGTGTGTTTTCCGTTTTCGAGTTGTCATCGTCCGTTTTCCGTCTAGCATACGTATGTGCTTCTTTTGCTATTTTAAGTGTTTATAAGCATTTATGGCGCTTAGTTCATGGGCATATACATGTCGGCGTCGTCACCTTTGAAATAGTTTTCTTCCAATCTTATAACAAGATTGCTTTAAATAGAAACAAAGAGTTGATGGTTTGATTTGCATGTTCCAGGTGAGTCAGGGGCGTTGTGGCGTGTTTGACCACATTATCTTGCTTACGCTCAACTAGGTGAGTGTCAAGTGCATGTTGTTTTCATACTTGGATGCGATTTGATGAATTTCATTGAAAGCATGCTTGTTTGACTTGGTGGCGTGTACTTTACGCTTCACCTTGTTTAGACCTACTTGATTTGAAATGCGTAAAATGCTTGTAAGTGTGCTTGTTCTTGACATGCTAGAACCAAGCGGTTGTATGTACCACACTCGAGAGTGGGAGGTACTCTCTCTCCCGTTTGGGTCGGTTGTTGATTAAGTCGATTGGGCGTAGTCGTCGACTCATTTATAGCGGTAGTATGTACCACGCTCTATAAGGCGGGAGGTGCCTCATCCGACTTGGTTTAATGATATTACTATTTTGTGGCGGGCCGATGCAGGGGTGTAAGTAGGCGGGTGAGTAAAGTGATTGTTTGATTACGTGAGGTAGTGGTTGTGGTGTCAACATTTTCACTAAAGTCGGACTGAAGACCAATGATGGGCGGCAAGTTGTATCCTTTTCTAATGATATTTTATACGGCTTTGTATGTATTTCTGTTTTATTTTCTGTTATTGTTACGTTAAAGTATGTTATTGCTTTACCACAACTTGTGCATGATTTCTTGGCCTCATTTGAGCTTTGCTCGTCCATGCTTTGTTTTCCTTACGGTCAGGAAGGGGTGCCGCAATCGAGGACTCTAGTTTTGTGGATTTTCTTTTCCTTTTGTATAAGTTGGAAGATAATGGATGCCTTAGATGGTTTGTAGTATTTTTGAGTTGTTCCAACGTAACCTTGATGTGTTTTGGAGACTGTAAATTTATAAGATTTTGTCAGTTTCTTTTACTATGGTTTTATGGTTTTAGTTTGAGTCACGGCGAGAGGCTGATCCGTGACCCTCTGGTTAGCCTTTGGGGAAAGTGGGGCTGTCACAAAAATTCATTGTCAATTAGAAGATTTCTCCACAACACTTACTTTCCCTAACTTTGGTTCTATTACTTTTTTTACGCCATGGGTATAGCAGAAAATGTTGAAGCTGGTCATCAACGAGTTTTTTTCTTTGCGATTTGTTGGAAACTCAAGCCGACAAAGAATTTTGCATCGTATATTAATGAATGAAATTTCTCAAGATTTTCAGCACCTTTAGTACTTCTTTTTCACCTATTCAACTTTTAAGGCTTCAATTTTTCTCTTTTTTCTTTCAACTCTAACATACGGGCGCATCAGCCCTCAATGATAACCCTACAAAACTTAGTCACCATATTTTTTGGTCTTCAAGGTTGTGAGAGAACCTATATTTCTTATGCATGAATACTGACCATCCTTGGGACGGGAAGACCCTATATATCTTATGAATAAATACTACAAATTGTTTTCCCCTTGGGGCATCAGGTCTCAGTTTAGCATACTACATATGGTTTAGGGATGGTAATAATGTCTGCACACAACAAGATCTTAGGGTTGAAGAACTTCCTCCCTTAAAATGTCGGTATACGAATAGCGTGTGCAACATTCTTTTAAATTTTTAAATTGTGTATTCAACAAGCGTAGATGGGGTGTGCAAATTCAAAAATTTTTTGAATTTCAGACAATTGAATTGAATTCAGAATTTCAAATTGGGAAAAATGAAATTGGAATTAATAATCGAACTTCGATTTGAAAGTGTCAATTTGGTTGGTTGAAATAAGGTTTTTGAAATCGGAATCGATTTTCGGAATTCGATTTTGAATTCGAATATAATATAATATACATATATATAATATATAATATATATTTTATAATATATAATATATTTTTTATTTTTATTATATAACAATATTATGTTAATCTTATAATATATTATAAAAAAATATGTTAATTGATTAACCCATGTAATAATTTTAGTTTAGTATATTATTATGCTTAATTAACTTATAATATAAAATTAAAATTAAAATAGAAAATTGAATTGATTGAATTCGGTAAATAACAGAATTACGAATTTATTGAATAATTGAAATCGAATTGAATCGTCGGTCATTTCTTTGGTTAATTTTTCAAAAATTCGATTTCAAACTTCAGAATCGATTTGATTCGATTCACTAACTATAGATTCCAAGGCGGGTGCACATCCCTAGTTGTGTCTTACAAAACACTCTCTAGCTAATTCTTTATTTTTAAAAATTTTTTCTGACCACTTCCAATGGCAAGTCAATTGGGTTAAAAACAACTTTTGAATTTTGATGGGTTCTTTCCCAAAAATGCAATCTAAATTGGATTGGCTAATCAACACCACACTAGTTCTCAATTGGATTGGACAGGTCCGCATAAAAAAATTATTTGTTTTCGACATTAGTTACAATTAGCACACATATGAATAAGTTCTCCATGGGATTGGGGCATGTTGAAACATGCCATTTCTACAAAAGTATAGTAACACACCATTACCTTTTGAAAGTACTAGCTCTGGGTAGTAGAAGATACATCTGGCCAAATGAATGCTGAAATATGCAATTGGCGCTGAAAATGAAAGCTATAAATATATCATGTCCTATCGCTCTCATGTCATGTCATAATGGTGTTCATGTCAAACAAGTACAGGTTCATAAATGACATAATAAATGATAGAGTGCAATTTTAGTTATTTATTGTGCTAATATTTCCTAATTATTTAGACTAAAAATTGCATTCTTTGCAGGATTCTACTGATTTTTTGTAATTGGTGATTGAATGCAGAAATTGGTGGAATTGTGGTGAAAAGATATAATTCAGGCAGCTTTCGGCGGTTAGTGGTAGCGCTAAGTCAGATATCCAGATCTGAGTTTCCAAGATTTCAAGGGCATGAGGGCAATTTCTAAAAGCTTGAGGATTCCAAATCTGAAGAAGTGTTGGAATTGATTATGATGTTCTTATTTAGTAGCTGATTTCAATTAGGGAACTAATTTGATATTTGCTATTAGGAAACCTTTTAGATTAGGAAATTCTTAATAGAGTACGATTTTAAATTGTTAGCAGTTTTTTGTTTCTTGGAGGTCAAAAAGGAAAGAAAGAAAAACGTGGACCTATATGGGATGACTAGTAGTTGTACATGGAGAGGAATTCGGAAGAAAAAGTCAGAGGTCGCATGAGGTATACTAATACCTTGGTGATTAGTAGTTACGACCTATCTTTTTGGCTGGGCTCCAGGGAGACTTTGAACGAAAAAGAAAAAGAGAACTAGCAATAGCTTCCTGACTTCGTCTTTTCTTTGCTATTTCCTTTGGTTTTTTGACAGATGACTTTGCTATTTTCTTTTAAGAACTTTGGTGGAATTCCCTACGTGATGCGTGGCTAATTTCAACCTTCTAGTCAAGAAACAACTGAAGATTTGCTTCATCTATTACTGTGAGATCTAATCGAATTTATTTATTTCTTCTATTCATTGATATTTGTATGTTTTCTGCTTTATTGGTTATGATTATTGTGTGTAATTGAATAGATGCGCAATATTTGATTATTCACATAATCTATTTGCTAATTAGAGTAGTTGAATCCGTAATTATTTGATTACTCTAATTCCAGTAGCAACTAGCACAATTGGGTTTGTGTCAGGAAAATTTACAATCTAATTTAAATGGACTCTCGTAGCGTGTCTGTTAATTAGAATAGGGTTTCTCTAACTTTTAACGTAATCAGGAAATTAAATCGTATGGTCGTACCTAGGGTTATTTTCTAGATTAGGGAAGTAGTCAATGGTCATACATTGACTATCGGAACAGTAAGAAGAGACTGCTGCCAGATCGTATCGGTAGTGAAAAACCTATTTGTTAATGAATATTAGAATTATACTTGCATCAATGATCTGTATTTGAACCATTTCTGAAATGTATCCTTAGCTAGAGTTTTTCCTACTAGTTGCCTCTTTTAATTATTTCTCATAGTTGATTATTTAGTTAATCTTTTGTTAGCATTTAATTTTTAAAATTTCCCCATTTCCTGTCAACTAAGAAATGAGCTAACTTTTTCCAATTCCTGTGGAGACGACCCTATTTGCCACTGTACACAAACTAACTAATTTTGGTATATCGGATCAAGTATATTCCTTGGAATCAGGGTGAAACTAGTAACCCATTGTACAGACTCGACACCTGTCAATTTTTGGCATCGTTGCCGGGGACTGGTGCCTGAATTATTCGTTCCTTTTAGAGTTTATGTTATTTTATTTTATTCTTATTCTTATTTTGTTTCTGGTATTGTTGCTAGTTTATGCCTCGTTCTTCCCACACAGGTGAATTGATATACGATCCTGAGATTGAGAAGACAGCACGTAGGTTAAGACAAGAGACCAGAAATCAAAAGGAATGACAGTCGTCTACGACATCTCCTGAGCTTAATTTGGCAATTGGATTAGCAGAGTCTTCAACTAACTACTCTAGTGATTCGGAGCAAGAAGAGTACATTATGGCCACTAACAGGACTCTCAGGGAGTTGGCTCGATTTGATTGACAACCCCTATGCATTACTTTTCCAAATTTAGCTGAAAATACTTCTTTTGAGTTAAAATCTAGCTTGATTCACTTATCTTACCATCTTTCATGGACTTTCAAGTGAAGAACTCAACAAGCACCTCAGAATTGATGTGGTTTGCTCCGACATGAAGCCTCACGGGGTTCTGGAGAACAAATAAAGATCCGGGCATTCCACTTTCTCCCATTGGGATGCAGTGAAGGACCGGCTATACTACCGGGTAGTATCACCAGCGATAGGACTAAAGAAATTCTTAGAGAATACTCACGCATCGCCGGTTTTGAAAGGAAATATGTGGAATTCAGCAACAACCAGAGTGTCGTATGAGTATTGGGAGAGGTTCAACAAAGCACTAGATGTCCAACATCAAATTAGTGAAGCATTCTTGATCCAATACTTCTGAAGGGCCGATTGCCGATGAGCATTATTTATCTTGCAAGTGGAGGAGCATTAGCAAATAAGACCCTAGCCACAGGTGCTAGTCGAGGAAATGGCAAAAAATTCACAACAATTTGCCACCCGTGAGAATACATCCATCCGTAGAGTAAATGAAGTGGAGGTGTCTTCTATACAAATGGTTAATGCGATCTAACATCCTTTGTTCGACAACTAGTTGTTGGAAATCACATAACATACAAAGTTTGTGGGATTTGCATGAATATGGTCACTTACATATTAAGTGTCCATTGCTTCAAGAGAGGGAGGCGAACAAGTGAATATGGCGATTGGTGTGCCAGCCAAGAGAAGTTGCTTAACTTTATGGTGGTAATGCAGATATGGAAACTTGTAGAAAAAAAAAATGATCGGAAAGTAAAGCTTTGGCGCGCGAACATGAGCGAGGTCAATGACCCTCAGCATGACAAAGAATCGTCGGCTTTGCCGGCGACGCATTTTCCGAACGACGCCACGCCGACAGCACCAAACGCATGGCAATGGCGGCCAGCCAGGATAAAAGACCGCAACAATGAAATGAAAAGGTGGCGGGGCTTTTTGCTAGGGTTTGGTTTTGTTAAAAAAAAATAGGAGGAAAGGCCCGTATTCAATCAGGTCAAGCAGGTCAAGGATCTTGGGTCAAATTTAATAACCGGGTCAGACTTGGCTTTGGGTTGGACCATCACCTATGTGGGCTAAAACTTGGGCTTGAGGAATTAAATCGTTGGGCCAAATAATTAAATGACCTTTGGGCCTAACCTGGTAAATAAGGAAGAGGAGGACTTTGGGCTCGGTTGGGCTTATTTAATCAAATAAACATTGGGTTAGCCACTAGACCCAAGTCAAATAAACTACAAAGACTCTAACTTTAATTGACCAAAATTTCTTTTGGGAAAACCATGTCTTATAGCTGGTGCAATTAAGAATTGGCCCAATACAAATATAATTATAAGTCCAATGAGATATATATAATAACAACTAGGCAAGGAGATATTAATCAATTATTAATAATAAATAATCATCTTTTTGGACAAAATAGGTAGATAAATGATTTATTATTTAACTAATAGCAATGGTTAATCAATTAAGTATATAGGTAGGAATAAATAGGTAAATGAATAATTAAGTAGTTAATTAATAAAAGATAACTAAAATAAATAGAATAATGGTCATCTAATTAGTATTAATAGTAAATAATTAATTAATTAATTAGTGTATGGTAATTAGGTAAAAGGATAATTAATTGATTGTTTAGTTAATAATAATCAAGTAAGTGGATAACTAATTAGTATGAATGCTAGGCGATTAATTAAATCATTGGAGATAAGTGGATAAAGGATTAATTAGTTAGTTATTATTGTCGATAATTAAAGAATTATTAGATTAGTAGTAATTAAATAAAAGGATCGTTAATTAAGTAAATAATTTGTACTCCAAAGATGAATGGGTAAGTAATTAATTAGTTAATGGAAACTAGACAATAGTTGCTTAATTAACTAATTCTTTGTGACAGACAGAGGATAATTAGTTAATTAATTAATTAATAGTGATTAGCTAAATGACCAACTAAGTAAATAGAAGGTAAGGATGATTACAGTTTGATTATTGGACTAATCCTTTTCATTTAGCTTTACCAAATTTTTCATCTAGGGGGGTGTGTGTGTTGTGTGTATGTGTGCGGGTATGTGCCTACACTAATTTCTGCATAAGAAGAGTGTGAAATAAGTAGATTTTGAAATTCTAATACTTTACGTATTATTGTTTGGAAATTGTGACTAACTGAGCTTAATATTTGGAAATTCTAATATTTTACGTTGTTGTTTTAATTTACGTTTTGATTAGCATGGGGTGTCAAGTGAAACTGAGGATTTTAGGAGTATTTTCGATCAGGATATCGGAAAAAAAATATTGAATTTTGAGCTTTTTTTGTCATGGGCCCACGGCATTAAGACTATTACTGAAGAATTTTGGGCTTGGATTTGTTTTTTTTTTTTTTTTGCCTGCGGCGGGGGAGTAGGGGGACGCATGTCATCGTTTCGGATGACGAGGCTCCGATGCCATCGCGTCTATTCCGTGTGGAGTACAAGGTCGCTTTGCCCTTGTATGATGAAGTTGCGACATGTCATCCGATCTGATGATGTGGCAGCCACGCGATTGAAAAAACACACAACGTGGATGACCTGTCCATCCAGTGTCTGAATACGTCATCAAATTGGATGACATGGCAAAACAGTCATCAGCCATGTCAACCACTGCTGACACAGCAGTCCTGTCACGTGCCACGATGGTGACACATCATCACCAAGGATGACAGGGTAACGCAGTCAGCAGCCACGTCAACGTGTGCTGACACAGCAGTCCAGTTATCTGCCACCATGGAGCCACATCATCACAAAGGATGACACGGCAACACAGTAGTTATCGGACATGTGAATTCGCTCTGACACAGCAGTCCAGGCACTTTCCACGTTGCTGCCACATCATCAACATATATGACATGGCAACACAGTCATCAGCCACGTCAATGGATACTGACACATCAGTCCAGTCATTTACCACATGGGCGACACATCATCGATTAGGATGACAAGGCAACACAGTCATCCGACACGTCAACAAAATGCTTACACAGCAATCCAGTCACCTGCCACCAAGCAGACACATCATCTCACGGATGACACGGCAAAACAGTCAGCCGACACGTCAGATCCCGTTGACACAGCACTCCACTCACGTGCCACGATGATGCCACATCATCACCATAGATGACATGGTAACACAGTCATCAGCCACGTCAACAATTGCAGACACATCAGTCCAGTCACCTGCCACTTGTGAGACACATCATCTCTATGGATGACAAGGCTAAACAGTCAGCAGGCACGTCAGATAGCGCTGACACACCAGTCCAGTCACTTGCCACGATGGTGACATATCATCAACAAGGATGACATGGCAAAACAGTCATCAGCCACGTCATCAACTGCTGACACTGCAGTATAGTCACCTGCCACGATGGAGACACATCATCACCAAGGATGACATGGCATAACATTCACCAGACACGTTGTAGATTAATTGACATGTCATCCACGATTTAGTAGCATTGCACCACGTGGCAACAGCTGGCATAAGTCTATATGACGTGTCAACCACGTCACTTTGGTTTGGTAACATGTGCTCGACGTGGAGTCCACGTCATTCTCTGACACAGAAGTCTAATCGATAGCCACGTATTCCATATGCTGATCTGGTTTCCACGTCACCCCTTACTGCTGACGGTGCACTCCAGCAATTGGGCACGTCATCAAAATTGTGATGACGTCACTGAAACATCAGTCAATTCAAAAAAAGGTCAACGACATGGATGCCGTGGTCTTCGTTTCTGCAGAGCTGGAAGCCACGTAATATTAGACATTTTCATGCGATGACTTTGCAAAACAGGCAACGTCCCTAGTCTCTGTGACGAGGCGGCCGCGTCAACGCACCGCTTTTCTCTCCCCCTTCCATTCAGTGACATGGCGATGACCTGAGTTCACCATGTCACCAAATGGCGATGACGTGTTGTCTGTGGCGGCTTCGAACACGTCAAAGGCCTGCCGGCGGACACGTCCTTCCGTTGTGCACGTTTCTCAAAGGCCTGTTTTCGACACGTCTGCACCCAATCTGCGAAGTCGCGTAACTCTCAGAAAAATGGTCACTCTAAAAGTTGGTTTTTAAACCTTTTTCCTTTCGCCTTTTTGCTAATCTGATGGCTGCTCCGGCTGGGGTGGGAGTGGCTCCGAAGATGAAAATTCTGGTGACGGCAGTAGTGGGGCTGCCGGAGGCAATGGGTAGTGGAAGAACTGATCTTTCTTTCTTTTTGTGTTTTCCTTGTTTACTGTAAGTTAACAGCCGTGACTTCTTTTTTTTTTTTTTTTTGGGAATGCAAAATACTCTTTATTCGTTTGTTTTGTTTATTTTTGCTTGTTTGAATAGCGTATTTTTTGCCTCGAGAAATTGGCTGTTTTTTCACAGGGATGTTAGCTGCATCACAATAACAACGTTATTGCTTACTCAAAATCTTGGATTTAGTTTTGTGGCTTTATAAAACAACGGCGAAACTGGAGTGCCTTTTTCAGGTTGTTGACAATTTTTTATTATGGTAAATGTTGCCTTTTTCTCTGAAGGCTGTCGTGTCTTCCGTGATTAAAACACTACTATAAGAATCAATATAAAATTTCTGGAGGGGGAAAAGTTCTTTTTTTTTGTTTTTGGAGGGGGGGTTCATCTGATTCCCCTAATTCGTTCATGATTTCCTTTTTTTTTCACAGTTTTGGGCTGATTTAAATCCTTTCTTAGTTTGCCAATTTAACTCGAAAAATATCCTGTGTGGACAAAACAGCTGTGTGACATCTGCAGTTTTTAATTTCATTTGAGGGCTTTAATCTCTCTGCCAGAATTTGTATATATGATTTGCACTCGTAACCGAAAGGTTGAGATTTCAGAAAATAAATTTGTGTTGACCACTTTCATTTTTATTGATGTTGGAAGTTTGAAGGAGAGCTGCTGCGTTACGAAAAGAATTTGCTATATAGAATTTGCAAAAGACTTACTGGAACGAACCAACTGGTCTGGAATATATATGAAAAGAATTTGCTATATTTGTTGTGTTTATGAAATAATTTGCTTACTATGCTTGTTTCTGTTATGTTACAAATGTTTTTCTTGATGAAAGAAATAACCGATAACATTTGCTATATTTGTTATGTTTTGCTATATTTTGTTGGCATTATTGTTATTTGCTGTCTTTTTTTTTTGTTTGTAATGTCTTGTCAAAAAGAATTAGAAAAATACTCCTTGCACCACATTTAAACTGACGAAATAATAAATACAAGGGGGGAATTTCAGACTGGAAGGGGCTGCTGGGCTTGGTAAATTGGTGATTTGTTCAGAGCTGTCCTGGAACTTTCATGATCTCTCAAGTTTTCCTTTAGTATTGCCATATTATTATTGTTAAGAAAGGCGAAATGTGCACATGATGTTGGGTCAACAAAAATTTGAACACTTTGGCAACAAGAATTGTAATAAGTTGTGTAACTGGGGAGTTAAAAATTGGAGCTTCTTTGTGAGAAATGCATACGGTTTGGAAATTGAATTTGATATTTGGATCAAACCTACCTTGTTTTTTTACTCTTAGCAAGAAGGATATGGTTTGACATGAAATTCTAACTGAATATAATATCCTTGCTGTCAAAAAAACTGCTTTTCCCATTTTGTAGAAATAGATCCTAGCCATATATATATAAAGTAAATTAAAGTTGCAGGGTCAAGGAAGGAAAATCAAAAGGCAAACTGGCTAACAATCAATCCACTGAGCAAGATAGCTTCAATCGAGATTGCTTTCACTAGGCATTTTGACACTTCACTAGCAGCCACAAAAGGGTGAAGGAAAGTGATCCTAATGGAAGCGAGTCAGTCAAGGTATGCCATCCCTCTTCTCTCTTGACCTGAGACTAGGTTGGGGGAGTTTAGTGAGCGAGGAAAGGAGCGGTAGCTATTAAAAGAATCAATTCAAGCTCCAGAGCTAGGAGTTCTATGTCTAGGTTGAGGGTTGAGGAGTTTTACTGTATACAAGAGAATAGGATCTTTATACAAAGAAAATAGCCGCTTTAAGTATCAAATAACAACCCTTTAGATTTGGACCTTGGCTCTTAATTGCAAACTTAAATTTAAGCAATGCATTACTTTAGAGTTTTAAGAGTAGGATCTTTCTTATAAGTATGTTGGGCTCTGGATATGTGTCCTTTTTTTTAATGAAAATTAACACAATTTTTTGTTTATAATTTTGTCATATCTAGCTATGCATGAGACAAGACTGTGAATTCTTTGGTCATCTTGACCATTTTTTCTTAATATGGCCACAAAGAAATAGAGAATTATTTTATCTTCTGCTGCTGAATTTGGAAATCGGCATAAAGTATTCACTCAAACTGGTGGTTTTCATGGCGACAACAAGTCAAAATACTGCTATATTGTATACCTCAGATTGCAATTGCTAAAATACTGCTATATTTTATGCCGTCGCTGGACTGGAAGACATTTTTCTCTTCACATTGTTGGGAATGTCTTGGTGGGTCCAACATTTTATATTAGCCTTCAGACCCTCTTTTTAATCACATCCGAGAGTGTGAGTGTTTTTAAACTATAATTCTCCGATCTGTTTGAAGCATGTTATTTATGACTGCCTTGCAATCACCTCTCTGAAAGTGCCAGAGATTTTGGTAATGATTTTAAAATGGAAAAGAGATGTACATGGTTAACTGGCATTGACGTTTTTATTCAGCTCATAACTCTATTACTTTTTCCCCTTTATGCAAGTCAATTTCTTGTGTATTTTGTCTACTGCAGCTCGATTAATAGGAAACATGTCTACGAAACTGTTCTGAAGTTGCTTGCTGGATTTCTAAATGTAACTAGTAAAATGACATGCTCAGTCAAAATGACTTGCTGAGGCATTTCCTTAGAATCACATTCAGTAAAAATGACTTGAATATTTTAAGTTGACTGTTTACAATTACGTACCTGCACTTGAGCAGATTGGTCACAAATTCCTGGAGCATCTGGTGCTTTCTTGCGCCTTCTTCTTCTTCATCCAGTGATTTCTTGATGTTTTGAGATGGCCTTTTTACCTTATCAATCTGAGAGAGCTTGTCTATTGGCAGTTTTCTTTTCTCTCCCATTTTCATTGGATTTTTCTTCTTATCTTCATTGGTAACATTTGGAGGAAGGATGCCAAAGTAATCAGTAAAATTCTATCTTCATTATTTTCCTGTGTTTCGGAGTTTCCTTGGGTTGGTAAGGTGAAATGGGGCCACCTAGCCCATTGAGTGCTCTACCTCGGTCAGGCCATCGACATCACACGCTCTACTGAAAAATAGATTTCTTGGAAAACCAGCTATATCCAATCTTGGTTGGCCAAACTCATAGGGTTGGGAAAATTGAATTTCAGCTGCTTTTGTTTTCTGAAGATCACACCATCACACACACATCTGGCATGCATAGGTGGAAACTTTAACCCTTTGGTTGTAGGAGTTTGGTTCTCTCTGCAGTTGCCAACTGCTGGTTTGAAGTTCATAATCTCTCTCAATTTTTGCTGATTTTAACTGAAATGGGATTGTGTTTGTGTTCATAATCTATCTCAATTTCTGCATGGAAGGAACTTCCCTTGGTTGGTTTTGATTAGATTCTTTTTTATCTCATTTTGTAGGAGTGGTTCTCTGCAACTGCAGGTTTGGAGTTCATAATCTATCTGAATTTTTGCTGATTTTAACTTTCACTGAAATGGGATTGCGTCGTACCCGTTCATAAGAGAATATCTACTAAAACCAGTTTACAGTTATTTACAGAATGATTCTTCTGGTTGCACAACATTTCTTCAAATGTTTTTTGGTTTGAAGAGAGAGAAAAGGAAATTTTAGTTTTGGGAGAATATGGTGAGAACATATGGCCACTGTGATTGTTGGTGTTTGAAATGCCCATAAAAGGGAAGTGTTGTTATTAGCATTTTTATTTTGATACTGTGGGGCATTGCTTGTGCAAATAAGCAAACTGTAAATGAATTTTGTGAGATCTGAGATCAGATCTTAGGAGACATACTGCTTTTGACTTCTCCAGTTCCAAGCTTGTGAATGGACTGGAAAACTCATTAGTTCTTACTTTTGTCAGGTGTATGTCTTAATTTAATGAATGCAATTTTCTCGCCTCGTCCAAATCAGACTCTGGCTTTCAATTGGAGGATTGAATGCTTCAAAATTTGCATTGTTTAATGGGGACCTAAGATGATCTAATATCATTTTTTAAGGGCATATGCCAACCTCTTATAAAGACATAATAATACTTCCCTACTTTCTTATGGTCTTTCAACACTCAGATTCCATTCAGGTAGAGAAATGATTGGTGAATCTTCCATCCTTGATCTTAAAGTTTTGCTTGATATCAAATTAGTTGAAGAAAGTAAATTACATATTATCCTACTTGGACAAATGCAGTTTATTCGATGGATTAGAAAGCTTTATGTGTGCTTTTTTTGCTAGACGGACAACAACAGCCCATTGGAAAATTATTTGTAAATTACTTACAAAATAAAGTTAACCTTTTGAAAAATGCTTCACATAGACTACATGGGGACAAAGTGCAAGTGGGGTGAAGTTTTTTTAAAATTACTTGCAGCGTTTTACATTGCAACTGTTGAAGAAGAACAAAAAAATGTGATACTAGTTTTGAAGTTTTCCAATATTTGGCTTCTATTTTGGTTAGGAAGAGAAAGGGAATTTATTTAAGGTCCACGAGAAAGTGAAAGCAAGTGTTCTTGTCCATTTTATTGGAAATAAAATGATAAAACTAGCGTAGCACTTTTTTGGTGCAGCCAGACTGAACCACTTGTATACTTGGTCACCAACCCTAATCATGAATCATGTATCTCAGATTTCCAGCACTAGATTCACAATGTGGACCCCATTCTTTCTTTGTACTTATTTGTTTTCAAAATCCATATTTTCGATATTTGGAAACTCAGATCTTTTTACTCAGTGGCAGAGATAAACTGTTTTCTTTTTTTTTTTTTTTTAATGGTTTTGCAAGCTCCTTTATATGTTATTCCACTTATTTAGTTGCCTGCTAACTATTGCTCCTACTAATATGGAATATGATTCATTCCTTTACAAGGATTATATACAAATTCAAGATCGATTTCAGTGCTTTGGATCCATAGAAAAGATGTGGTCATAGGAGCAGACTTGAGTGGCAGCAGCAGGAAGCAAAACTTGAAAAACATTGGGCAGCTACACGCTCACTTAAGCAGGGGGTTACTATGGATGTGGTACTCACTGGGTTTTACTACTTCCCTTATCCCTTGAGGTATAGACCAAAAGGTGGAACAGGTGGGGCCAAGAGCGCCAAGGATGTTCCATCATTTCCAGGGCACTGACGTCAAGACTAGTAATAATTAATGATTCTTGGCATTCTGTATGAGATGGCTACACACATTTCTTAGTCGACGAGATTTATATTTGAGGAATGTCTCTGAGGTAGGGAGATGATGGGGTGTATTCCTGTTGAATAAAAGTAATTCCATTTTAGAGAGACCTACTATTATAAAAGTTACTGTGTAAAAAAACCTTTAAACACATTTGTCAAAGTAGTTGGTATTTGACTTGCCGTCTGACCAGATTGTAACTCGATGAGCGTAACCTATTAAAATCAGATTTTAGAAAGAATAAAAAAAATATATATATATATATATAGAAAAGTCATAAACATATATACACACACACATATCCATGATGTCTTCTGCCACCTTAGCCATTACGGGCTCTACCATTTGATTGTTAAAGACTTGAGGTTGACAACTCAATCGCAAACTACGCCGCATTACGCCTTAGCCATAAGCTAGGTAAATCCGATCTATTTTGCCACAATTGGTAGGTCAAGTCTAGCGCCGTGGATGCTGGTGACGGGTACTTTACTCCTTTGGGTTAATCTGCCGCTTTATTTAGTAATGATTATTAATTAAGAGAGATAGAGGGTAGAGAATTATAATGAATATATAAGAGAAGAGAATTGTATGACCCCATGCCCAACAAAACTTAACTCTAGAGAATGAGTTACATGGCACCGACATAATAATTCTATATAGATTGCAACCTAAGCGTTTTCTTGGAAGATGCGGATGTGGGACAATTTTAAAATTATATCCTTTTACCTAAAATACAAATCCTAGAAAGAAAGAATCAACCAAAATGTAACATAGAATCTGGTACATCATGGTTTGAACTAAAATCAAAGGCATTAAAGCGTGTGTGATGAAGTAGGCAAAATATAGAAAGAAACTCCCTATATGATTAAACCAACTTGGAAAAATCCCACATGGTTTCAAAAGAGCTTATAATATTCATCACATTTCACAAAATAGTTCAGTACTGGTTTAGTTAATATATACATGGGTTCACATTACTCGCGATCCTGCAAAA
>VZDL01000035.1:0-43581 GCA_013103745.1 Gardenia jasminoides
GGGGCCATTTGGGTTTTACCCCACCCGCCGCATAAATTTGGTCTTGTGTGGGCTCTTGAATTCACCTGGTGTGCTGTGTGTGTAGTGCATAAAAGGCAAGGGTTTGGAGAGTGGTGTGAGATGGAGGGGTTGTTTGCATGTTTTTTGTAACGTGAGAAGTAGTCGATGAACTGAATGCTTTGGGTCAGGCTGAAGTTCGCTTATGAGGCAAAATGAACTGAAAATAGGGATTGTCGGTAAAGCACTTTTGCGTCATTTTTATATCTCCAGGATTATTTGGCCAAAATGAAAGTTATAATGTCCTTGTTCTAGTTTCTCTCACGACCAGTCTCTGATCATCAGAACCTTGAGTTATGTCCGGTCCTGCTTGAAGTTGGTCTGTCGGATACCCCTGATGGCGAAATTTCTGAAACTGTTTTGACCAGATGGAGTAAAACCACAGTTATTCCCATGAGTTGTATCTGCTCCTTAGTCACAAACGGCACCCAGGCTGCCTTCAACCGGTTAATCAGAGTCTGAGATACAGGCAGTAACATGCTGGTATCAAACTGTTTTCCACTCCAATGCTTTTCCGCTTTCACCTGTCGCCGTCCGTTCGCCTTCCAATCACCCACCCATGTGCATCTCTTTGCTATTCTTATGCTTATACGCTTATGAGAGCTTAGTTCATTGGGTATGCATGTCGCTACCGGTTCAATCTTTTTATGAGTTTGTTTTCTCCAATTCAATGGTATTGCAGATTGTTTTAAATAGAAACCACACAGGGTTTTGATGGTCTACTCCAGCAAGGTTCCGGGTGGAGTCCCAGGTGGAACGCATCGCATGGTTTGACTCCCTTACATTGTTTCACTAACTTAGTTGTGTGTGAGTGTCTTCAAGTGTTGTTGTTTCATACCTGATGTCTGACGACAGAATTTCATTCAAAGCATGTTTATTTATATTTTAAGGAAGGCAGTACTTTACCAGCCATCCCTTGTTTGGATTTACTGAATTGAAATCAAATGTTTGTAATGGTGTTTGTTCTTATTACATGTTAGAACCAAATCAAAATTACACTCAAGTAGAAAGGAAATTCTCGGCATATACATTGGTGCCTGATTGAGCTTAGTCTGCTTCACTCCTATTTACTAAGGTATAAAATACTTTTATAGAGCTGGAGGTGCCAGCCATCCCGGTTCTAATACTACATGGCTTGCTTTTGACGAAGGGTCTGCGCTGGGTGGGGTAGACGGTGAGAGAAAGTGGTTTTGCTGAACAGGAGGGTAGTGGTTGGTTTAGTGTCAACGCTTCCACTAAAGTCCTGACTAAGACTGATGGAGCTGTAAAGTTGTGGGTCCTTTTCGGTGATATTTTATACCGCCCATGTATTTCCGCTTTATTTTTTCTCCTAACGCAACCGAGTGCAATGGAAATCGAGACTTAGTTTTTTGTGGAATTTTCTTTCCTTTGTATGTTAAGATACGATGTCTTAGATGGTTGGCAGGTATTTTTGAGTTGTTCAACGTGACTTTGATGGTGTTTTAGAGACCTGTAATATAAGAATTGCTTGGTTTCTTTTACCGGTTGGTTATATCTTTTGATGAGTCAAGGTATGGTCCAACACTGGTTTGCCTTTGGGAAAAGGGGTCGCTGCCAGCTGGTAATGAAACAGTTTGATCCTGCTTAGGAAACCCATTAGAATTTTAGTTTTGAGTAAATAGCATGTAAGAGATTCCTAACTCAGAGTTTATGGTTGTTTTGTGGTGCTGGAGGGAGGTAAATGGGTGGGACCGGGAGCCAAATGGGGCTTGGTCGGCAGGAGGCCAATACAGGCTGGGCTTGTAAACCCAAGTAGGGGTATCTAGTGCTTGGGAGGAGGGCCCTCCGGAGCATGAATCTCAAGGAGATCTCCCGGCTGTCCCTAGGGAGATATTTTTTACCCCAACGAAATTGGGGTGTTGTTCATTATTGACAGAGGCCGCGCTGAATCAAAATGTAGCTTAAATATGAAACAGGTTTATGGAAGGCCTAAAGATGGCTGGAATAAATTATGGAACTAGAGGGACAGTGCTTCATGGAACTGGTTCGAAGGACGCCTTCAAGACGCAGGTCCAGGCTCAAATGCTGACTAGTGATCAATCAGGGTCAAAATGAGAACCTCGGCGAGCAACGCCTTGGCCAAGTGGAAGAAGTGGGTCAGCTAAGGGTAAGCAGAATTGCCTGCACACGGTAACTGGGAGGGGGGAGTCGCTGAGAGGAAAGCCGGTCGCAGGACCTCCCAAGAGTGAGCCGGCGGAGAAGAGTCGCCGGTGATCTCCCAGAGGAAACTACAGGAAGTTGTTTTAAACAGGAGAGGCTCCTCGCACAGTGGCTCAACGGTGAGCTGGGACCAGTGATGTTGACTTTGCCTTGACCAAGGAATTAAGTAAGGAGGGTCAGGTCTGTATTTACCAGGCACCCATCCCTTTTGTGGCATCGCGGTACGCTTTTGAAGTACGTCCTGCGGTGACGCGCTAGTTGGATATGCTGGCTAGTTTTTGCCATGCCCCATGACTTGCTAACTACTTCAGAAAATTTTGATATGTGGAATATATGTTCATTATTGTTATTTTCTGTTTTACTGTTATTGTACTTTATCAATAATGACTTTATGCCTGCATTGTAGATACTGTTAAGACCCATGGAAGCCCAAGGGCTAGGTCGAATGTGTCGGCGGATCGGCATAATGACCGCCTCAACCTCTAAAGTGCACCTGTTCCTGAGGTAGAATCGAAGGTTGGGATCACAGGACGATGGCTGGGTCAAGCACACAGATGACAGGAGACTTTGAGCTGCCTAGCTACACCGGTACAGTCGGATGCGAAAACCAACCCTCAGTTCAATATGAGAGAAGATAGACCGGAGTCGCTTCCTTAAGTTCACTCAGTTCCTAGAGGGGTGAGACCGGGCGTGGAGGGTTGGTCACAGAGAATGGTCTGTACATCCTGTCACCCTGGAATTACAATCGGAGACGAAGTGATATTTCACCCTTCAGCCTCGAGGGTCCAAATAGTCATGGTGTGGGAACAGTCGGAGAGAGCCAAATAGGGAGAGAGACAGTGCACCGTGGACCTGGATAAATTTAAAAGGGAGTTTGATGAAAAATTTTTGTCCCAAAATGACCCGGGGAGAGAGAAGATCATTTTATAAGACCCAGACAGGGAAATCACTGGAGGTAGCCGACATGTAGGGACTCAGCTCACCTAAAACTCAAAGTTTGTAACTCCAGCTAGTGGCCAATGGACGAGGTAGGATTAGACCCATCTGCAAGGGCCAATGCTGGAACTGTGAGGCTCAAGGCCCAAATGGCCACGCCTCACCAGAGGCTCCTGTGCACCCAGTGGTGAGTATTTGGTGAGCCACGTTGGGTGAAAAAGAAATGCCCTGAAAGGGAGTGGTGGTAGTGTGGGTTTGGAGAACGTGAGCCTGTGCGGCCGGGAGAGGTGGGAGAACACATGGGATGCTGGGGTTTAGGCTGTAGGGAGAGCTACTGCATGCCAAGCACTGGAATCCACAACCTAAGAGAGGTTCCACTGCCACTTGTGGGTGTGGATATTGTGGAAAAAACCAAACCATAACACACGGAGAGCTGGAGGAAAGCTGGAAAATGTCTAAGTCGTGGGAGGGCCCAAGCATCGACAACCCGTCTAAGCCAGTAGCTCACAATCATTCCATGGGTACACACCTCTAAATAGTCTAAAGGATATAATGCACCAAGAGGCAAGGTGGGACCAGAATTCATCCATGAGAAGAAGGTACTGACTTCATATTTCAAATCATTCAGCAGCTGATCCCTGGCAAACTCCATTCTTGTGAATCCCACTTTCATGGAGAGGTAGATAAATTGCAACCTGACTCCATAGAGGTTGGGTAATGCCTACCTGGAAACGTAAATCATTATCTAGGCCTCGCTAAGTTAGGGATATTTGATTGAGGGAACTAAAATTAAGTGAAAAATCAAATTGGTACATGGAGCAGCACCACATTTAGTCTCAAGTCATGCCCAACCTGATTGTATCTAAGATGGTAGAATTAAGGCTGCAAACGGGAGAACCAACCTTAAAATTAAAAAATGTAAGGGGCTTACTGCAAAATTTTGGTTTCAGAATCCAGCCAGGGAAATTGAATAAGGGAGCTTAAAGACTCTTAGTTTTTCTGATTAATACAATTGGGATGGCAAAATTGAGTGACAAAACCGGGTGGTGAGAGAATTTCCGATGTATTCCCCCGAAGAATTGAAATCTTACCACCCAGTGGTATAGCTGGGCATTGAGGCACCCCAGACAACGTTTCTAAAAGTCAGCCATAGATGGCTCCAAGAGTTGAGTAGAATTGAAACTTGGCCTACAGGATTTGTCGGGAAGGTTTCATTAAAGAGAGCTTTATCTTCACCTTGGGGTACCGCATTGTTTGTTGCAGAAGGATGTGGGAAGCCCAGATTGTGTAAGGGGACTACTCCAGGACTGAAATGATGTTACCATTAAGTAGCCTGTGCCACCTCTACCACACATCAATAGAGCTTTTGACTGCCATGGTGCTAGAGGCACTCTAATCTTGCTGGTTGCCACACGCTTGAGATTCGAAGAGGACATGCCCCAAGCATGCCTCTTTTACCCTCGGTGGCAGGCTGGGTACTTGAGTTCAAGGGTGATGCCATTTGGGTTGACAAACTAACGCCGCCTAAGGGTTTGATGCATCAGTTTCAAGCTCCTACCTGGACCAATTTGTATGGTGCTTATCATTTATTAATTTGTATTTTCTAAACTCGAGAGAATTCATGAAACTACATTTATGGGACAGTACCACAAACCCCAAGAGAACATCAACCCCATGCCAAATCTGCAAGTGCGGGAATTTTGGTTGAGTGAGGGCCTTTAAGGTCAAGTATAATTTCTAAAGATGGAATCAATCGTAGACCCAACCTGCTAAGGTGGAAGGGTGTCAAAATGGAAGCAACCCCGAGAATCCAACGGAGATTCTAGTCAGGGTTTATCGGTTATTACCGCTTGCTTATTAAAAGATTTCCAGATATGCGTGGGACCTATTAGACCGAAGTTGACTGGCAGAAACAGGCAGTTCATATGGGGATAAGTGAAAGGGAGTTTTCAGGGAGTTAGCAGACGGTTAACCTAGAGACTCCAAGTATTAGTCTACCCAATGGGAGGAGAAATGGAAAAATGATCGGCTGTATCAAACAAGGGTTAGACAAAAAGCACACAAATGAACGAAGTTAGCTAACGTTACGAATTGAACCCCAATGCAGTAAATTATCCCACCCAGATAAGCAATTATCGCCGCAGGTTTCAGACCGTAAAGTGGGAGACATTACTTGTTGGACAACATTTTAGGTTTTCATCACACTATGTATTCTGGCATCATTTTCTCCAGAGCAGAATTAGGACAAATGAGATGGGGGTAAATATAATTCCAGACAACATGAAAAATTTGCTCACCTATTTAGCTATTTACCGAAAAGGTAATAATTTGATGGGTGAAGGAAATGGTTGTAGGAGATTAGTGTTTGGAATCCCTCATCTACAGCCTAAGTAACAGCTAAAATCGGGAACATTGTACAGATCCACCACCGAGCACAAGATTAAAGATAAGAAAGTCTCTAGATAAAAGTGGGATGGAGAAGGTCCGCAACCTGCACTTGCACATCGAGCGCAAGGAGTCTCTGTGTAACAAAATCACAAGGGTACCAAAGGGATGAGAGGAACCAAAAAAGGAGAGATATGAGGAAGCCCATCGGACAAAGTAATGCTGGGCATGTACCCGTGGATTTGTGCCTGTCAGGTAAGAAGGAAGGCCCACCACCTAAACATGCTCCTGGTTTTGCCAAAAGGGGTTAAAACTGGCTGGTAAACCATTGAAAAAATTGCAGGGAATGGGAGGATGGCTACTGCTGGGATTTTAATGGACCGCTAAAGAATTTGTGAGTCATGACCTACCCATAAGGAATACTCATGGAGAGATTAAGCAACAGGTATGGAGTTATAAGGTTACACGGTATTCCTGTGAAGATAGTATCGAGATCCAAGGCTTTACCAGGTACTTGGGCAAAAGATGCAGATATTAGGAACCAAGCCAAATTCAGTACCACTTACCACCATCCCTACAACCCGGACGGTCAATCTGAAAGGATCATCTATCTAAACTTTGAGGAGCCATGTTGAGAACTTAGTTCTAGACTTTAAGGTTGAAATACTTGACCCTTAGGATTTTAGATTTAGAGTGAGCCTATCTATATATAATGAGCCAGAGAGTCAGATGGGAATGGTCATCGATGATAGAGAGTCCCAAGACCTGTCCCAGCCAAAAAGATGGAGAACCCAAGCCCAGCCCAGCTTTTTCTTTGAATAATTTGGTATATGAAGTTTGATATAGGGAAAAGAAGTTACAGCCAAGATATGTGGGACCACACACCACTTTGGAACGTATCTGAAAGGTGGGGCTTATAGAAGACTTACCCACCGCCTGTATTCATAACGTGGTTCCATGTCGCTTCTTAGCCATCATCCCCATCCATCTCATATATACCTGTGCCGAGATATAAGTAGGAACTTACAGTTTTCCCAACCCACGTAAGAGAAACCCCAGAAAGCTTTGGAATCACAGAACCAAGCGAGTTGAGGAATAAGCAAATTCCTTTGAGGAAGGTCTCAGGGAAAAACCATGAGGTCGAGGGAAGCCAATGGAGGTTGAATAGGATATAAGGGAGAACCTGAGCTCTTCTCTAATTTGTGCATGAACTGCAGGACGGGGTCTTTGGGGAAGGCTGTGAGACCCTGCAATCGACTTTATTTTGTTTAAGTTTATTATAGGTTTATATGTTTGTCTTTACCTTTAAAAGTGTTTTGTTTCAATAACCCGCTTTTTTACACGCTTTAAACTCCCCACTTGAAACCTAAACCCTAATTTGTTTTGAAAACTCTAAATTTGATAAAACCTAATTTGAATATGGAAAACCCCAATTTGATTTCAACCCCAGTTTTGAAAATGAGTCTAAGTTTTATGTTTAATTACGAATTGTTAACTCTAGATTTTGCAGTGATAATGCAATACTATGATAAAATACAATCTAGGTGGATGGGTAGTAGCCTAAGCAGGTAATGTTTGATAAGTTAGTTGCAGGACTGGACTAATTTACAGGGAAAGAAATTATGTGGGTAAGAGGATAAAACCTAAAGAAGGGTTTTGTATGATATTTTTGACTGTACTTGACCAGAAATATTCTTTTGAGATTATCTCTGGTTTATTTTAAGTCTTGTGGTTGCCACAAACCAAGGGAAAAGAGGAAAGTGGAAAACCGCAGGGAAGAGCAGCGAAGGAAAAAAGAGGGAAAAAAAAGGAAGAAACCCAGATTTTGCAACTTCAACCCATCGCATTTTAATTGAGTTGAGAGAGCTTGACTTGAACACTCTAGTTTCAACCAAGAACAACATCAAGAAAAGGTTTCTCCAGCCTGCAGTTTGAATTTGGTTGCATTGGGAATTGTAGATTTGTGGTCAAGTGGTCTGACCATGCCTATTTTTAGCTTATGGAATGACAAGGACTGGAACACATCTGATGTATGTATGTTTTCCCATGATTATGAGTTAGGGGGGTTGGGGTTTGCTTTAATGCTAATGGTGAAATTGGGTTGGGATTGTAACGCTTAGTTGTTTGGTATCTTTTGAATTCCCCATGAATTTGAACAAACTGTGGTTGTGGGTTCTTGAATTCTAAATTTGGTGTTGTGTGTGTGTAGTGTGTGTGTGGCTAAAAGTATGGTTTGGAGTGGTGTGGGAGGCGGTGAGGTTGTTTTGTATGTTTGTAAATCTAGGTTTAGTCGATGGAATTCTGTATGGAATGCTTTTGCTGTGAAGGAAGTTCGCTTTGAGTGCTGAACTAAAAAACAGGGATTTTACGGTGCTGACTTTTGGTGTCATTTTGGTGTTGTCTTGTTTGCCAGCCAAACACACAAAAGTAACCTTTGTTCTAGCTTCTCCACCTCATCTAGAATTTCTTGATTGGTTTGTGAGAGCTGCCTGAAGGCGTCCCTGAAGTTGTCTGTCTATTACTCCCCAGAATACAAATTTCCTTCTGAAACTGTTTCTACGTTTAAATCTAGATGGAGGTAAATCTGCTTTTCAACGTACTTCGTTCCAGTTACGTATTGCTCTTAGCTTGAAGCGGCACCTTGTATGCTCAAATCTGACGCAGCGCGAGATATGGGCAATGGCTGGGTATATCAAAACCTGTTTTTTCCACCTTAATGTGTGTTTTTTCCGTTTTCCACGTTATGCGTGTGATCAGTTTTAGTCTAGCATACGTGCCTTTGTCTTTTGCTATTTTAAGTGTTTATAAAGCGTATGAGAGCTTGGTTCATTGGGCATATGCATAGCCAGCGTCCAGTTCACCTGCCATAGGAAATGGTTTCTTCAATCTTACGACAAGATTTAAAATAGAAACAATGGGGTTGATGGTTTGATTTACATGTTCAGGGTGAGTGGTGGGCGTTGGCAGCGTGTTTGCTTCTACATTATCTTATACAGCTCAACTAGCGGTGAGTGTTCAAGTGCATGTTGTTTTCATGCTTGGATGTCATGATTTGATGAATTTCATTGAAAGCATACTTGTTTGACTTGGTGGCGTGTACTTTGCAGCTCACCCTGTTTAGTTACCAGAATTGAAATCATTAAAATGCTTGTGCGTGTGCTTGTTCTTGACATGTTTAGAACCAAGCGGTTGTATGGCACCACACTCGAGAGGTGGAGAGTACCTCTCCTCCGTTGGGTCGGTTGTTGATTAAGTCGATTGGGCGTAGTCGTCGACTCATTTATAGCGGTGAGTATGTACCGCTCTCTGAGGCGGGAGGTGCCATCATCCGACAGTTTTAATGGTATTACTATTTGTGGCGGGCCGTGGGGTGTAAGTAGGCGGGTGAGAGTAAAGTGATTGCTCTGATTACGGCGAGGTAGTGGTTGGGTGTCAGCGTTTCCACTAAAGTCGGACTGAAGATCAATGATGGGCGGCAAGTTGTATCCTTTTCTAGTGATATTTATACATACTGTATGTATTTTCTGTTTTATTTTCTGTTATTGTGGTAAGAATATGTTATTGCCTTACCAGCATTGCATGATTTCTTGGCCTCTTGAGCTTTACTCACCCGCCGCTTTGTTTTCCTTAGAGGTCGGAGGAAGGTGCACGGAAATCGAGGATTCTAGTTTTTGTGGAATTTTCTTTTCCTTTTGTATAAGTTGGAAGATAATGGATGCCTTAGATGGTTGGTAGTATTTTTGAGTTGTTCCAACGTGACTTTGATGTGTTTTAGAGACTGTGAATTTATAAGAATTTGTTGGTTTCTTTTACTATGGTTTTATGGTTATATCTTTTTTGAGTCGCGAGGAGGCTGGTGGTCCGTGACCCTACTGTTTTGCCTTTGGGGAAAGTGGGGCTGTCACATTGGTCTTGTCTCGAACAAGAATAATAATACACAAAAGTTAGTTTTCACGGTGTTAAAACATATAGTTTTGTACACCCCATTTTCAGAAAAAGTTCACATCCATTAAGCATACTAGCGTTTGAAAAACCTAAGTTCTATTCCAAGAGGTGCATGCTCAGGCACAAATTCCTATTTTGTAAACTATATCAACAATCCCCATTTAGTTTGCAAAATGGAATGTCAAACTAACACCGTAAAATTCATGCTTAAAGGAAAATAACTTTCATCTTAAACCTTCTATTAATGTAAAATACCTCACATATTTAAGGTAAGTCTTTGGTGGCTAGATTGCTTAAACCAAGACTTACAAAAATAAAAAAACATTACACATGAACCTAGAAGCATTCATATATTGACAACCATTTGTAACACACGATTATTGGCCATGTGCTCATCCTAATTCGTGATCATATACAAGAGCTCATCCCAAACTCTTGCTAGAAGCAACACCACTTCTACAACCATATAGGTAAAACTATATTTCTAGTTTAACACACAAGAAATATGTTTATTAAGAGCTACTTCTCATCCTACTCACTTAAGGTAACAATTTGCCTTTACACTTGGAATGGTCTACACATAAATTGTAGTGATCAATATCACTTAAAGCAACTTATTTTACTCTTTAAACCTTTCAATCTAGGAGTAGTACTAGAAGATGATTGGGTTATTATCGCTAAGTGATATTAGTTTAGGAGTTTTAATCCCATTCTGGATGTTGTCACATTCACCAATTCCATACCAAAGGTTTCGTCAACGGATCCACCAAGTTTTTGTGTGTCCTTACAAGCACAATACTAACAACATCATTTGCAAGCATTTCTTTTATAAATACATGCCTCAAGCTTATATCTATAGACTTGCCATTGTAAGCTTTATTCAATACTCTAGACATAGTAGATTCACTATCACAATAGATAGTTATCGGAGGCATTGCTCTAGGCCAAAGATCAATATCAAGCAACAAATCCCTTAACCACTCAGCCTCTTTACAAGCGGAAGATAGTACAATAAATTTAGCTTTCATGGTTGAATGAGTTATCACCTTTTGCTTCGTTGAAACCCGTGAGATAGCTCTACCACCAGTCGTAAAAATCCAACCATTGGTAGGTTTTTGATTACTAATGCAAGTAATCCAACTAGCATCTAAAAATCCCACAAGAACACTAGGAAAACTATTATAAAAGAGTCCAAGATCCTTGGTGCTCTTGAGATAACCAAGTACTCTATCAATAGCTTTCCAATGATCCTTACCTGGAATTTTAGTGTATCTAACAAGTCTACAAACCGAGTATGAAATATCCGCCTAGTAAGTCATTGCATACATAAGACTACCAATAACACTAGCATATTCTAGTTGAGCTACTAGTTTGCAGATATTTTCATACAACTTAAAGTTAGGATCAAAGGGAGTGACAACTTCCTTCACACTCAAATGGTGATATTTCTTTAATATTTTATGAACATAATGTGATTGTGACAAGGCAAAATCCCCACTATATCACTTAACTTTAATCCTAAAATAGTATCTACTTTATCAAGATCCTTCATCTTGAATTTAGAAGACAAATACTTCTTGGTTTCTGCTACACCTTGACTAATGGTACTAGCAATAAGCATGTCATCCACATAAAGACAAATAATCACACTATGCTCACTATTGGACTTTGAATAAATACATTTATCAGCATTATTGCACCTAAATCCATTAGAGAGTAAAACAGATTCGAATTTTTCATGCCATTGTTTTGGAGCTTCTTTTAAGCCTACAAAATGTAACTAGTTTTTCACACAATTTGTGTTAATTACTCGATAGTACAAAACCTTCCAGTTGTTCCATATACACTTCCTCTTCTAAGTCACCATTCAAGAAAGCTATCATAACATCCATTTGATGTAAATTAAGGATTAACACAGAAACTAAAGCTTAGAAGCATTCTAACAGGAGGCTATTCTAGCTACCGGTTGCATAAGTGCCAAAAGCCTAGTTTATTCCTTCCTTTTGTCTATAGCCTTTGGCTGCTTACCTAACTTTATAAGTAAGAATAGTTCCATCAGTAGCACATTTCTTGTGAAATACCCATTTACAACCTATATGTTTCGAACCTTGCAGAAAATTTACAAGAACCCAAGTATTTTTAGACAATATTGAGTCCATTTCATCATTCACCACCTCTTTTCAAAATATAGCATCTCTAGATTTCATAACTTCATTATATGTTTTGGGATCATCCTCCATACTAAACAAAATTGGAGTTTTGTTTAGTAGAGATTCTCTATTCCCTTCTACAAGAAAACCAATAGCTTGTAGAGACACAAAGCAGTTAGAGGGCCATTATTTTTTTTTCTTTCTTTGTTTTTTTGACTCTTAGGTTCACTTGAAGTGCCAATCTTTTCCCTTTTCGTATCACTAGAAGAAGCTATACTTGAAGGAGATGGATCTACATTAACCGTTGAATCTTTAGAAATATATTCTCAAAGAACTCAACATCCCTTGATTCAATTATTACATTTGAACCAAGATCGCAGTCTTTCATAGTCCTTTGAATTTTTTGCATAGCCTATGAACACACTCTTGAGTGCTCTAGGTCCCAACTTGGTTCTTTTATTATTAGGAACTCTATAGTAGGCCATACAACACCAAACTCTCAAATAAGATAAGTTTGGCTCTCTATTTTTCCACACTTGATAAGGAGATATTCTAGTTTTTAAGGAAGGAACCCTATTATGAACATGACATGCAGCCAACAAAACTTTATCTCACAAGTTGTTTGGCAACCCTGAACTCACAAGCATGGCGTTAATCATATCTTGAAGTGACCTATTCTTTCTTTCAACCAAACCACTTTGTTGTGGTGTGTATAATGCACTAGTTTGGTGTATAATTCCATTTTCTTCACAAAGTTTTGAGAATTTACTTAGGAAAGTATTCACCCCCCTCTATCACTTCTCAAAATTTTAATTTTCATATTCAATTGATTTTCTACAAGAGATTTGTATGTTTTAAATATACTAAACACTTTTTCTTTATATTTCATAAAATACACGTATATAAACCTAGAACAATCATCTATGAATGCAGCAAAGCATCTATTTCCACCTCTAGTTAGAAAACCATTAAAATCACACACATCTGAATGCACAAGATCAAGCATTTCTATTTGTCTTTTAACTTTAGGAAACGGTAACCTTGTAAATTTGGCTTGAACACAAGTTTTTCATCTCTTATTTTGAAGATCATTATATGAGATTAGACCATCTTTAGACATAAATTTCAGCACTTTATAATTCACATGTCCTAACCTACTATGCTACAATAAATAAGAACAAGAAGAAGAAATAGATGCCAAAGAGTAAACACAAATATCATTCACTTTATTAGAACAAGAAGAAGAAATAGATGCCAAAGTGTAAACACAAATATCATTCACTTTATTAATACTCAACTTGAACATTCCGTTACAAGAATAACCCTTTCCAATAAATACAACATTCTTAGATAAAATTACATTCTTTGACATGAGTACAGCCTTCAATCCTTTCTTGTTAAGAATATTTGCAGAAACAAAATTTTTAACAACATCGAGAACATCAAGCACATTGGTGAGAATCAACTTCTTGTCAAATGTAAATTGAAGATGCACATCTCCTCTACCATGAACCTTGGGTTTCACTCCAATTAATATGACCACTTCATGGCCCTCAAGAATTTCATATCTCTTAAACTGATTCTTATCATTGCAAACATGCATTGTATCAGTGGAATCATACGACCAATTTTTTGAAGATGTTGGTTTTGCTATATGAAGTTCAATCACCGTACCAAGAGTTACCATTGCTCAATAAGATTAGCATTAGGAGCATCATTTTTGTTTTGTTTCTTGTTGAATTTGCACTCAACCTTATAATGGCCTTTCATACCACAATTGTAGCAATTCCTATTCTTCTTTTTATTGTCTTTTGAATTAGTATTCTCAGGCCTTTTTCTCTTATTACCAGAATTCTTCCTTTCTTCAACTATGTTAGCCTTAGGATCATGATCAATTTCCAGTTTTTTAAGGATTCTAGCCCCTTCTTCAATCCTAAGATGTTTCAAAACACTAGATAAACTCAAAGTTTCAGAACTGTGGAGTAACTTCTTTTGGTAATCATTCCATAATGGTCGCAACTTAACAATGATTGCACAAACTTGGAAAGATTTAGAAACTTCGACACCATAATCCTTAAGTTTTGAATCTATCACTTGAAGATTATGAATTTGGTCCATAAGAGAAAAGGTATCAACCAACTTAAACTCAAAATATTTATTAATATGAAACTTATCTGTGCCTTGCTTTTAGTTGTGTATTCTCGCTCAATTGCAGCCCAGATTTCTCTCGGGTACTTCACTCCTTGGAACATGTTGTAGTAGCTATCCGAACGGGTGTTCAGAATATAGCCTCGACAAATGATTTCATCCTCTTCGCACTTTTGCCTCTGCTTTGTCACTTCCTCTGACTCACCCTCCTATGGAGTAGGAATTTCTGATGGTACCTTCAATGTAGTGAGGAAGAACATAAGTTTGTCCTTCCAATAGTTGAAGTTGGTTCCAGTTCTATCAAGTTAATCCAACTTGATGAAGTCTTGACTCATTACTTTGATCACACTCGTGTGTAGACTCTATTGGTAAAATCAAACTTCAAGATTGATAGAAACTAGCGGTTGTATGAACATTATAGTCTTTAAACTAAGAATAAAGTACAAAAAATTCAAAGGAAATGAGACTATTAAAATAGGGAACAAATCAAGATGAATTCAAGGCGTGTAATTGTGAGAGCCTCAAAATTTATTTCTAATATTGTTAATATTTATTATTTTAAATATTGTTAATATTGTTATTTATTCGTTTGATTATTTTAATGTCATTCTCAAACATATTTTTCAGAAAATTTAAATGAAAAATTTATTTTAATTTGGGAAAAAATACCTAATTTAACTTCACATTTATTTTCCTTGTAGATTTTCAATATTCTGTTCCTTTTATTTTAAAATTTGCCCTTTTTACATTAATTAGACAGAAAATAAAAAAACTTTTTCTTTTACTGAGATAAAAATTTAATGAGTGAAGTAGCTGGGTGTAGGGATGATCAACCGTAGGTTAGAAATGTAATCGTGACTAGAGGTGAATTAAAAGAGTGATTATAATTAGGGATTTGTAATCTTAGTTTAAGTTGGATTAACCCTCTTGAAATTAGAATTTTATTTGGCCATTGATTCTTCCACTTAATTCACCCTAATTCACTCTCAATTTAATCCTTTCATTTCTCCCCAACCAAGATTAACCCTTTAATCCTTAACTAAGTGGGATAATTATTTTCCCTCCAAAATTGTTAGCAAAAGATTACTATTCATTGGTTGACTTTTGGGGCCATAAGACAAGCTTTATGTCTTGTCTTTCTCTTCTCATTTAATTCATTCAAAATTGCACAAAATCCCTCTTCTTTCTTCCTCCCTTGGCGAACTCCCTCCCTCTTCCCTTGAAATTTCATCAAATTTCTACCAAATTCCTCTAAAACCACCTACAACATCCATCAATTTGGCTTAAGCTTGGACTTTGGGTGAGGAGCTTTGAGGAAGAGCATTTGGGAGCTTGAGTCTAGTATTTCTTGGGTGCATTTTGCTCATTTCTTGGAAGAGGTAATGATCTAAAGCTTCCATCTTTGTTTATTGATTTTATTTTCAAGCATGACATTAGGCTTGGGAGTTTGAGAGGTTACTAGAACCTTGATGATTGTTGATGAAAATGACTCTTGTGTTAGTTTGCAATTTTAGACGATAAATTTCATTAAATTGCCTTTCTTGATTTTGGTTGAATGAGTGGGCTCTTGGACTCCCACAATTGTGATAATTTGATTTCTAGTATGATTAATGATACAATGTATGTGTATAAGTTGGAATTTGTGATTGAAAATGAAGGAAAATCTCAAGGAAAACCGGTTGGGAAAGGAAGAAAATGAGGAAGAAAATTGCTGTTTTTCTTTTAATGTTGTGGCTGTGATTTTGGCAAGTTTAAAGGTTAATTGTGAGGCTTAAATGTGAGGGTTAAGTTGTTAATTTGCCCCACACAAATCTCTTCAAAGGTTAAGCAAAATTGGTGGTTTAGTTGGAACAAGGAAAACTGGAAATTGAACAAGCATGCTGTCCAATTTTTGAGGCTGTTTTAGTGCTAAATTTTGAGCTAAACTTGTATCAATTTTGACCATTATTAGGTTAAGGAAGGTTAAAACTATCTTGGGTTCAAAAATGAAGTCAATTGGAAGTAGTTTAGGTATGATAAAGTTGATTAGAAGAAGTGGTGTGAAACTTCACGGGTTTGAGGCAACTTACTGAGCAAATTTTGGGTGACTAGAAAACTGTCTTCCCAAGGGATTTTTTGGTTGAATTTTGGTGTGAACCTATTTTATATATGATAGTTTTTGTGTACCAAATTTGGTAATTTTTTGGACAAGAAACTGTCACTCAAACAAGGCCTAGAATCGTGCCCTGCAAATCTGGAAAACAGAAAATTCAGAATTTCAAATCCACCCTGTTTGAACTACTATAATTTCTTGCTCGAATATCATAATTGAGTGCTGTCAGTGGCGTTCAAAACTTCTTACATAGGAATTTAAACTGTGTAAATTTCAGAGGCCAATTCATTTTCTACTATTTTTGGTGAATTTTCAAATTTGGCTGAAAAACCAACCTGTTACGTTCTGTTTTGTACTGTAGCAGTTACTTAATCAAATATCTGGGCAGTTTCTGTCCAGAATTTTATCATGGTGTCTTCTGTAAAGTTTTAGAGTGTTAAATGAGGTTTCCAACTTACCAAGCTTGCGAAATTTGGACTTATGTAGCTCAAGTTACAATTTTCAAAGATTACTGCTCAAATAGGAAGTTTTGAATTTGACTTTTCTTGAACGAGATTCGACTGGTGAACTAGAAACTTATTTTTGTTGTTCTTTAAATATTTTAGGAAGTGGTGCTGAATTACAAAGTGATCCAAACTTGAACTCTGAGACCTACTTTGTCGGTGAGTTTCCAATGTATGTTATTTGCTTTAATTGAATGTTCTACGTGAATGTGTGAACGTGTTTAATAAGTGAAAATTGAATGTGTTGAACCACTCACTTAAAGAGGGTATACTTTATTGCTCTCTTTTAAGTAGAGTAGGTAATTTAAATTATTTTGCATGAATATATACACACTAGAAGGGAAAGTGTGTATAAAGTGTTTAAAACTACTCTTGGCCGCATCCCTTGAGTAGTAAGTGTTTAAGTGTTAGGATTGTGGGTCCAGTAAAGGGGGATGTTCGGTGGAAGGAATTGGTAGTAAAGAGTCGTCTACATGGATTGGAAAGTCGACGGAGTGTCGACTACGTGAATTGATCATGCGAAGTTGACCTGAGCTCCTGAGAGCTCCCGTATCCTCCTTGTGTGATTCTGTGTTTAATTTACTTGTTTTAATTATATTATTTACTTCGCTTTATGCCTGTGCATGACCTTTTGGAAATTCATGAGCTTTTAGCTCACCCCCATTCCCCTTTGTTTTTCCTTAACAGGTGACGAGAATCCAGCGACCTAGTACGGTCTAGTACTCTATTTTTGGTCTTTTGTCTCGAGTCTGGAGAAACAAACTATATATTCTTTTGGTTTTTGAATATTTCGAATTCATGGGAATGTACTAAACTATGGCTCAAGGTTTGAAGTATTTTTGACTTGATAATTGTACTTTAAGCTTAAACCTTACTTTACAGATTTCAATATTATTGTTGATATGAATTTTGGATTTTACCCTCTTAAGTTAGTATTTCTTGAATGCTGGAGTCCTGGCAAGAGTTAGGCTGGCAGCCCGCCAACTCTTTGGTTAGCCTTAGGGGGAAGTGGGGCTGTCACAGTAATCACTTTCCTTGAAATTTGATTGCCCCCACTATCTTACTAATCTAGTATTGGACAAAAACTCTAGGATACAATGAATTCAAAGAGATAACCAATTAGCAAGTTCTTGGTCTTGTCTGTAACAAGTATAATAATGCACAAAAGTTAGTTTTTCTGCTATTAAAACATATAGTTTTCTGCATCCTTAATGTTCAGAAACCGTTCACGTCTATAAACTTGTGAACTTTTAGAAAAAACCTGAAATTCTACTCCAAGAGGTGCAATATCGAAGGCACAACTTCCTATTTTGCAAACTATATCCACAAAGTCAACATGACAATCAAATGACTGAGCATTTTTCGATTTATGCATTACCGTGGACCTGCAAACTGTAGCAGACACCTTTTGAGTGAGCCAAATCAAATTTCCTTGCTTCTGCTAAAACTAATCTTCTTCTCAACATCTTGCTATATACCTTCCCATTCTTCAGTTTGAACCGTACGGGAAACATTTGAGGTCAAGGCAAGGAATAACCGAAAGAGCAGTAATCTACATTTTTTCTGAAGATTAGAAGAAGTAATAATCTACTTCAATGACTGTAAAAATCAAAAGCCCTTTCAGAGTACTATTGAAGATCCATATTCCCAATATGCTAACTTGAGATGCATATTTGGAAAATTTTGGATTGAAATCAATTTGATGCTACAAAGATATATAAAGTATACACATCAATATTGTTTAGTTTTTTCATACAGTGTCATATCATCATCTAGACTATGCAACTCGGACTTGGACATGGGAGTTCCATGGCCAATGATACTCTAATGTAAAATAAAGAGCCTAACACGGGGCACAACAAGGCAAAATAAAGAGCATGAGAAGAAAAGCATTTAGACCCATGACTTCCTTTATAATTGTGCTTGCTTTTGTGAGCTTGCATGTGTATCACTACTCATGAGAACTCTTACTTTCAAGGTCTCTTGGCAACAATTTTATACATTTTGTGGTATGTGTTTCAAAATCATAAAATTGTGCAATCTATAGTAAAGTGTTCTTATGAATTTTTGAAGTCTAGTTAAAGTAACTAAAAATTTAAAGAAAATAAAAAAGAACCTATGATGAACAAGTCAGTGTAAGTTATTCTCCCAACAATTAAGAAGGAAAAGAAAGCTATTGATACAAACACTTATATTTTCTCTATCACAACTAAGTTTTACTTTGGATTTTTACATCTTTCTCATACTAAGAGAAGGCTAACAACTCTATATCACCAGTATTCTTCTCAATTTCATTTTCTTGTTACGATAATCTTTCTACCCCATATACTATAATTACTAAATAGAAAAACTTTTTATGAACTGCAGAATACCAAAAGCCATAATTTGAAAAATAATTGCATAAAATTGGCATTTACATGTGAAAAGAACTTCTGATACCAAGTGTGACAGCCCCACTTCTCCCTAGGGCGAACCCTAGGGTATCGGCGGACTGCCTGCCCAGCTCTCGCCAGGACTCAATAGCTAATATAAACCAACAACTCACAACTTACAAAACTAAAACTCCCAAATTCAAAAGTCAACCAACATATATACATAAGTTTCATACCACCATTCCAACTTAAAACATAACAGGGTATTTAAGGATACAAAATCAACCTCTAAACTTATCCATGATAGGGTTTGCTAGTACATTCACCCTTAAACAAAAGTACAACAAAAACTTAAACTACTTGCACGTACTTCCAATCCTAAGCTCAAGCAAATCCCCCTGCTAAGGAAAACAAAAGGAAAATAGGGTGAGCTAAAAGCCCAGTGATGTTCCAAAAGATAGGCATGCAAAATAGCAATTAGCACATTTGCACCACAACGATTTTGATAAACAATCACACTAGCACATTTGCAATAAAATTTGGAATTTCAAGTATAAGTACAAAGATGATCACAGTAGCACTGTCAACTAGGAGATGGTGCCTATGCACTACTCAAGCCGCTCGACTCGGAGATCAGTGCTCACGAGGAGTTCAGCACTCAAGCTTCTCTTACTGGAAGATCAGTGCACAAGGATCACTTAAATAACAATTTAAATATAAAAGGATACAGATGGCTCTCAGGAGCCAAGTTCCACAGCAGCAACTTGATCCAAGTCCGTTGACACTCCGTCAACCAAGGAAATGCAAGAATTAATATCCAGTAGAACCCCACTCGTCAGCCATACCCGTTCACCCATTCTCCCACCTTACCGGGCCCGAACACCAACACAGGAGGTAATACTCGAGTATACCAAAAACAAGAAACAGGATCCAAGGGCATCATTAGTCTACTCGACCAAGCCCTAACTGGCTCGATTCGACCAACGAGCCGATGGAGTGGACTCCGATCACGAGTCCCAAGAACTAATAACAAGATTAGCCCTTGTGATATCACACAAGTGGCCATTTCACAGGCACAGGTAACAAGCACAGGTAAACAAGCTTCTAAACAGATTAGTCGATGGGATATTACCCAAACGACTCACAGATTAAATATAAGCAAGGGCCAAATCCACAGGTATCACGATATCAAGGATATACAATTCAAGCAAAAGAGATCAAGTGTGATAAAGTACGCACTCGTCTCGATCACATTAATTGGTTCACAAATCACAAGAACACAAATCATCACATAGTTCAAGTATTTCAATATTTCAGATATCAAGTTGATCAAATAACAAGCATGAAACACTCACCGAGTCGAGTGAAATATCTTCAAGTATTCGCACCCAAATCCTCCTTACTTCCTCCTTCAAAGTCTAATATCAAATAAAATGGAACATATTTAAGCTCGGCTGCCCAACCAAACGTGATCAAATGCATATGCTCAATGTTTCTTTTCATGGGATAAGAGTCGTATTTTGGATGCACAAATCACGAAATGACCAATCCAGTTTATGAAGATGAGCAAATAAAAGTCTTAAAAAACATCCTAGAACCACGCATGAGTGGGTCGGAACGGCAAGAAGACACGAATCGAAAGGATTAAAAGAAGCAATCGCAGAAATGAAATCAATGTTGGACAGGTTTGTCAAGGTTCAGTAACTTGATCATAACTGTGGCCACGCTTATCAGATTGGAGTATACTTTATGGCGGTTCGAAGCTAAGACATAGCTCTACAACTTTCATGAAGAGGTAAGGTATCAGTTCATGCTTTATCACACTCAAAATGGCAAATATCAGAGAAGCAAGAAAAACTGTCGGAAAAATTCAGGCTGGACAAACAGTCTCGGGAAAACAGTCATAACCGATGAGAAATCAAATCAAGCTCTGTCAGTGGCGTTTAAAACTAGGTTCATAGGGCTTTCTAACGGTATAAGGATCGGATGCTAATTCATTTTCTACAGTCAACAGTAACCTCGGAAGTTCACTGTTTTCCAACCTGATTTTCTGAAATTCCAGCTTTGGTGCAACTTCTTCAATCAACCCCTTAAGGTTATTTCCATCATTTGCCAAGGTGTTTAACAAGCTAAACAGCAATTAATTCCATCATCAAAGCATCATAAGTCATTAAGCATTTCATCAAACATATGGTAGGCATAAAATCAAATCAATTCTCAAGTTGCAACTACAAGAATCCAAGCCTAAAAACTAGGTTTTCAAGCATCATCCTTCCATAAACATCACTAACAACCTTCATTAGATTAACTTTTAGGATCATAGAACTAGGGTTTGGATAGAAAAATACCTTAGAAGCCAAAGAAGTAACTTTTCAAGCAACCAAAATCTTCCCTACCAAGCTTGAAGATTGATGGTTAAGGTGCTACCAACTTCCTCTCTTGATTTCCTATCAAACTAAGCAAGATTTAGGTTGGTTTTTTTGTGAATTTTCTCCTCTTTTTTTCTCTCCCAATTTCGTCCAAGACCTCCTCAAAATGAAGCTGAAATTGTGTTGTTTTTAAAGAGATAAGTTTGGAGGGAAAAAGCCATCAAGTCAAAGTTTGAATCCTAGGGTGACAAGTGGTGATTTCTTGGCCATTAGCTAACAAAAATCTCCCTTAATTGCTTTCTAACTCCTCCAATTTAATTTAGTCTCCAATTAACAACCAACACACCCTATTTTCTTGGCAATTAAACCATGCAAGAAGTTCTCACTAATTCTAGAGTTCAATCCTTAATCAAGTATAATCAAACGAAATGAATGCACTTAGGGGAAAACATGTCACTAATGCACTAAAGAAATTTATATGCACTTAAATGAGTTAAATGGTAATGTATATATGGAATTTCTAGGGTGAAATATATGCATGAAATTTCTAGGGTTCTCACACCAAGACTTGTTGATTGAAAATTTTTTACATTCCAATAAAGTTTAAAATGGCTAACTATTGAAATCTTGTAGATCTCAATACAAACACAAACATATTTTGTGGGTTTTAGGATGGTTAGTGATTGAAACTAATAGAAAGGTTAAGTGATAAGCATAAGAAATCCAAAATACAAAATTTTATTTTGTAAAAAACTGAAGGGCTAAATGTGTGCAAAACTTAAAAATTTGAGAGCCATGTAGGTTTTTTTGGATTCAATCCTTGGAGGCATGTTTGAAATTATGGTAACTTATTAAAAAGTATTTCATCTAATAGAGCTCTTAATAAAAACACTTATTAAATGTTCAAGTACTTTTAATTATATTGCTTGGGTACAAAATTCAATAAGTATTTATTATATTAGATAATGTGTAATTTTAAATTTTTTAAATATATTTATCTCTTTATTTAGTTCATAGTATACGATGAAATGATTAATTATAATATTTTATTTTTTAAAATACAAAATCTATTCTAAAAGTACCAAATTTTAGCTTTTGCTAAAAGTACTTTTAACACCAAAACCTTCACTCCAATCTTATAGGATGATATTTACAAAACATTTAAAAAGTTCTTTTAGCATTTAAAAGTGCTTTTCTATTAAAAGCACCGCAACTGCAAATGAGTCTTGATCGCAACTTATGTCAATCACATTGGTGGAACAAATAAAATAGTGACATGTATCTGTTGTCGCATGCCTTTCAACCCATCTGCTTCCATTCCATAACTCTATCTGTCTACACAAGCCCCCTTACCTCTTCTCCAATCATGGTGGCAAGTCCATTATTTGTGCGATTGAATTGCGATTGATGAAAGTTGCAAGTAAATGGAAGAGGACAGAGGTGTGTGGATGATAATAAAAATAAAAAGGATGAAATAGGTCTCGCTCGTGAGGTGTTTTAAATGAGTACACGTGTCAGTCCACTACTTGTGTGATTGAATCACGACCAATAAAAGTCGCGACCGAGGATTTGAAGTCAGTTTTTTGGCCTTACTATTATTATTATTATTATGAAATTGATAACCAAATTGGTGCAGAACCTATCAATTCCAAACTATATTGTTTCAATCTTGATTATAACCACGTATTAGTGTGACAAAGGGAGAACACTTCCAATAAGTAGAAAAGATCAGTCTTCCTACCTCAGCTGCCACTCAGTATTTAGAAATTTTATTTAGTCCTCTGTGCTCCAAATTGGCTTTCGGTTAATAATACAAATGTTTAAGGAGTATTCATACTTTTGCATTATGGAGATTCTGATTCTCATAATTAAGTTAATTGAAAATAGGCCTGAGTTATTTGTTGTGATAAAGTTAACTGGGTTAAACTAATGAATTTTTAAAAATGCTCAGCAAGTACAAATATGCATTTAGTAGATGAAGGACCAAAACTATACATAACCAGAAGTTTGACGATCATTTAGGCTTTGTGGCCTTATTGTTGTTATGAAACTACTAAGTGCTAACCAACTAGTGACAATTTAACAAGATCCATGTACCAATCGGGATCAATTGTAGAAGACTGAAAGAGGGCCTCGGGATATCGAAATCTCTCTAAACCAAACATCATGGAATGCTCACAATGTGGCAACTCATACGACTCATCAAATCATGAGCTGTTTTTCTTTGCTGACTCCAATTCTTCGCCAAAGTCTTGAGCAACATAAGCAACTTTGCTCAGCCAAGGTTCGTTGACTCAATTCTACCAAGTCTGCAATAACAAGTTTTACCAGATCTCGCAGTTGATAGTCCCCCAAAATGATAAAAAACCTAGTTGTGAAATTTCATGAGTAAGTGCACATCCTTCAAAAACTGGAATTGCAACAGTTGAGACCGCACTAGCATCAAGCACTATGCCTTTCAAGTTCAGACATGCAGGATAAAATGATCAACCAATTGATTCTGACCAAAAAATAATAATTATTATAATTAAGACTTAAGTGAATCTCTAGTGACTAAACTATTTCACATTTTTGCGTAAGGCGACTTTGAAATAGTTTGTGATGCACTTTGTTTAAAATCAACAGATTGTTTTACTTATTGAAGTGACCGCCAAGCGTGTATACAAAATTAAACTCAACATTTATAAATTCCTAAATACTCCACACGTGATTTTCTACAAGTATGCAGGTCATAAGTAAGTATAGGATATTAAGAGTCAAACCCAAAGGGAAGAATGAATAATTATCGACACTACTAAATCTTCTCTAGTATTTAGACTATCAACAAATGACTAAAAGTAAATCTATGCTAAAATATGAAAGAAAATAGTAAATGAAAATTTCTTAGATCATGTAATCCCTTACTACTCATGTAAGTATAACGATAACTCTCGGATCAATAAACACTACTATCTTGACTAGTCATAGCGTAATTTCCTCATATACGTAATACTCACTTTCACTGGCACACCAACTATACCCATTGTTAATCCATACATATTTTCGTGACTATGAAATTAACGAAAGACTCATTTGTTTCTAGAAAATTACATAGAACAACCTATTAAAGTTACAAAGGTGCACCTCTACTCTCGTGAGTGTACTCCCTAGGTCTAGCACTTCTACAAACTAGTGTTAAGATCCAATTTTCATTGCAAATTCAACACCTTGAGATTATCACAATCAAGGCTAGTCAATCATGATTATAAGAACAAAAGTCCTAAATAATTTGTTCAATATAATAGCACCAAATAGCCAAGAAATTAATACAAATAATCATAAAAAGTTCAATCAAAATCCAAGGTACAAACTTTAAACAACATAAAAAACATAATATTCAAACTTGCATAATAACTAGATAATAGAATCCAATATAAAGATAAAGAGTTTGGAAAGAAATGAACCCCTTGTCATATGAGTTCCTTTTCTCCATCTACATCTCCTTCATCATTCCCTAGCTACACACAAGTGAAGATGACATACAACTATCCAAACTATCCTACTTTAACCTAAAACTAAGAAAGTACGAAGCCTACATCTTTGAAGTGAGACTCTTGCTCCTCTCCTCTTCTCTCCTTTAGAAATGTCTTGAAAACCTCTATATATAGAGAAATCAAGTCCTCGAGCAATGATGATCAAGTTTTTCAATCATGTCCTTGAAATTCCAAACGGTTGCTTTTACGAGTTTTCATGCTTTCCTTGGGCAGAACCAACCGAAATCTTTTAACAAAATTAGTCAAAAAACTTATGTGAAATAGTTGCCACTTATTCTACAAATTGTAGAGTCAAAATATAGATCTAAGATTGGATTCACTCCTTGGATCAGATCCAAGGTTGGATCAAAATGGATCCAAGATTGGATCCTGTTGCTTTGTTTTTTCTTGAACATTTAACTTCATTTTCTTGCACATAACTTCAACCTTTTTCTTCTCACTTAAAATAATCATTGAATCAACTCCAGATAAGGGAATTGTGCATCATTTGATCCAAGTTGATACCCGATAAGCCAAAACCTACAAAAACACAAGATATTATGTATTAAACCATTCATTTACATGTTTTAGCAATAAATTGATTCTTGAAGAAACAACTATCAAAATGGAGCCAAAAGTCCAATTTAAATCCTAAAAACACATCAAAACTAAATAATTAAATATACAAAAAAAAGTAAAATAAACCATTACTGGTGACAAAATGCATACCTGTTGTACTAGCACCAGCATATAAAGAGAGAGCAGCCGGTATAGCAAGAAACATGGATGGAACATCAAAAGTCTCAAACATAATTTCAATTGTTTTTTCACGGTTTGCCTTGGGATTGAATGGAGACTTTGTTAAGAGGACTGCATGTTCTTTGGTTACAACACCAAGCTGTAAAATGTGTCGTGCCAAATCTTCTCCATGCTATCCCTGTTCTTAACTATTCCACATTTGATTGTGTACTTCAGGTTTAACATGTCTTTCCTGTATATGGCTTCTTCAGCAACATAACATTCACGTTCTCGTTGCCAGTCAATATCCTCGATACCAATATGTCTATGACGACCAATTATGCTGAGGTAAAATGTGTCATGCCAGATCTTCTCCATGCTATCCCCTATCCTTAACTCTTCCACATTCGGTTGCGTACTTGAGGTTTAACATGTGTCTCCTATATATGGCTTCTTCAGCAACATAATATTCACGTTATCATTGCCAGTCAATATCCTTGATGCCAATGTGTCTATGACAACAAATTATGCTGAGGAATACAATCCTTGGAGAACCATCTCTAGGTAAGCTACCCTATGAAAAACCTTAATGCAAGTCAATTCCATCTCTAGCTGAGCTACCCTATGAAAAATCATAATGCAAGTGGGAAAGCGATAGATATAGAGGAGAATTTGAGGATTCTAATTTTGTAAGATATCGCTATTTCTTTGCATTAACTAATCTAAATTTTCTGGGTACCATTGTTAATGATAATAGGGCCGACCATTGAATGAGAGTCTTCAGTCTTGATTCTCGACTTACGGTTTAATGTGTACAAACTGTAAAATGCAATATTCGATCAATATTTGCCTTGTGAGGGCCTTAAAAAATCCTGATTTTATTTTAAAAATGCCAAATATTGTTTATATTGTATTTATTTATTGAAAAATGAGTGAATTTATGTTTAAAGTGAATATTTTCTAATTTAGAGAATTTTATATGAATTATTTACCGGTGTGTGGTTTTGGCCGAGTTAAGTGTTCAATTTTGTTCCGAAACGTGATTAGTGACTTTAAATTGAAATTGAGCATATGTAGTGACATTATGGGAATATTATTAAGATTGGATAGTGTTGGAATGGAATAAAAGAGTGTAAGTTAGACAGTCGCGCGCGACGCGACATAAAGTGCCCAAAAAGGCACTTTTCCTTAAATCAGGGAAATTGCACCTTTTTGTCCCCTTTAAGTCTTGACTTTTGGTTCCTTGAGGCTTCATTTGCAGCTGAAATTTGGAAAGAATAGAGAGAGAGAGGCCGAGAGAGCTAGGAAGAAAAGAGAGAAAGAAAGTTTGCTAGTTTCTTCCATTCCTTCTTCCTTTCTTTCTTCAATCTTCAAGCCACCATTGAAGACTTCCATTTTCTTGCTTTTTGCAGCCGTGAGAGAGGGAAGGAAGGAGAGGGGCTGGTCCAAAATTCTTGAGGGAGAAAAGGGAGGAAAAAGTGTAATTTGATCTTCCATTACCTTCTTCATTCAACCTTTTGAAGTTGTGAGGTTTTAGTGGACGATCTTGGCTTGTATTTCTCCATCCTTGGCAGCCGTGTGAAGGTGAGAGGAAGATGGGGAAGATTCAAAAATTTGAAGAAAGAAAAAGAAGACAAAGAAGGCTTGTGACGGTGCTTTGCTCTTGTTCTTGGGCTCTTTGTTGAAAATCACCATCCAAGTAGAAGGATCTCGGGCTAAGATCGAGACTTTTGGTGTTCCTAGGTTTGGGAGCATTCTTGGGAAGAGGAACTCATCAGATCTTCCTTGATCTTGTTGGATCTTGATAGATCCGGAGGTATAAGCTACAAAACTACTAGATATAGCTTTATTAGTGTTAAACATCATAGATCCATGGTTTACTTTGGTAGAAATGATTATATTTGAAATGATAAAGTTGGGCTCTTGAAATCCCAACCTAGGTAGCGGACTTGAGGTGGATTTTAGGTAGCTGACTTGAGGACCTGATTGTGGATTTGTATGATATTTGTGAAATTTGTCATGATATGGTTAGAAAGTAAGGTTTTGGTTGTTGAGAATTTTAGAGGAAAAATGCTTGAGGTGGCTGAACCCATGCTTGGTAACTTCCATGTTTGATTTCGAAATTTTATGATTATTCTTGATGAATTTTTGCCTAAGAAAATACATTTTATGTTCATTTGTGAGTGTATGAATTTTAAAAGGTGAAAAGTGAAGTTTCTCGTGAGCTTTTGAATGAAAAATGTCATTCAAATGAATTTGAGGGTTTTACAATATTGTGACCAAAGCTTATGAATTTTGGAAATAAAGATATGGTTTGAAGTGTTCTAAAGTTATGTTAAAGTATTGACAAAGAGTAAGTGTTGAGTTTTCGTGATAAGAGTGATTTTGAGGTGATAAACCTCACTTACATGTCATATTAAAGAAAATGTGAAAGTAGTGCTTAGTGAGTACATCGGTGGCGTGTTATATTCAAAATGATATAGTGATCTTCAAAAGATTTATTTGAAACGTTGTATCATGTGAAATGAAAGCTTTTCCTTGAGGGAATTTTGGGAAAAATATTGATTGAAACTAAGAAGTGAAAGTGAAATGTTTTAGTTAATGAATGAAGGAGTGAATCTCAACTATTGTTTTTAAATTGTTTTAGGGGGTGTACAAGAAAGTGAATTTGATCTTTACGTGGAAGCCGAACCCTACTATTTCGGTGAGTTTCCATGCATGATACTTGACTATGTGCATTTAATTTGAAATGTGTCTGATTAAGTGAATTGTCGTGAAAAGCAGATATTTCATCCATCAAATGGAGTAGTGTGTACTTTATCGCACTTACTCCCATTTGAATGGTACCATTTGCAAAAGTGTTGTCATGATATTTCAAGTATACTTTGAATCTCTTGACTTGTGACATGAATCCTGTTTTGAAGTATATGAAGTGATGTGACGTGTCTTGTATTTCCCGTCTCGAGAATTCTTAATCCCCAGTTATCGACTCGAGTTGGGAAGACCAGAGAGATTTAACAACCGACTACGTGACCAGTTGTGTGCTCTGGACTTGGCATATGGCCTTGTCCCTGTTGTAGAGCAATGCACAAATATAAATTTCCTGTTAGGCTGGCGGGCCCGGTTAGGGGTTTGGTGGAGAAAGGAGTAAGTGGTGTTCTACTTGGTTATAAGTACGAAAGTTGACGGAGTGTCAACTACGAGAATTGCGCATCGGTCCAGGAATGTGCTCCAGTTTCGAGGACCCTAGCTCCTGAGGGCTACTCGTATCCTACTCTTGTGTGATTAGTGGCTTTCCTTACTTGTTTATTTCCAAGTGTGAATCTTGAAGTGAAAAATCATATGTGTTATGTGCTTTGCATGTTTTTGGGAACTCACGGGCTTTTTAGCTCACCCTTTTCTATTTGTTTTCCTTAACGGAAATAGAGTACCAAGTGGAGAAGCCAACCCTAGAATTAGGGTTTACTTATGTTGAATATTTTGAGAACTTTGGATTATGGTTATTGAAAGCTTTTGTAATATGGAACCTAATTGTATGGATGGAGGATTTATGTACTCTGAGTTTGTAATTTGAAGTTATGGATTTGTAAGGTATTATTCCTATTATATTGTGTTCGGAGTCTTAGTTGATAAGTTGTATGATGGTTGAGTGAATGAGTCCTGGCGAGAGCTAGGTAGGCAGCCACTGATACTCTAGGGTACGCCCTAGGGAGAGGTGGGTCGTCACAGGTTGTTTCAGAGCTTAGGCTTTAGATCTCTGTAGTGTATCCTAGGCTTAAAGTTTAGGATACCGGCCTGTGGTGCTGGAGTGTTTCTTGATTGAAAAGATGAGCTTGGCACTCGATGACTGGATGAGAGAAATGGAAAAACTGATAGGAATTGACATGGAGGCATTAGGACTTTAATTCTGGATTTGTGTTAGTAAGAGATCTTCTTAAGAGTGTGAATAACTATAACCCCTTCCTAATTGTGGTTGGTGTTTAATTGAGAGCTCTCTGTTGTGGCTAGTGTTTAAGGAATCTTAGGCCGGGGAGATATTAAATTTCTAGTGAACCAATTGATGGATGATTAAGAGATGTCCCTCCTAAGCTCTATTCGCTATCATGTGATGTGCGATTTTGAGATCTAATGAGAGTTAGCAAGGAAGTGTTCTGATCGAGGTTTCCTTGGTTGTTTTCCATGAAGTTTTAAATTTTATATCTTTGGTCTAATTAAAACAGTCTTTCATTTAACCTCATCATGCATGTTGAGTTTTCATGATTTGGACAAGAAACTGGGGCGGTTTTGGAAGTCAAGAAGTGTTTTAATTTTGAAAATTTTTGGCAACTTTACACCTGAGGTGTGAAGAGAGATTTACTAACTTTTAAACTCAACGTTTGACAAAATCACAAAACATCTCACACCTTATTCTTGTAATAAAACAATTTGAGTATGCACGAGGCATATTACTCGATTTACTCAAAGAAAACTTAATGAGTTTGAACGAAATTGAAGATTTTAACCTTGAAAGTTTTCACCACTTGTAACTACACTAATTTCCATAAAACCCTTATATACGTTGTTGTTTTATGTATGTTTTGGCTCAACAAGGTCTTGGTTTGAGAATGAGAGTGCAAACCCATAAGTTGGAACTCGTACCTGAGCATGAATATTTTTGCGAAATCAAGGTTGACTTTTAGAGTTGAAACCTCTTGGAACATTAAAGTCAATTTATGACTGAGGGATTATGGAAGGAAAGATTGATAGATAGTCTTGTGTAATCCTTAGTGGGAACCTTGGTTTCATTTTTTAGGATGCTAAACTGTGGGATTAGATTGTGTATTAAGTATAAGGTGATTTTTATCACTTGTTGATCAACTGAGGGAATTAGAGTTATCAAGTATTTGAAAGTTTCGTAGGGAAGAAAGAAATGTAAGAAATAGCTACTATTTATGCTTAAGTGTTAATGGTACTTAAAGTTTGATAAAATTCTAAGAGGATTGAGGAGAATACGGTGGTAAATTATGATTGTATGGGAGGGAATGCCGTTGTGGCTGAGGCAGATCCCCAATATTTGGAGATTGATCCTGTGAGAACCCAGAAAAAAAAAATGATGATGAAAATGAAAAAATGGCTTGATTGCACCCTGAAAGCCTTAAGTGCATTATTCTCCTTTAAGTACTTTATTTTGTATGCATAGCATGACATTAATTTGGAATTGCATTTTAGTGTTTTATGTAGCCAAATGCATAAAATTTATGTGGCATTAAGTAGGTTACATTTTAATTGAGGGATTAGAAGCTAATTTCCTAGAACATTAACCCAATTCTTGGCCAAGATCAAGCCACATGTCAACCATCCCATAACCCCCTTGACTTAAGACTTCTATTTAAACCTTTCAATTCAAAAATTTGAGCAAAATTCCCTTCTTTTCCCTCTCTCTTGGCCGCCACTTCAAGGAGAAAACACTAAACCCTAAGCTAAATTCTAGCAATTTTGTGAAGAAACACAACTTCAAGTGAAACCCTAGGCTGGGTTACTTCCTAATCACCAATCTTAGTTGCAAGGAGGGAAGTTATTGGGTGGATTTTCTCACTCTTCTAGCAAGGTAAATTCTCATTTATTTATGCTTTAATGATCTTTAAATTCAAAAAGGATGTTAGTTAGACATAATTAATGTGCTTATGGTTGTTTGGAAGGAAGGATTATGGAAGGAAATCTTGAGTTTGATAAGTAAAGTTTGGGTTTTTATTGTAGGCCACCAAGTGTTTGATGAATTGCTTGATGTCTTGTGATGCTTTAATGATGGAATTAATTGCTGTTTTAGCTGGTTTAACACCTTGGCAAGTGAGGGAAATGGTTTTAAAAGGTTAATAGAAGAAAAGCAACTAACCAGAAATTTTCTCTCAGAAAGCAGGAATGAAAACAGCCCACTTCCCGCGGTTACTGTTACCTGTACAACATAAATAACTAGCATCGCTAGACAACACGTTAAAATCCCTATGAACCTAGTTTTAAGCAGCGCTGAGCTTAGACTCTTTCGATTTTTCTATCGGAGTTATGACTGTTCTCCCAAGACTGTTCGCCAGTCTGAATTTTTCCCGACAGATGCTTCTCTGATATCTGCCGTTTGACTGATAAAGATAAATCATGAATTGATATCTGACCTCTTCATAAAGTTGTAGATCTATGTCTTAGCTTCGAAACTCATAAAGCGCTAATTAAGGTGTGGACATTTATGATCCACTGAAGGGCTGCAAAGCTGTAACCCTTAAATCATCACTTGTGAACTTTCATTCTTCACTTTCCACTTTTCTTGGTTTATTATGCCCTTTTCCGCCATATAGCCTACTTGACTCATTGTTCTCCTGTAAATATGACATTTTCCCTTGTTATACACCCTTGATTTGAACTTGATACATTGTGACGATTTATTAGCGACTTAAGTGACGATTAGGATGTGTATTTTAGTTGACCTGAGTTTGGGATAGCCAAACCTAAATGTCTCTTATTTGCTTGTTATTAGGCCTTGACGGTGAACGAAGGGAATCTCGGAGTAGATACTTAAAGTTGTTTTGGGAACAAAGGTGAGTGTTCCAATGCTTGTCTACTTGTTAAATGTGACTAGTTGGATTATCTGATCTTGACTTACTTGATTATGTGAACTACTTGGAACCGCTAGGCGACCATTCTCTGTTATTATGATCGAGACGAGTGTGTACCTTATCACACTTTCGATCTCCTTGCTTGAACTATATACCTTGATATCATGATACTTGTGGATTTGGCCCTTGTCTATATTTGACTCTACGCCGGTGATGTCCCATCGACTCACCGAAGCTTGTTTTCACGTACTTGCTACCCTGTACGTGAAATGGCCACTTGTGTGATATCACAAGGCTAATCCTTATCGCCCGGGACTCGTGATCGGAGTCCACCCCATCGCTCATTGGTCAATCGAGCCGCTAGGGCTTGGTGAGAGACCAATGATGCCCTGGATCTGATCCCCGTTTTTTGGTATACTGGTAGTAGCCTCCCGTGTTGGTGTTGGCCCGTAAGGTGGGAGAATGGGTGAACGGGTATGGCGGCGGTGGGTTCTACCGGATATTAATTCTTGCATTTCCTTGGTTGACGAGTGTCAACGGACTTGATCAAGTTGTCATGCAGGAACTTGGCTCCTGAGAGCCATCTCAGATCCTTTCATATTTAAATTGTTATTTAAGTGATCCTTGTGCAATCATCTTCCAAGTTTCTAAGAGAAGCTTGAGTGCTGAACTCGTGAGCACTAATCTCCGAGTCGAAAGAAGTTTGAGTAGGCACCATCTCCCGGTTGATTGCTTCTCTGATCATCTCCTGTGACTTATACTTGAAATTCCAAATTTTATTGCAATTGTGCTAGTGTGATTTGTTTACCAATCTTTGTGGTACAAATGTGCTAATTGCTATTTTGCATGCCCTGTCTTTTGGAACATCACCTGGCTTTAGCTCACCCTATTTTCCTTTGTTTTCCTTAGCCAGGATTTGCTTGAGCTTAAGATTGAAGTTCTGCAAGTAGTTTAAGTTTTTTGTTGTACTTTGTTTAAGGGTGTGTACTTAGCAAACCCTATCATGGATAAGTTTAGAGGTTGATTTTGTATCCTTAAATACCTCAAGTATGTTTTAAGTTGGAATGGTGGTATGAAACTTATGTATATATGTTGGTTGACTTTGAATTTGGGAGTTTTAGTTTTGTAAGTTGTGAGTTGTTGGTTTATATTAACTATTTGAACCTCCCATGGCGAGTCAAGGTAAGGGCCCACCGATACCCTAGGGTTCACCCTAGGAGAAGCTGGCTATCACGCAGATGTCCTTTGGAACCTCATTTACTGAGACTTCGCCTCCAGGATAGATAGGCTATCAGCTTGAAGATAGAATTTGGTGTAACCCTTTGTGAGAAAATCATCCGAATGTTCTCAATCCTACCAAATTGCATGCTTACTAGCTTTTGAATACTGTACTTTTGTTTAACTGTATTCGTGAACTTGATGTGACTTATGTGTGTCTTTTGTTAAAAGCACGCTCATCTGATATACTCCTAGCACTTCTGTTATTACGAGTTGTGTATATAAAGTGTTTTAGTTGTCTTTTCGACTTGATTTTCTAATAGTGTATTGTACTTTCATGTTTATATTAAATTGTCTGCCCTCTAAAGAATCATGGAGGGTAGAAGAGGCCGAGTGGGACTAGGCTACCTAAGATATTGGAGTTGACCATGAATCGCTAAAATGGGACTGGGTTAAGTTTTGTAGAGCAAATGGCTACGGCCATGAACCGAATGACTGAAATATTAGACCGTATGGCTGGCCAACATGGCCCTGGTCCCAAACAACAGCCTATCAACCTTGGGGTTGGCGAGGATAGAGCTCTTGAGTTACTTTAAAGGTTTAACCCGCCTAAATTCCTTGGGGAACCCAACCCTAAAGTTGCTGAAGGATGGTTGGAGAGAATTTATGATATTTTTGCTGCCTTAGATTAGAAGACAGGAGGAGGCAAGTGTCATTTGTCAGATTTCAGTTTGATGGGAGCCTCTAGAGCATGGTGGAATATGATAAGGTGAAATGGGAGCAGAAAGCAAATCCCTAGAACTTGGGTGAACTTTACTAGAGAATTTAATAGTAAGTTTCTTCCCCACTAGTCCGGAGAAGAGGGAAGATGATTTTATTAGATGTAAGCAAAGGACGCGTCGCAGAATATGAGGCACCTTTACCAAATTGTCGCAGGTTTGCTCCCCGAGTTGGTGGCAACCCAACAAAGGAGAATTAGAGATTTGTGCAAGGGTTGAAAGTGGAGATACAGAATTTTGGCTGCCCAAATCAATAGTTTTAGTGGAAGCCGTGCGAGAAAGCCCGAGGGTTGAAGGGGCAAGGTTCAAGTTTGATCTTCAATGCAAGAAAAGAAATGCCCCTAGCAGTAGTCGGAGGACCATTGGATGTTTGCTCAACCCCTAAGATTGAAAGAGATATAAAAGAAAACCCTTCTCAAGCCGAGAGGATCTATGGTAAAGGAACATTCTCTAGTGGAGCGGGTCCCAGGAGGACTTTGAGTGGAAAGGGACAATCAAGGAATGTCTCGCAAGGCGCGTATCTACCCCGATAACATGTAATTTCTATGGGAAGTTGGAACTATACCAAGGATGAACGGGAAGAAGGCGAGGGAAAGCCTGGCGTGTGGTAGTACAAACACCAGTTATCCTGACATGCCCGAGGCTTTGGGGAGAAGTTGTGACCCGGCGGAAGTGAGTAGACCTAACCCAGCTAGACTAGTGCACAAGTCGATCAAGAGTTCCAAACTGGTTGATAATGAACTAACGCCGCCAACCGCGGACGAAACCCGTATAGACCACCACGGATCTAGAAGGTTAAATCTGCGCTACGGACACGACGACACGGCGGAAGAATCAAGAACCTGATCACGCCGTCAACGATCTCTTGATATGGTGAGACGCCACAACCCAGTCCTAGATTGATAAGTCTAAATCGAATACCAGAAAGCTCTAAGATATTCAAGATTGCTTCAAGAAGGAGGAACTCCTAAGTGTTTTTCTTAATCGATGAATGAATTATAATACTCACACAGTGAAAGAATGTCTTAAATATTAACTAACTAATAGCTAACAAAATAAAAAAAAGCTTCTATCGGAAATTCTGGAGCAAGGTCTTTGATCGGGAAATTCTATGCCAGCCGGGGTGGCCCAGCATTCATGCCCCATAAGGCTAACTACATCTAGTCTAATTAATTAAAAAAAAACTTGGCCTGCAGCTCCACGTCGGTCATTAGTGCCCAATCTTCCAACCATAATTGAAATACTACTAATAACTAATCCCACTAGTTGGCCTCCACTAATGCTCATCAGTGGCGACACTTCCTTCCCATTCTTTCTTTATCGGCCCACTTGCACTTCCCCACGTGCCCAAAAGGGCTTAAGGGCAATACGTAACTGCGCCTAACCCCCGTCATGCACTTTGTACAGGAGTCTATGGTTATATATTCTGGGCAGCCATGGATCGGGATTATTCTCCTCTTAGCACATTTGTCCCTAACCGAAAGCAGATACTAACACATCACTTTGTGCGCCAATCCACGTGACATGTCTCTCTCACAAGTAATCCACACATTTTGCACAAAAAAGTGGGCCTGAGGAATTGGCAAAAGCTTGGGAACTCAAAGGAAATATTCTGGAGGTAATACTGCATGTCCATTTCGCTGAACTGAGTTGCCCCCAGAATGCGTGCAGTCAAAGATAAAGTTCCACCAAGGTAGCTCAGAGAGGCAGCCTCTTCTCCATGATATGCCGTCGACCAACTCAATTGTTAAGGCAAAAAAACAACCCAAAGCGAACCCCAACCAGTATTAGACTCCACCAAGGAGGCTTACAGGTAACTGAAACAAGTTTATTTGGGAATAGAACAGCATCACTAGTCACCACTGCCCCTGCTCAATCAAGATAAAACATGAGACAATGCTTAAAGTTCCAAGTGTTAGACAATAAGATTAACTTCTGTCTTTCGCCAATGATGCTCAAACTTTTCACCTCACAAGAGATAGCAACGCTTGTGGCACACAACATCCCATGTCAGCATTATTCTACAAAACTTTCACTTGTAAACCACGCTTCTCCCAAGAGATTTGCTGCACCTCCTTCAATCAATGCTGGACTAGAAGCGAGCATCTTCTCCCAGGACCATTGGCTGGAGCAAATTGCAGGTCTTGCAGGCCTTGAGCTTGTTTGCTGCTCGACTTAGGGGTAAATTTGGGTACTCTCCCCACGGGTCGCCTCACAAAAAGCCAGGGTTGTTTCTCCGTGAACTGTGTTGAGAGTTGTTGGTGGTGCACGTGGTACCCCCCCCCCTGTAAGCCTCCGCCGACCTTAAAGCTTTGGTCCCACCACCCGTATGTCCACGATTGCCTCTGCTCACCTTGCACCCCAGCAATTTGTACTCAACCCATTATGGAATTCTCAGCCATTGTAGCCTCAATGACCTCCCCTTCAGAGACCACTGGGCATGTGATTCCATCTCCCAAAAGAGTCCCCATCATGGTTTCCTGACTAGAGAGCTGGCTCTGTGTAGTTTCAGTAGTGGCTGCACAAACTGCTTCCTGTCATGTTCTGTAACTCCTGTGTACTCACCGACGCTTCCATGCTAGTTTCATGCCTCCGCCTCCCTACCGCACACGGTATAGTTCAGAATTCGAGCGGCTAACGACTTTCTCTGTCTCAGATAACCTCGCACCAACATTAACCTACGCGCTGCTCCCATTCCGTGAGTAGGCTTCCTGATTTGAATTCTACCCCTGAAGGTTGAATTCAATCTTGGGAACTCCTCGAGATTATCTACTTGACGCCCATATTTCGTCGGCGGATGAAATCCTCCTCGTCACTCAAGTAAAGTTGTCATTTTGGGAGTTCTATTTGCCCGAGTAAGAGTGTGCACGGCCTAACCAAGACGTTTTAGGGGTCTTCCATATTAATGAACAAGTGCAATTCTGAATATCTGTTGTATTTGCCCAATCACCTCAAGCAGTCACTTTGATCGTGATGGAGAGTTTATCACCCCACCCGGCCATGATTAATTTGTACCTCTAAGAGAGTTAGCAAAAAAGGTAGACAAAATGTCGACAAAAAGAGATGAATCTCACAAGAATTTCCTCAATATACCTAACACTGCATCTCAATTCAAACCCCATACCGAGTCACAATTTACTCTTTCTGTTTAACTTTGAAGGTTTATCTGAAGAAATTAGATTTTAGATAAAACAAATCAACTTACTCAATGTAGTACACACGAAAGTGCTGATAACACTCCCCACACAATACCAAAAGAATAATCCAAAACGATAATTGAAGTTGGAAGCCATGAGAGATAATAGAGAAAAGGAAAAGAGAGAGGGACCTGCTAGGGTTTGTTTTGAGTGAAAGATGTGGTTAGGGGTTTCTCTTATTTGTTATAGGCTGCTAGGGGTTTGTTTGGTTTCTGGGTTACCGAATTTAGTATAGGCTCATGGATTAGATTAGGGAGGTTTGGGGTTACATAAGCTAAGGGTTAGCAGAGATAATATAGAAGATAAGGAAAAAGGCTAAACTGTAGGGAGAAGATATAGAGTTTGAGATGGGAGAAAGACTAGAATTTTAGAGATGCAATGTAGGAGACAGTGAAAAGTTTTGGGCACAGGTGAGAGTAATGTAGTGAGTTTGAGATTAGAATAAGACTACAGGGATTTAGAGAGAAATTAGTGGAAAAATCGGCTGAAACTCAATCTTGGGTAACCAGTGAAAAGGTCGGCTGAAGTCAATGCCCTTGTCAAACAAAGCAGGGGACAGACTTCGGATGACCACAAACACATGACAAAATGCTCTTGTAAAGACCAACGCAATGTAGACTTGTAATTTGACTTGACTTGTGAATCATCCCAACCAATTGTATACCTGGACGCCTTGCTTGTTGTTTTCAAAGCCAAGATTCAGCAATAAATAAGAAGACAAGAACGTACAAAGCAGCAAATAAAAGAAACAAGCAGCAAAATTTTTTTTTTTTTCACAATCACAACACCAAAAAAACAAAACAACGGTAATTTTGTTAGATGAATCAAGCAAATGCAAGGTTAGAACTCCAACTCAGGCTCCAACGGTTACCTATAAGATGTTCCAAAGAACGACACCAAACCACATGACTGTTGAGAATACAAGAAATTTTTCACAAGACGAGAAAACAAATTCCCCAATACCCACCTAATTGAAGACTGTTGGAGAAGTGGTGTAGACCAGAATTTCTAGGCCACCAATAGTGTAGGCTTTTCTTGTTTTCAATAAAAGAAGAATCCTCAGTGTTCTTGTTGCTTGATTTTCTAGACTTTTTTTTTTTTATCAACAAAGACTCCGTTTTTTTTTTTTTATTGTCAATCTTTTCTCTTCTTTTTTTTTTTAAATCAATCCAACACAAAACTAGAACTGAACAAAGAATGGCAATAAGAACATAACACAGCAATCAAATTTTTTTTTCTTTTCGATGAATAGTAACCCTGATCAGAACAGTAACGCGTGAACAGTGACGGTTACAGTACCGCTATAGAGCGAAATAGTACTCGAAATTTTTTTTTTTTTTTAAACACAAACACAACTCTAACCAAAAATCCAAGTATCATAGATAAACAACACAAAGATGACTCTAAGGAGGAGAAACCCTTGATGGTTGTGGAACAACACCAAATTTTCAATGAACAAAAAAAAACAACAAAATGGATATATAACTTAAACCTTCAATCCAGTTCGAGTACCAGCTGATACTTAACGCCGCCAACCTGCGACGTAAAACCTCCAGATAGACGCTCAATGGATCTAGAAGGTTAAATCTGCTGCTTGACACGACACGGCATAGAATCAAGAACCCATGATCACGCCGTAATAACCATCTCTTGATATGGTAGAGACGCCCACAACCTAGCGCCGTTCTAGATTGCTGATAAGTTCAAATCGCACAAATTCTAGAAAGCTCTGCAGATATTCAAGATTGTTTTCAAGAAGGCAAGAGAACTCGGCGTTTTTCTTAATCTGATGAATGAATTATAATACCACGCATACGTAGAATGTTCAAATATTAACTAACCAACTAGCTAAATGCGCCAAAGCCTTTGTCGAATTCCTAAGGTTTGATCACATAAATACCTTGGTCATTGTCGCTCTGCCCATGCCCCATATAACTACTACCTGCCCATACTAATTAAAAAACTTGTCGCCCAGGCTTCCTGTCGCGCTCCACCCTCCAACCACTGAAATACCAATAATAACTAATCGGGCCACATACCTCCTACTCATCAGTGGCGACACTTCCTTTTCCAAGACTTTTGCTGGCCCACTTAGACCCTCTCCCACGCCCAAAAGTTTTGGTACCGGTTCCCTGCTCATGCGCAGTTCGCACAAGGAGGCCTAAGGGCACCAAGGTCATACCAGACAAGGGTTCTACGCCGACAACAAAAGCTCATCCAACCGGAATACAAAGGTACCACCATGTCTTATTTAGCAAGTTTAGTGGCTGAGCACTTTCCGCTTAACCTAATCCCCGCCTTGTATGGAGTGAGACCTTGCTAGAAGTACTTATGATCTTTGGGTCTCACACTATGAGACACACCCGGCGGTAAAGCCTCGCGAAGACAACCTTTGACGGTTATACTGATTGAGGTGGTTTTAGATATGTATAAATATATGCATCCGTGAGTTTTAGAGAATATCACCTTATAAGATCTCCTGAACGATACCAGCCGACGCAAATGCCATGGAAATGAAGACATCTACAAGTATAAAAATAAGACCGCGAAAGACAGCGCACAACAAGATTCAAGACAAGAACACTGAATTAGAAGCAAGCAAATTTCCTAGCCGAGGCTCTGCGAGAAATTGACCCACCAATAAAAGTAACTCCTCGAAAGCCGGGTGCCAGACTGGACGGATTAACATTTGTAAAATGGAATTTCCTATACCAAATTACCATGGGGTGGAAGGATGAGGCCTAAAAAATCTGATTATTTTCAAAATGCAATATTGTTTATCGGGTATATTTATTTACCGAAAATGAGTAAATTAATGTTTAAAGAAATTTTCTTAAATTTGTATAAACGTTTTAATTATTTATACTGGCCACAAGCGCTTCCAATTTTGTTCCAAACGGATTATATGACTTAAATTTGAAATTATACATGGCATTAAGGGGAATACACAAGATTGAATAGTATTAAACAAACAAAACAGTGTATATAGACCGTCACATTCGAAGATAAAAAAACCCGTTAAGAATTTTCCCAAATCGTAAAATTGCACCTTATGTCCCTCAAGCCCTTGACCCTGTCTCGAGCAGCCCACTGCAGCCTGCAATTTGAGAGAATAGAGAGAGAGAGTATTTGTAGCCAGTAAACAGAGAAAGAAAGTTGGCGGTTTCTTCCATCTCAATTCTGCCACCCATTGAAGAGTTCCATTTTCTGATTTGCAATGTGAGAGAGGTACAGCCAGGCTGGTCCAAAATTTTGAGGGAGAAAAAGGGGAGGAAAAGTGAATTTGATCTCTCCATTACCTCTCATTCAAACCCTTTGTCGTAGAGGTTTAGGGACATCTGGGTTTGTATTTCTCCATCCTTGGCAAGTCAAAAGGTGAGAGAGAGGAAGATGGGAAGATTCAAAATTTGAAGAAAAAAAAGAAGACAAAGAAGGCTTAGAGTTTTGCCTTGTTCTTGGGCTGAAACCACCATCCAAGTAGCGATCTCTCGGCTAAGATCAGACTGGGGTTCCTAGGCTCTGGCATTCTTGGGAAGAGAACTCACCGCATCTCTGATCTAGTTGACTGATAGGATCCCGGAGTATGCTTTCGCCAAAACCAACAGATACAGCTTTGTTTGGGGTGTTAAACATTCGCAGATCCATGGTTTACTTTGAGAGAAATGATTATATTTGAAATGATGTCAGTTTCAAACCCCAACTCTAGGTGCTGACTTGAGGCGGGATTTTAGGTAGTCAACGCCTAGACCGACTGACGAAAGGATATTTGGTGAAATTTGTCATGATATGGTTAGAAAAGTGTTTTAGTTGTTGAGAAATTCTTAGATAAAAAAATGCTTCGGAGTATGGTCGAACCCATGCTTTGGTAATCTCCATTGATTAAATTTTGTGATTATTCTTATGAATTTTGCCTACAGTACCATTTGTTCATTTGCGAGTGTATGGAATGCCGAAAAGTGAAAGCTGCAGTTTCGACGAAAAATGTCATTCAAATGAATTTGAGGGTTTTACAACATCAGGACCAAAGTTTTAAGAATTTTTTGGAAATAAAGACATGGTTTGAAGTGTTCTGTTATGTTAAAGTATCACACAAAGAGGTGTTGAGTTTTCGTGGATAAGAGTGATTTTGAGGTGATAAACCCTACTTACACGTCATATAAAGAAAAATGTGAAAAGAAGTTTACGAGTACATCTGGCATATGTTATATTCTAAATGATATGTTTTATCTTCTTCGGCAAGATTTATTTGAACGTTGTATCATGTGAAATGTGAAAGTTTTCCTTGAGGAATTTGGGAAAAATATTGATTGAACAATATGAAAGTGAAATGTTTTAGTTAATGAACGGCTGAAGAATCAACCATTGTTTTAAATTGTTTTGCGGGTACAAGAAAGTAATGGATCTTGCACGTAGCTTCTAACCCACTAAGTTTCAGTATGAGTTCCATGCATATACTTGACTGGCATGCATTTAATTTGAAATGTGTCCTTAAGTGAATTGTCGTGAAAAGCAGATTTTCATCCATCAAACGGAGGTACTGTACTTTACTCCTGACTACTCCCATTTGAATGGTACCATTATAAAAGTCATGATATCAAGCAAGTATCTGAATCTCTCGTATTCAGACATGAATCACAAGCTTTGAAGTATATATGAAGTTGATTTATCGCGGTCTTGTATTTCCGTTTCGGTAGTTCCAATCCCCTTGGTGTAAGTTATCACTGAAGCCGCTTCTGTAGCACCCAGTCGAGGGAGAGAGATTTCCAGCCAACCTGGGCTATGACCAGTTGTGTATGCTTTTGACTTCTAAGTATATGGCTCACTGTAGGAAATGTTTTACCGTTATAAATTTAGGGAGTTTACGTCCTGGGTTTGGGCGGAGAAGTTTAGCAAAATGGGTGTTCTACCTGTTATAAGTACTTAAAGCTGGGACGGAGCACAACTAACAGAATTACATCGGCCCGGAATGCGTCTGGGCTGAGGACCCCAGTCTCCTCAGTACTATCACTGTATCCCACTCTCTTTGTATGTATTATGCATTTCACTTGTTTATTTCCCGCGCTGAAGAAAAATCATATTGTTAAGTGTGTTTGCATGTTTTTGGGAACTCACGCTTTTTTTAGCTCACCTCCTTTTATTTATTTTTCCTTAACAGAAATTAGGTACCCAGTGGGAGGTTAAACCCTTAGAATTCTGGTTTACTTTATGTCAATATTTTGAACTTTGGACATGGTTATTGAAAAGCTTTGTAATACGTAGAACCCACTGTATGGACGGGAGGATTTATGTACTCTGAGTTTGTACTCTGAAGTTATGGATTTGCAATATTATCTTCTACAGAGCTCAGGTTCGAGTCTAGAGCTGAGCAAGTGCTGGGGCTGACATTGATTGAACTAATCCCTGCTTTTAGAGCTAGGCAGCTGCCACTGATACCTAGGTACAACCATAGAAAGAGCGGGTCAAATGCCTAATCTTTTAGTGAAAATAAACAACACTAAGCAATAGTACTATAAGAAAATAATATATATGGAGCCTATCAGATTTTTGTTCCTAGTTTTGAATGCGGCCATGGTATTATGTTTTATTTTAACTGCAAACATAAAAAAGCTCACCTTTTGCAAGTCTCAACAAAGTCTGATTGGCGCCCGGGCAAGCAATTATCCCCTTTAATCCCAGTCTATTATAGGTCGAATCACACAAAAAGAAAAGGGCCATCATCATCCTTGTGACTTAGGGAATTATGCAGCAAAATCCATGCAAAAGGAAAGAGCTAACCTCTCAGTACTTTTAAGAGCAAAATTTTAGCAAAGCTAGGTGTGAATGATTATGGGTTCCTCCATTAATGATCCAATAATCCTTGTATTGCGACAATAATGAGCAATTGCATTAAAAAGAACCAAGGTTCCACCAACGGTCCAAAACATGTATTAAGACTGCTACCATTTGACTGAGAGATCATCAAGAAATGATGTAAAAGATGGGGAAAAAGCAGTCCCTACCATAAGAATATAATAACTGGCCGACTCAAAGCCTTTGTCTCAAAACATGATAATCATGTAAGCTCATGCTGGCCTTAGGCATGTGAGAGAGTGATTGGTTTTAGTGCAAGTGGGAGATTGTTAGTATATGTGCCTGTAAAAGACAATCACTTTAGGTCCCTTATATGTACTTGAATTATTTATGCATTAACAAATGACATATTTTATCACATTCGATTGCTTGTATGTTAATACTTGTGGTGATAAAGTCCCTAGAATAAACTTTGTATCAATGAGACAGTAAGTGTTAAGGGATGATGAGACCTGACACTATGTTTATTCTAAATATCTCTCAGTCGCATAATAAGAACGATTATTACCAATATGGTTATTAGACTAGCATATAAGCAAATACGTGCAAACCGAACGAAGTAACG
>VZDL01000036.1:0-71943 GCA_013103745.1 Gardenia jasminoides
AACGAAGTCAAATAATTGGCAGATGAAACAAATTTCTTCCTAGAACTGGCATCCAAGACTGATTACTGCTTTTGTCAATAGTTTCATGGGGAAGGGGACAGGACTGATTACGGCTGCTTATTGAAGGTGTTATTCCTCTTTCACCAAACATGTAATAAACCAGAAAAGGATTTGTCTTTAGGGTGATTTCAGAAAACATTTGGTACATTTGCATAGGGAAATACAGTCTCTGATTCGCCGAGTCCAACTTTAGTATTTTTCCCATAGATCCTTTTAAGGTGTTTTTGAGTGTTTTACTTTGCTTTTAAGAACTTGTTTTTGTATAAACCTGCGGCAGTGTCCAAAAAATTCTATTACTTGGCTTCCAAACAAATCCATGTACAAGGCGTCTATTACATATGCTATTGTGGACAATGATAAGAAGACTAAGAAGTTATAAAAGTAGATTACCCATCTTTTATATGTGTATTTTTTTTTTGGGCAGTATTATACAAATTTCTACTGAATTTCAGATGTGCATATCAAGATCTGAACACTGGGAACGTGGACCATCTCTAGTGCACCAAAAGTTCTTATGGGCATTATAATCGCTGGAAGTACATTATGACTTCCATCAACAAAATAAAATATGCGGTGTATTTTGGTTATTCCTTGCCTTGTCTTAATATACATTTTATACTGTGCTGTTGAATACTGGCTAGGTATATAGTTGAAATTAAAACTTTCAGTGGAACCATAAAGTAGCTCAATGAAAGGTCTTTTTTCACATTTTGCAGCTCTAATGTAATTTTCGGTCTAGTTAGGCCTTCGTTGCTATCACATTTATTGTCCAAATTTTGTGGGAGAGGTGGGAGGATAATTAAAAAAGTATTCCATTAATCAATAAATGCACTAAATTGATTATATTGATCATTGTACAAATATTGAATAGTTTCCCAATTTTGAAATGTTTGAGAATATGGTTCTGTTTAATTAATTAATTTAGTTACAGGAGGAACAGTATTGGAATTGAATCTAGGAGATCGCATAGAAATTACGCATGGGTTTTCATGGGCCCAAGCTCTCCTAGAATAATTTTTATATCTGGGCCTAGTAGCATTAGGATGAGGCTCCACTCGGGCTCTTATTAACCAAGCTTGGACTGGTCTTTTCCTTTCTTCCCACAGTCCACAGAGCTCCATGTCGTGCAAACGACACACTGATTCAATCACAATCTCACCGTGATTAAACCAGGCCGGAGACCAACCCAACAAGGCAATCCATTCAGCGATTCAACGGTTCAATAGTGGGTTCAATGATTGACTGTTTCATTTAATTTTAACAAAATGGTACAATAAATATATAGGTGGTTTGAACTCGGATCGGTTTTCTAGATGTTATCAGCGATATAGCAATCCATTATTTCCATTGTTGACCAATTTAACTATTAATCAAGACTAGCTAAGTGTGGTTTATCAGGTAGACCGATTGAGCTGCCAGACCAGTTTTTGATAACTATGCACAACCTACTATTGAGCCCAATCGATAAAGACTATTTTGAGTTCACAAACTTTTGGTCCAAACTTCCCATATAAACGCTTCCAAAGTTTCTAAAGATCGTTGCTTGTACTCTACATATTAGTTATCCATTACAGGATTTGGCATTACCGGTTCAACAATTTGGAAAAAGGAAAAACAGCAAAACCAACCCATGCTTGAGACCTCACTCCAACCCAGTTCTCAAATATATATTAATCTGTAATGAGTAGAACAAATTATCACTTCACCAGATCTTACATCTCTGCTGGACAATCTGCCTATATCAACTGCATGTGATGCCATAAAACCCTCATCTCTTTTCCTATACAATATCCTGAAGCCCCTGATTCCTCACCTCTCCGCAGTTGGTATCTATTCGTCCTTGAAAAAAAAATTTCTTTTGGGGAATCTGGAAATGTGGTGCAAGTCTGTGTACTGCAACAAGTTCTATAATCTATAAGTAGGTTTGTTTCAGCAAGCAAATTGTCAATGGAAATTGAAAACTATTCATTCAATTCAATGTATCGTAAACTTGTTTAATGATACAAATAATCCCATCCACTAGTAAAACCAATGGTTGAACGGACAAATCAACCCAGCATCCTAAATTGCAAAAAATAAAAAAGTTATATCAAATGTCTCTTGAAAACAATTTCTGCTGAAGTAAGACTTGAGCTTCCTACTCCAAAGCCTCCTGCAAATGTAATGCTCAAAGCTTTGCAGAAAATTTCTTGTTTCAAAAAATAAAAACAATAACTAAATGCATCATAACGGCCCAGGGATAGACCTGAACACGTTCCATCCCACCGCAAGTATCGGGTTTTACCTGAGTTTAGTCATCATGCATTTTGCCAAAGATACCATTATTCCTTGTAAAAAATTTGGTAATTTGGAATAAATTTTAAACCTTCTACAATTACTTCAACGATGAATGGTAATGATTCTAAACTATTAAAATTACAAACTTTAAATTTAGTCTAGTAATTTGGTAGTTTTACATGACTAAGTAGAAAATCACATGCCTTTCCAGCAGTCAAAATTTATAAACTCACTGAATATCTCCCTGTAATCAATAATTTCATTCCCACAGACATTTTAGTCCCAAAGGTAAAGATGCTGGATTTAAGGGCTAGAAATCTGGTGTAACCCAAGCTACAACCTGTCCAATTCATAAATGATTAAAGCTGATGTGTCTTGTTGTCTTTAAAGGGACACAGTCCATATGATTGTTTTGGGTGCTCATTTTGTTGTCATTTCTTAAATATTTCTGCCAATCTTCCTACCATAGTAACTTGGAGTTGTATGGTGTATTCTTCCGATTATTTTAAGGGGTCTGAAATGTGCCCAAAGCCAAACTGGGGAGGTCAACATTCGTTCTACTAGAGTAACTCCTCAGTTTGCAGCCAAAAGGAAAAAAGAAAAAAAGAAAAACCCCCATAATGTAATTCTCTGCTGTGCAATGACTCCAACCCGTTGATACTGAATTCTTCATTTTAGATATAGGTGTTCTTAAAGACCAGTACCCGCTGCTCACAATACCGTTTCTATTGCCAATACCTAGACCATATTGTAATTGTTACCGTCTTAGAATCTATATCGAATTACATTCCATAACACATTCTAAGTTTTAACACCTATTCCATACCACATTTCGCGTATTAGAGTCTCGCATTGCTTCCCAGCAAATTACCGGGAAGCCGGTAATTATTCTGCATTCACCTATATCAGAAATGACTGAGTCAATTCCGGTAAGTCAGCACTGTCCAAAAAAGCGAGAAAGTTTGTCGTGCCTTCTCTGCGGCATTATTCACAGTTTTATCGCGAAACCATTCAGTGCACTGTGTGAATGGGATACTTTCTTTGCTTACCATCTTTATGCGGCAGGATAGTGGAATTTTGAAAAGGATTTTTTCTAGAGAGATAAATGTTAGTTCTTGCAGTGGACACACAATAGTAAAACATTTCTTCATGTTCATATTATATGATACCAAATTGTAAACCAAGTGGTACACTGACTCCGATAATGACGAGGCTTTAAGCCACAAATAAATTAACTCAGTGTACAAAATGTCATCAAGACGTTCCTCGAAACTCGTAATGTGGGTGCAATGTTATCACTGTTAATTTTAGTGCTAACAGAAGAGCTGTTTTAGCTGAACATTCTTTGATAAATCCCTGTGATCCCATCTACTTCTGTCCAACCCAGCTCTGCACTCCATGGTTATGCACCAAAAGATTGAATGGTTGAATGACATGGTAATGCCCAATGGAAGGATCCTTGCAGTGAAGATTGTAACAGCCCCAAAAAAAAAAAAATTTTGATGTTTATTGTAACTAATATTTCTTTTAAATAATGTTATTAGTTTATATAATTCATTCGAATTATTTTTTAAACTAAGTTTAGAAAATTTTAAATAAAAAATTCAATTTACTTAATGTATTTATTTGTTTAATCTTATCATTCGAGAAAACCGTAATCAGCCCATGCTAAATTTTCTGGATTCTTCGGCTGGTCCCATCTAATTCGCATTCTTAAAAAATTCGTTTCTTGTAGGAAAATGAGAAGTTCGAGGCAGAAACAGAGCGTAATGAAGCATGGAATCATGAATGACCACCCGCGCCAAAAATACAATTGACAGTGGAGTTAATGTATACGTAAAAGTCGGATTAGCCAGAAACCAGCAAGTTGGTCAACCTCTCTCAAACCCAGAATCTTAATTATACACAAATAATTCTTCCAACCAATCTCCTACCATCTTCACTTAAAATTTTCCAATCGAATGTTCCCACCCCTGCCAAGTTAATTTTCCAAGTTGATATACTAAGCTACTATTGAGTTTGACTTTGGGATCATTAAAAGCTGTGTTCTGGTTCTTCTTTAACACTTTTAATTCTCAAAAATTTAAGTAAAAGCTCTCTCTCCCCTTCCTCTCTCACCACTCCCTCTCTCCCCTGTTTTTCCACTGTAAAAATTCTCTTCCATTTTCTTCACTAAAACCTCACCAATCCACTCAAGTTGAGCTAATCTTGTATTTCGGGACAAGTGAGCCATACAGGATTTGTGGGGCTCAAGTCACAGTGATTTTCTGGTGTCTTGCCAACCCAAGGAGAGGTGGGAAATTTTTTACCCTCAACTCTACCCTGTCCATTTTCTCCAAATTCCAAGCATGAAAGTTAGGATTTCAGGTTGAATTTTAAACCTTGAATGTGATGATGACATTTGCGTTAGTTTAAGTGCTAAGTTACAGTGGTGCAATTTATTATGGAGAATTTAGATCCGGGAATTCACCATATATGTGTATTTGCCTACAGCCAGTTTAAATGGTGCTATATATATGCATGCGTTTTTCTGATTTGCTGCTAAAAGAAGAAACCAAGGAAACCGAGCAGCAAGAAACGTGTACCCTGTTTTTTCTTTAATGTGTGGGCTGTGATTTGGTAAAGTTTAAAAGCCTAATTTAGGCTTAAATGCTGAAGGCTTGAAGTATTGGATCTCAATAACGCTAATTTCCCTAAAAGATGGAACAAAAGTACCATGACTGGAATTAGGCAAGAAATAAAGGCATGCCCGGATTTCGCTTGAAACAGTTTGTGTTAACTTTGATGGGGAAGTTGTGATCATTTTGATCATCATTAGGTTAAGGCGCACTAATACCGCCTAGTCTATTGAATTTGAGGCCAAACCAAGTTTTGAGATGTAAGCACAATGCTGATAAGAAAAAAGGAAGTAAATTCCCGCAGGTTTGACTAAGAAACCCGGTCCCACCTTCTAGGCAGAAACCCTGCCCTCCCATCTAAATTCTTTGTAATTCTTGTTAGAATCTATTTGAAGGCAAGGATAAAATAGTAAAACCAAATTTGGGATTTTAAGAATTCATTACTCCAAGATGTTCAACTCTGCTCCAAAACTGGAAAACAATTTGGGATTGTGAACCTGCCCTGTTTGAACTGTTTCTAATTTCTGTCAGCATCGAATTAGCTGGTGGCGTTTTGAAACCCTATTACATAGGCAGTTATGCAACCCCTGAAAATTTGCAGGCCAATTGGCCTCTGGGCTGTTTGGTAAATTTCAAAAGTGGTGGTCTTGGTCGGACAGCCTGGGTATCCTGTTTGTCACTGTAGATTACAACTAAAATCTGGGCTTAATTCACACCCAATTTTAACCTGCCTCTACAAAGTTTTAGAAATTTAAGAGGCTCAAATGGTACCTATTGCAAAATTTGGACTTTATAGCTCAAGTTATACCAAGATTTCACTAAATGGTAGGCCTATCGAACTTGTTTTTTTACGAGAAAATTTGTCAGAACTTAGGGGAAACCCATTTCCACCTCTCTTTTAATTATTATAGGCATAAACTTTGAAACTTTGAGAAATACGAATCTTTTCTTGATTTTCGTGTCAACTTTAGTGTGTCTCACTGATTTTCGCCTGTGGAATCTTGAACTTTGACTTTGAGTCTCATTGAGACGCTTTTAAGCACATTTATCGGCCATTATCTTGTTTTGAAATGAAAATACTCTTATTTTGTTCCGTGATCAGAAGATCCTATGTAAAAAACCCCAAATGATCTTATATGCGTCTTTGCCTTAGACCCATGACTTCGTGAGTGCCTGGCAATGAATTAATTACTGGCATGCTATTAATTAAACCCATTGGAGTGGGTTGTACTGGACTTATCTACGCCATCCTTCTTTATTTGTCTGGTATGCATGCGACCGTTATATTTGACTTGACGGGACCGAATACCGATTGAACAATCTTAATGGAATACCGTAAAAGTGATAACAATGCTTCAAACCGGCTGATCTCAACCGTACGCAGCAAGGGCTTGGTCGGTAGTTGCGAACCTTTAGGTACCTATTTGAGATTGACCTATTGAGAGTTCCCTGGTTTCGTATTGCTCGCTGGCAACTTTACCTTAAATTCCAACGCTTGCTCGCCCCAGAGGGTGAACCTGGACCAGGTTGTATTGGCGGAGTTTCTACTGACTTACCGCGTTAAGTTGACCTGGTAGGTCAACGCTTGGGACGGAATGACGTGGACTCAACCGCTAATCGCGGAAATTGGCTCGGTGAGCCCCAGACCTACCCTGCATCGTATTTCCGTATGAACCGTCAAATTGCGGCCTGCGCAAATTCAATCGTAGATAGAGAGAGTCTTCAAGAGGGCTCCTCCCAACCTGCCTCCAAGACTTTGTCTAATCGCGGGAGTCCTCGAAAGTAGTGATTCCTTGAGAATACAACTCCTCGTGAAAATTCGCAAATACTGCCAAAGTGAATGGTTTGATTTACATGTTTTGTATATCCCAATTTTATTTCACTTACTCTGATTAATGCTTCACAGCCCTTGTGGATCTACCCCACCGCAATCTTCGTGAGAGGGCGTGCACTAAAGGGCTTCTAGGATCGCTCTCCAACTCCTCGGCCAGACCTCGAGCAAGCAAAAAAACGAAGTAACGACAAATTTCTCACACCAAAGGACTTATAGGTACATTATATACACATCCACTATAAGCATCTCACACAAAAGTTAGAGTACAACTCCCAACAAGGTTTCTCACACCCGCTTATCCAAATACAATATACACCGCTAAACCTAACCCAAAAAACAAGTAAGCAAGTGGCTTACTTATGCCTCCCACGCTGCCAATTCCCCAAGGCTTAACTCGCTAAGGAAAACAAATTGAGGCAGGTGCTTATATGCTTAGTGAATAAGACCGAGGGGAAGCACATGTAAATCACATTTTCGGCCACATTATCAATCAAAAGCAAAAAAGCACCACAAGTAAGTGGGATACCTGGGTATTTCTGTGCCATTTCACTTCCACGCTTGTTTCTTCCTGCTGACACTGGCCAACCGATAATCCTGTAGGACCCTTCCTATATACCTCTACCCATCCAATCCCATCACCCTAATCGGCCAACACAAGACATGCAATGTGCCTTGAGCACAATATCATTGAGATCCCAAAGGCATTGAGATCGCATCACATCTTACCTTGGTCGGAAAATAACATTTACCATCGAAGACCCCAAGGTAACCTCCTTGAGACGCACCATCCATTTGGTCGGAAAAACATTTACCATTGAGACCCCTGTAACCTCCCCTTGAGATCGCACTCATCTAAGTGGTCGAGGTTCAACATTGAGATCTCAAAGAGTATCCCTTGAGATCAAACCCATCCAAGTGGTCAAAGAGCAACATTGACAATGTAATCCCCAAAGGCACTCTGGGATCGCACCATCCATGGTCACCATCACCACACATCATCACATGTACAGTTCATATATCACTCATCATATGCATTCATATATCACACAACATCACATTCAAGAACCATATATGGAGCTTTTGGTCGAGAAAGCATAGTACACCTCGCCCAAACGCCCACTTATTACATATTTCACAATATATTCACAGATAAAGTCCTACTACTCTACCAATAGCAAGCATAAAAGCAAGAGTTAGAAAAGTTCCCCGGTCTCCTCGACTCCTCAAGCCACTCGTGAAAAGTTGAGCCGGAAGATTACTCAAACAATCACTAGATGCTAAAAAACCACTTAGAAACACTTAAACAGCAAATAAGGTACATGTGTAATGGCGCTCACCAAAACGGAAGAACGGAACGAACGGAAAACACACACTAAAATGCGTAAAAGGCAGTTTTGACACCTGTGCGTTTACTCATAACTCCGCTACAGCATCGGATTAGAGTGGTACGAGTTTCGCTCTGAACAGGTAACGTTTACAACTTTGTGAAGACAACTTCTGCCCAGATTCTCTCGGTCAAAAGTTCGAAACGTTCCAGAAATTTTCCCCATCAGAAATCTCGGCTGTGCTAGATTCAAACGGTCATAACTCCGGCTCACAAATCCAAATCAGGAAATTCCGCAGTTGAATGAAGGCTATAAACCCTCGAGTTTGGCCAGGCTAAATCACAAAGGATCAACACGTAAAATGAAGCTAAAGTTACGCTGATCATTCTCGCTTTTACGCCCCAAAACATTATTGCATCTAATCAAATCACACATGTAAACGTAACCTAACGACTAAATATGGATAATAAACATGTAATTGCAGCTCTTACACATCCCATATTGCCTGACACACACAAACATGCAACCTTAAAGTTCCTAAACTTGAGCCAACATTTCACCTTCCAACAATCCCACCACATCCAAACTACTCCAATGTATTAATTACAAGTGTACATTATCAATTCCCCATCATTCCATAATCCCAATCTCAATCCAAATCAAAACTTCTTATTTAAAATTAAGACTTGTAAATCTTCAAAATAATCATCAATTCACATAGTAAAGCCAAATTAAGCATTAATCTATCAACATAAGCCTAAGCCTCCTCCACTTTAAGAAGACATGAAACCCAACCCTAGCTCTAGGCCAAGGTTCAAGACAAGAAAAAAAAACCAATCCATGGAATCATCTCAAGAGCTATCAATGATCATGATTAACCCAAAACAAGAACAAAATCCATCATGTTCATCAATTAACCAAATTCTTACATATAAAGGAAAATACCTTCTTGTTATGTTCTAGAGGAGGTTGTGTGCTTCCAAAGTCAATCCACTTCTCCTAGTCAATCTCAAGGTTGATGGTTGAAATTGGTAAAACCTGCGCTTTCTCTTTTTTTCCCTTTTTTCTTTTCCTTCTCTTTTCTTCTTTTTTCCTGTTTGGCTTTTGTCTCTTCTTTGCTAAGAGATAAGTCTCTTAGATATTTGTTTAGTTAGTCAAAATGTGGTCCAAGTCCAAGTCAAAATGTCATGCCAATTAAACCTACTATCTTAGGTTAATCCCAACTCCTTGCCCAAGTAATTTCTTCCTATCAAACTAGTCCATAGGTGCTCAATTTAACCTAGCTCCATCAAAGCTTAATCACACTTTACTTAGGCTACTTCAATCACCTAGGCACCTAATCTCTCTCTCATACGCATTAACACACCTAAAATCAAAGAAATAACAAACTTGTAGTTGGACATAAAACTTAAATTTATTTTCTTCTTCTTCCAAACTAGGGTTTTCATATATACCATTAGGGTTTTATCCAAATTTAGGGTTCTCAAGCAAAATTAGGTTTAAATTTCAAATTGGTTTTCAAACTTGTAAAACAAAATAGTTAAACAAACACTTTAAAAGTAAACAAACCATATAAACACCTTGGCAAACAAAAAATAATTATAATTAATATTATTTAATATTTTCCAAAATTGAGAAAATCGGGCCCTCATTGTACCAATCGAAGTATTCACCACAAACAATTTTCCTAATGTGTCTCAATAAAACGTAGGATCAGAATTCTAGTTATTTTGTGGATTTTCATAAATTCTTTTGTATAACTTGACTCAATTCTTTATCATAAAGATTTATCAGAATTAAATCACGCAAGTGAGTTTTATTAGATGCATATGAGGATTTACCTTTGTAAAGCACCATCAACAAGTCGTCGTATCCCAACCAAAAGAATGCAATATTTGAGGATCTTGAATATAAAAGATTATTTGAAATCTATGGGTATGCTTGAGGGTTTAGGAAAGTGTCCCCGGGCGAGTTAAGTGCATAAAATTCAATGATACCTCTTGCTCGGGCTCTTAGAGAGGTAATGCTAAGGAAGATTGTTGACTGACTGACTCCATGGAACAAGTGTCTAGCTACCACTGCACTCATCTCATAGGAGGGTGATCTCTTTGGATTGATTTGGACACCACCCCAATCCCCCAATCAAGCACTTAGTTGGGAACCTGACTGAAGAGGCCATGTAAGAATTGTCGCTCAAATGAAGTTAAGGCTATGTTTTCAATAGACAACATTGATCCTCAAGCATGCCCCATCATCAACTCCAAGTTTTTGATGGATTTGCACATCTAGTTTCTCTTACAACGATATGGTTTTTCTTCAACATTACAGCTGCAGCCTTCCATTATCACAAGATTTTGACTTTCGAACTTGTTTAACATTTCCACAAAGAACTTTTCTCTTGTCACCGAGTCCAATTTTCACTAGTACCTTATGAGCTGGAACGTACGCATCATAAGTATTAGTTGGAGAACGCCTCAAGGAAGGGGATGTTCTAGCTCACAAGAGTGTTTTTTTGCTGCTCATCTCATGACAACACAAGCCGGGATGAATATGTGATGAATCACTTAGAAATTTTGTTCTTGTCTCTTTGACTAGATAAACCACTGGTCACCGTTTTTTTACCTGACTTTGAACCGTTGAATTCTCTATGATGATTTGTGATTGATTCTCCTAAAGTTCATCACAACTATTGCAGCTCATTAGAGGCATTTTGTCAATGATTCCATCACAATGTTCACAGCTATTGTTGTCAAGGATCCAAAGTTTACTACTTCCACATGAGCTCAAACTCTAGCTCAATGAAGCATATTGATGCCCTCGAACACGCTCAAGTAAAGTACGCCTTCAACTCGCAGTGTTTTGTGTTTTGGCCCTTTATTTGCTAACCAACCGCTGTGATGTAACTACTTTGACCTGAAAGAAGCTTTATCCCAAAGACTCCCTACAAAAGAAGCCAGCCTCCAAGATTTGACGTCAAGCATCGCCCTAATTGAAAACCTCGAAGTTCCAAAGTTCATATATTCTCATGCAGTAAGAGCCTCTCACAAAAATTTAGGCATTTTCCTTTTCCGGGATGTTAAAATTTTGTCCATCTTTCCCTTCCTACAAATTGACAGCATTGTTGAGGAAACCCATAATGTGACATAATTGGAGAACAAATTACTCCAGCTTTAATTACTTCCCCAAGTGTACCTCTTTGAATATAAATACCTACATTGGTATGAAATGAAGCAAACTACTTGAATCCATTTTGACTTCTTCGTATGAAATGAAGCCAATAGTAGACTTGTATCTTCACAAGTGCTTATTTTATGTTTCATTTTGAAAGATCTCTCATTTTAAAAAAAAGTGAGCTCTAAGTTTGATATCTTAATGTAGCTAATAACCCTCTTTGGCGACTATCCAGCTTTAAAAAGACTAAAACACCTGGCTCCTGGAAATGCGGTGTTCCTTGGATTCCTTATTTACCAGAGGGGAAAACAAAGACTCAGAGATCAGATATGGAAAATGACATCAGAGGTTGTCTTCGATTTATTTTCCTCATAATTTCCTTTCCTCTCTTTTCTTCTTCCTCTTCTTTCTTCCTCATTTCTTCCTCCCTCAGTCAGCCTCCCCCCGTTTCATTCCTCCTCCTCCCTCCATCCTGATCACACCAACATCATCGACAGGTGAGAGGTCGCTGACAGATCCTGGTCACACTGAGTGGGATGGGAGGTGAGAAGTGGGAAATGTGGGCGGAAGGGAGGGAGGGGAGTGGGAGGTTGGGAGGGAGGCTTAGAATGTGGAGGGAGGCTGAAGTGTGAGGGGAAGAGGGAAGATGGAAGGAGGAGAAAAGAGGGACCCACACCGGGCGATGTCGGTCCGGGCACCTGGAGGAAGAGGTCTGGGAGAAGAAGAGGGAAGAAAAGAAAAAGAAAAGGAAAAGAAAAGGAAAGGAAAAAAGAAATAGAAAAATTATTGTAGTTGTTTTACGGTACTGTTTTGAAGTTTTTGGGGTTATTTTATCAGAAGATTTCACTGAAAAGGCGTTTATCGTAAAAAATAGTTAAAAACAAAAATCCAAATGTCACCACACTCTTTTAGATTTTTCTTTTTTGGGTAAAACTCTATTAAGAATAAAAACTGGATATATAGGATAATTGAGGAGAGGGACTAAAAAGAAGAGTTTTCTCTTAAGATCAGCTGTTTTTCTTTTAAGATATGTGTTTTTTCAGCAGTTTTGAGATGTAATGTACAAAACAAAAGATATTGAAAGATAAAAGTAATTGAAAAATATATTTATAGTATAATTAAAATATTTTTTCTCAAACAATTAAATAAATAAAGCCTTTTTTTTTCTCTATTTTCTTGAATTTTGGTTTAGCAGAATTTTGTGAAGTAAAACCTCATTTTCAAACCAAAGGCTGCCTTGGTCCCCACTACCACAAAATTGTAGGAATATAAACCAAGCTAATATTGTTTCATTAGTATGTGGGTCCCTATGGAATTTGTTTCCAAGTTGTACTGTAGTAGTACTAGCATTGATAGGAGTCATAAGTTATTGGCCTCGAGTACATATATATACCAATAAAAGAGATCAGGAGCTTCAGGCCGTCATTGTCTGTTTTGGAGCATCCTCCATTGACTGATATAAAATTTTCCTTTGCCTCTTAATTTATCTTTGTGAGTTTCCTGTGAGTTTATGTTAGATAATTATTTTGGATCCTACAAAAATCATAGCAAGCGGCTAAGCCTGTAATTTGATAGGGACACCATCAATCATATACATCTCAACATTTTACTTTCTTAGCTGACTTCGGGAAATAACACTAGTTAAAGCTTTGAGTTAATTCCACTTTATACCTATTAACTGTGTCTAAATTCTTATTTTGATCCTTAAATTTCATGGACACTTTAGTCTCTAAGTTATGAAATATTTTATACTCTGATCCCTAAAATATAGAATTTGTCCATTTTAATCCTCAAATTATAAAATTTATTTCAATTTAGTCCCCAAAAATATATCTAATTAGGCGTAAAATCTATTTTATTTCCTTGATGATGTTGTTTAAGTGGGGCAAATTTTGTAATTTAGCGACTAAAGTGTCTCATTTTTAAGTTTAAAATGGAAATTGAAATATAGTTGAAAGGTACAATATGGAACTGACCCTAAAATTTTTCTTCATTAGATGTACATGCATTTTTCAGTCAACCAATTCATAAATTCACAAAAAAAGAAAAGAGAAAATTTTAAAGCCTATACAATGGCGAAATACATATATTAATATCCATCAAGGTAGATCCTATGAAAGATTTTATTGATCGTATTCCACTGTTGGGGTGAACATTCGGTGCAAAATCAGTAATTCGGTTAATTGAATATGGTAATTTGGTTATTTTTCCTCTAAAAATCTAAATTGTTTCCAATTTTGAATTGAATTTGATAAATTGAAATCGGTTACCAAATTGAATTTAGAAACAGTACAAAACCATATTATTATTGAATTGGGATTTTTGTTAGTTTGTTTAATTGTTTATAGTTTGTATATTGTAATTTGTTTTTATCAATTATCACAATTTAGTAATTAAAGCATATTATAATTTATAATTTACATTCTTTAATAGTGTAATTTGCAATTTAGTATTCTAAATTTTTGTACATTCATTGTGTTTCTCATTAGTAAAATTTTTATTCTTGATTTGAACTCCAAAATTATTCACAATTTAACATATTAGTCATGTTCTACCTATTTGAAAAATTAACTCAAAGTCATTTGATCCCTTATATATATATAGTTATATCTTAACTCCTTGGTTAGTGATAAGTGATATTAGTTACAATTTATAATCCACAAAACTTATAATTTACAATATATCAATGATAGTGTTATGCCACTTAATCACTTGTAGTTTACAAATTATATGTAATGTATTGTAATGCGCAATGCTTTACACTTATTATCCTTGTTTCTTAGTTTTTGCAAAAATTAAATGCTTTATTTGCAAATGATTTTATTGCTTTCAAAAGTGAAAACTAATATACTAATATGTTGTCCACTTGTCATTATTTTCTAATTCTAGTTATGTATAAAATGGTAAGTATTACAGTTATGTATTATTGTATATTTGTATTAATATAGTCATATTACAAATTCTAAAATAGTATATTGTAAATAATAATTAGTGATATATCACCTAATCACTTATAATTCACAAATTTAGTAATTTTAATGCATAGTGCATTATACTTATATTTATTCTTATTTCTTACATAATTTAAATGCTTAAGTTGCAAATGACTTGATTGCTTTTAATGGTGAAAACTAATGCACTAACATGTTGTACTTATCATCTAATTCTAGTTATATATAAAATGATAAGTATATTAGGGTCTGTTTGGATTAGTTATTTTTGGGGTTGTTTTTAAAAAATAGCACTGTAGCATTTGAAATATGAAAAACTACTGCAACTATCTTTCAAAAACTTTTTAATGGTGTTTTTGGGATAATTTTTTGTGGTATTTTTAAAAGTAAAAATTTATTTGCGTAAATTTTTTGGGACATTTTTAAAATTAGAAATTTGTTTGGGATAATTTTTTGGAGCATTTTTAAAATTAAAAATTAATTTTAGGTATTTTTGAGGTATTTTTAAAATTAAAAATTTATTTGGGGTAATTTTTGGGGTATTTTTAAATTAAAATTTATTTGGGGTATTTTTGAAATAATTTATTTGGGGTATTTTTTTAAAAATTAACCCACCCGTACCACCACCCATCAAATAAATTTTAATTTTAAAATGTCACAAAAATTACCCAAAATAAATTTTTAATTTTTAAAATGCCCCAAAAATACTTCAAATAAATTTTGAATTTAAAAATGCCTCAAAAAATTATGCCAAATAAATTTTTAGTTTTAAAAATGCCCCAAAAATTACCCCAAATAAATTTTAAGTTTGAAAATGCCAAAACTACCCCAAATAAATTTTTAATTTTGAAAATGCCTCAAAACATTACCTCAAATAAATTTTTAATTTTAAAATTCCTCAAAAAATTACCAAAATAAATTTTTAATTTTAAAAATGCCCCAAAAATACCCCAAATAATTTTTTAATTTTGAAAATATCCCAAAAAATTACCCCAAATGAATTTTTAATTTTAAACCAAAAAATTGCCCAAATAAATTTTTAATTATAAAAATGCCACAAAAAATTACCACAAATAAATTTTTAATTTTGAAAATGCCCAAAAAGCACTCCAAATAAATTTTTAATTTTAAAGAAGCCCCAAAAAATTACCCCAAATAAATTTTTAATTTTAAAAATACCCCAAATAAATTTTTAATTTTAAAAATATCCCAAAAATTATCTCAAATAAATTTTTAATTTTAAAAATATCTCAAAAATATCCCAAATAAATTTTTAATTTGGATAGGAGGGGGAGGGAGGGAATTTCTGAGGAGGGAGGGACAAGGGGGAAGAGGAGAAAGAGAGAGGGGGAGGGCGAGAGAGAGGAAAGGTGGAGGGGGAGAAGGAGAGAGGGCAAGGGTGGGGAGGAGGTGGTGGTGGGGATAGGTAGTGGTGGTGGTGGGTGATGGTGGGTGATAGTGCGGTTAAGGTGAAAGAATAAGGGATAATTTTTTTTATTTTTGTATGCATAAGTTGTTTTTAAAATATTTGTTTGGATTGATGTTTTTAGGATTGTTTTTTGTTGGTATATTACTGTAGCATTTGGGATGTGAAAAACAGTTTTTCTAAAATAGTTCAAAAAATAAAGAATCCAAACAGACCCTTAATTATTTACTGTTATATACTTGTATTAATATAGTCATATTACAATTACTAAGATAGTATGTTGTAAATACTGATTAGTTATGTGTCACTTAATCACTAAAAGTTCACAAATTATGTAATGCACAATGCATTAGTGACTATCTATTATTAATAGTCTATTAGCATTTACCTATATAATATATTCATAGTATATAGTATATACCTATATAATATATAATTTTGTAAACTAATTTGGTAATTCGAATTCGGTAAATCAATATCCTATTTCGTTGCTAAATTCCGAATTCGATATCGGTTATTACCAGATTAAAAATCTCATTACCTATTTCGTACCATATTTGAAGTCGGTGAATTTGATATATACCGATTATGTACCAAATTACCAAATATCTGATTCTAAATTACCAAATTCAATTCGAAATCTATTATGAAATCAGTACGAACTGAATTTGCACACCCCTACCATTGCTACTACAATGCCAAGATTAATGAAAGTAACAACAATAATGCAGGCACAGGTTCGTTTATTACTCCTCAGGAGTAATAATGCTCTCTGTTTCTTGGTTTCCACAGTTTAGCAGCTAGGCTATTTCATGTCTTACATTGAAACAATTGTCATAATATGCAATTAAGTTGCTGCACAAGAAGAACCAAGCAGAGAATAGTCTTCACCTCGGTACATCAGTTCTTCAACACTTGCTTATTTCTTCTTCCTCGTGGTCCAATAAAAAGTTCAGTCTCCACATCTGAAACTTCGCTACTCTCTGTACAAGGTACGATCTCTGCGTTCTCTTTTGATGTCTGTGGAGGTTCTGCTCCACACTAATTAAAAAACACAGAGGAAAAAAGAGAGAAGAAAAAAAAATCAAAACAAAAGTGAAGATCAGTTTTTCCCCTGAGGTGCTCTTAAATTTGATACGAGAGAAGAGAACAGAGATTCATGGCTCATGTCATTTGAACGACCTTTTCAATTAATTAATTAACTCTGGGAAAGTTTCCTGAAACATTATAAGAGACTATAGTCCCAGCTGTTTGGTTGATTTATGTCCAGAAATGTACAGAATATATCCTCAAATCAGAAAGAGAAACATGTCCAAACCCCCCTGAAATGAGATTTAACGAGCTAGATAAGCCAAGTACTAAAACAAAATAAGAAAAAGAACTGACCTTCTTCAATAACTTCTCATTTTCAGCTGCTAGGACTTTTTCCTGGATAATAAAGAATAAAGAAAGGTTTTACAGATGCAAAAGTAAGTACACTAAATCCACAGATATATGTATAAAAATCCATATAACAAGTGGACATATGGGCTGGGTTGACTACAAAATAGGATCTGTCATTTGTATATTAGTTGCCAGGAACCCCAGAAGACAAAAGACTGAATAAATGCTTTATCTAGGGTTGTTTTTGGTTTTTTGGTATTCGCTTTTCTGCCTCTTTTCCAGAAGTTTTTCAGCATTTAAACATTTTGCTCTTTAGCCAACAAAGGTTCAAGGAAAATAAAGTTGTAAATGATCCAATGACTTGTTTTACATCTACTTGTAGCACTTGAGAGACTGAATTACGTTGTTTTAAACATTGAGTACCAAGATGAGATTCAAAAAAAACCTTTAGGCAACATTTCAATAATTACATTATTCTTCCGTCAAAAGTCAAATGTAGAATGGAAATCTCAAAATAAAGGAAAGACTCTAGCCATGTTTACCTTTTCTTTCAACTGTTCAATTTGTTCGTGGAACACTTGCACCTGAATGACACAAAGATTGAATATGTAAGATTCTGTATATCATATTTCTCAAGAGCAGTCTGAAGTATCTTGTTTTAACAAGAAACACCTTTCTTGCTCGAATGCAGCTCACACTTCGTTTCAATTGGTGCTCCAACTCCTGAAGTTCCTCAATGGTGCTTGAGGCCAAGCCTTTCCCCAAAAGTTTCCTACACCATTTTAGTGTTTATTCATAAAGGCACAGTTTCTGTAAACCAGGTGAACGACTAAGCAGAAGTTCCCATGATAATTTCAGATATAAAACCTTTTGGAAGCTTCAAGGAGCTCTATCTTCTTCACCATGCTTGCAGTTTCCTGTTTCAGATGCTTCAATATAAAAGAAAAAGTACAATCAACAAGTTTGTTCTCAAGGTGTGAATCAAAGTTCCATTGACATAGATCAGCTGCAGCAGCAGCTTCATGCATGCCATATCTCGATGCAATTGAAAGTAAGAAGAGAGACAGACCTGTATATTCTTTTCTGCTGAGGGGTTGTTAGCTCGAACATCTTTTGTATGCTTCTGATAGCGTTCTATTATCTCCTGCGTGCTAAAAATTGTGCATATTCCAGCGTAAATGCAGTTAGCATATATCCTTTACCCCCCCCCCCCTTCCTTTTTTCTCAAGTAATGCATGAAATGAAGGGACAGGGTTACAAGATTTCACGTTCTCTGAAAGGTCAGATTAAGATATTAAGTTGTTCTATCATGTCAAGAAGATGGAATCATCAAGTATAAACACCTGAAGTCACAATAGGACTTCTAGAGGAGAGGGAATCAAGGACGAAAACAAAAGCCTAGTTGTAGCCAAGCTTAATTGTGATTTGTGAATCCTGACTGTCAGTCTCTATCATTGCACTATAGTATGTTATTTTTGTATTCTTTTAGCTTACTAATAACATACCTTATAGCTTATAACAACAATCCCAATGTTTCACAAACCAAAATTAGTTCATTGGTGATTTTTTTTAATCACGAACTAAATGGGGAGATTAATTTTATGCAGGATGTACGTCCACTATTAGCTACTTTGATTCCGTTTATATTTTTATGGGGGATGGGTTTGCTAGTTCATATATACATTTTTGTAAACTAATCCGCATCAACATGGTAAACTACCTAGCAAGCACTTCATATAGCACATCGCATCATTCTTCAAAAGGCATCAGTTCAAGCTCTTAGTTTTTACCTCTACCAGATTTCTAAATTTATGTTTCCGGAAACCTCCATCATTGCTTTCTTAAATCTCCACATTCTGTACTTTCTCAAGCAAGGTATGTCTACTTTTTTATACTTTTTTACTAATGTTTCTCTCTTTTCTTGCTGAATGTTCTGGCTACATGTCACTAAACTGCCGCTAAATATACGTTAACATGTGGCCTACTAACAATAATCACCAAATCGTTCATGAGAAAGCATTATTTGAGATGATGTTCTCTTAAATTTCCACGTTTGCCTGACCTCTAAGGGCCACCAAAGGTAACCAAGACGAGAAATAACAGAGAGCTTTTTGATTTCGTGAAATCTTTTTTACCTATTAGCACAATTTTAGGAGTGATGGACCTTAAGCATGGTATTCTATTGTCAAAGTTCAAAATTTTGTGACTTTCTTATATTTTAATCTGCACAGTACCCCCTTTAGTGGTTTTTTTTTCCTTTTTTTTTTTTTTTTTTTGGGTTGGGGGAGGGTGTTGGGAAGGGGATCCTCTTTCTCAAGAAAATCCAAGAATCTTCTATTGGCCTAAAGATCTTTTGGAGTTTAACATTTGAACTAATAAGAGTTGTCTAAATTATTTAAGCCTTTTGAATTACTTATGGGAACTAAGGGCTTGTTTGGCACCATGAGTTTTTTGTGAGTTTGTATAATACTAGTTATTTTCCTACTTTAACTACAGGAATCCTCAAAAAACTTCCTTCATTTTTTAACATACACCCCCAAAAAACTACAAAAAAAAACTCCTATTCCTTTTAAAAAATACACACCAAAAACAACCCTCCTTCTTCTTCCCTTTTCTTTCTTTCTTCCTTTCCTCTTCCCCTCCCCAACCCTCTGTGACCATGGGTCAGGTTTTTTTTTCCCCTTTCTTCCTTCACTCCCTCTCCTCTCTCTCCCCTCCCCACCGGCAACTCTTCTTCTTCTTTTTTTTTTTTTCCTTTTCTCCCCTCCCCTCCTCCCTCTCCCCTCCCCCCTCCTCCCTCTTCCCATGCCCTCCCTCCCTCCTCCTCCCTCTTCCAGACCCTCCCTCTCCCCTCATCTAGATCATCTGGCGTGATCCATCCAGGATCAGATTGGGAGAGAGGGGGGAGGGAGAAGAAGGAAAAAAGAAGAAGAAGAAGAAGAGGAAGAAAAAAGATGCCTGACAAGAAAGAAGAAAGAAAAGAAAAGGAAAAGGAAAAGAAAAAAGAAAAGGAAAAGAAAAAAGAAAAAGAAAAAGAAAAAGAAAAAAACAATTTATCAAAAAGTTTTTACATATCTAACAAATTTTTCTACTACTTCTAGAGTAAGTTACAGTAGAGTTGAGTAAGTTACAGTAGAGTTTTATACCTACTCCCAAAAAACTCATCCCAAACAGGCCCTAAGTCTCTCAAATTAATCAACTTATGACATTTTTTTCTATACGGCGTCATGATAAAATTTCATCTTTCTTCTTTTGAAACTCAAAATATGAACTTATTGCTTAACGCTCCTTGAAAATGCATGTAAATCTCATTTCTAGGGTGAAAGTTATAGATTTTTGTACCACCTTTTTTTTAGTATAAATGCAGAGTTTTGAACCCGAAATCTCTTATTTACACTCCTCCCACTGTACCACTCAACCCATTTTTCCTCCCTTGTACCAACCATCTATTTAAGAACTAGTTGACTATGTACTAACCATTCTAAGGATAGTAAAATATAACGACTAAAGCATGTTCATTATCTCTAACTTTGTATACACCAAATTTGCATATCTAAATCATTTATCAAACCCTATCAAGTGTCCTCCTACAGGTTTTAACTCTCATTATCAAACTCAATAGTAAAATATAACAATTGAAACACATTCAGTATCTCTAACTTTGTATACACCAATACACATGTCATTAGGGATGGTAGCAGAGCAAGTACCCTCAAATCTGATAGTAAAATATAACGATTGAAACCCTAGCCTACATATCTAAATCTCTCTTATCAAACTGATAGTAAAATATAACGACTGAAAGATATTCAATATCTCTAACTTTGTATACGCCGACATACATGTCATTAGGGATGGTAGTGGAACAGCTACCCTTGAGCATCTCTCTTTCCAAACCCGTATATCTAAATCTTTTATCAAACCTTATTAGCTAATTCTATAGGTTTTAACTCTCATTATTAAACCCTTTTGTTTTTGGTTTAGATTAACTATATAGTACCCTTTACTTGCTAATTTGAATAATTCAAAAAGAAGTAGCTTGGGTATTATTTTTCTATAAATGCGTAAATATGTGTTGCGAAACAATCCAACAAGATCAGTGGCAATTTTAAAAATTTAATAGTGAACCCACTCTCCTTTTCTGTATGCTTATTTAGTGTCCTAAAGACATTAAATTAAAAACCATAAATCCAATTTAGGCATGTCATCACATTTTAAGCTTTGTGAATACATCTTAATTGCACGAAGGTCTTTGAAGATTGTATTACCATAATTGTCTCATTCAGAGTAGTAAGTTGGCCTTGTCTTGCTCCTGAATCTTTATCATATCTAAGTTTTTACTCCCTTTTTTCTGTTAAATTATAATATTCAGTTAATTTTCCTAAAACTCTAGCAGAATTTGTATGTTTGTTTGTTTACTAATCAAATGCATATTTGCCTAATGTTGATGATTAATTCACTTTCAATCAAGAACATAGCTGAGACACAGGGGTGGGGCACGGCAACCCTCAGAATTTTTTGAAAACCTACTTTTGATTTACCCACCTATAACAACTTAATAAAACTATTTTTATTAACATGTTTAACACTCCTTCTCTCCATAACTTTCTTATAACATACCAACCTCTACTCTCTCGTAACTAAGGTAATATATTAATTTTAGTTATGAACCCTTAGTCTCCTAACTTTAAGTTAAGATATCAATCAAAATACAAGTAGATTACAAAAGGAAAAGATAATCAACATAAAAAGAATTAATCATAATTAATCCCTTAAAGTATACCTCATTTTTTTTGTCTCACTTTATCCCCTATTGGACAAAATTACCCTCTATTATTCTAAACTCTTATTTTTTCTCTTTTATTTTTTTCATTTCCCCTTTTTTCTCCTTTATTTTCTGTCTCTTTCTTCTTTCTTTAATTCTTCCTTGTTTCCACAAGAAACTTCATCTTAGTGATTGAAGCTAAAATAGATGAATTACAGAGATCTATTTTCTTTTCAAATGATTACAAAATATTCAAATCATGTCCCCAAAATATCATTTTTTTAACCTTTAATTCTTTTGCTTTTTCCTCCTTCCATTCCAATTCCTCATTTTATTCTCAAGAAAATATACAAAAGATGAAATTTGTGACCCGATTAATAATCAATAATTGTAATTTGAGACAAATGGTATCGTACAAAAGATTGAAATTAGTTTTTGATGTCTTTCAAAGTTTCATCTAGAAATGCAACTATTAATTCAAGATAAAGTTTTAAATGATATGGTTGGGAAGGATGGAAAAGAGAAGGAAGAAAAAAGAGAAAAAGAACTAAAAGATAGAAAAAGTGGAAAGAAAAAAGGACAAATGAAAAGTCAAAATAATGAAGGGGTAATTTTGTTCTACAGGGGGTTAAGTGATACAATTAAAGGTTAGGAAGTAAAGTGAGAAATGGAATATACCTTAAGGGGATCAATTGTAATTAACCCATATAAAAATCAAATTGTCATTATAACAAACACGATTTAAAATGCTATTGTATTAGATAAAAAGTCTACAAATGCTCCGGGTACGCTCTAAAACTATTTTTCTTTGGATGTGCTTCTATTATATTTTCAATCTTTAGATATTAACATTTAAACAATTACTTTTATTCTACTTGTTTATTTTCTTAGCATGTAATTTTGATGGGATTTGTGTTTGTGATTTTTTAGCATATTATCTTACTTCAATATTGAATCAAACTTAATTTGCTAGAATTCTAAGGTAATATTTCACAAAAAAGTAAAATTGCTTATAACTTCTTGAAGATTTTGTCCAAAGCATTAGAATGCTGGTTGTAGTATTTAGAATCTAGAATTTAAACATATTATTGCTTCATGGTTTCTGTTTGCTATATTATCAATTTTCTGCCTCCATTCCCTCTCCTAACCAAAATTTCTGGCTCCATCTTTGTTTTGAGTCTCCGTTTCACATTTTATATGCATTTTCCACACAATGATCATTTTTTGTAAGTTCCCTAAAGTTATGCCTCTACAAGATCACTTGAACTTTTTTATTTCCTTTTTTTGGCAATCACTTGACTTTATTATCATAGTTATACTATTGATACTATTAAGTGAAGAAGGTAATAAAGCAAATACTTTTATGATAATTTAAGAGTTCAGTCTACGAGGGTGTGAAGTACATGCAGCTTGGTTACCAAAAGGAAAATGACTTGGTTAAAATATGATTTCTGGGAACGAGAACGTATCTTACTCAAATGAATAACTAATGGTACTTAACGGAGAGTCAAGAAGCATTTGGAAGGGATTTTAAGTGTTTGAAGAAATAAAATTTCATGATTCAAAGATTATACTAAAATCAACCAAATACTGTAGTCATTTGATTGGAAAAGAATTTAGACAAAAAGTCTAAGTTGGTCTTGTGGATTTTATGTGACATGATCTCTCTCACACACAAAAAAGGTGTTTTTGAAAGTACAAAATCAAAGGCTGAGTTTTCCATCCTTCATTCGAGTCCAAAAGCTAAAATAAGGGTTATTTGTGCATGAACTTCTACAATGTAGTCTGTTCTTTTGAAAGGAACTTGAATTCTCCCAATAACACGGAAAAAAGAGTGCTCGGATTTACTCATTCCTCAAACATTAGTAATGATGACATTCCTTTCGAACAAAAACCAAAAATTTCGTTGTACTTTTAAACATTTAATGCTTTATTGGTATCATTAGGCTTACGCATTTATTTCTCAAGAAGATGCAAACCAATTGATTATGCTTCATAAACACAAGATCACTATGGACAAATAGAGTTTATTTTTTATTTTTTGTTTTTTTTTTGTTTTGGGGGGGGGGGGACAAATAGTACTTAGATTTCTTGGAGGTACCATTAGCTAGTAGTGTGGTAGTTGTGTTAATCTGACTCCTTAAATCGAACTTATAGTGAACACCAGACATGCTACCTAAGAGTTCATCAAATGGTTATTAAGAGTCTAAGACTGGGCCAAATTGTTATCAAGCCTTGGGTGTATTTCGTCTTTTACAATTCTTTAGAAGCTTAGTAAGACCTGGCCACATGCTTGGATAAAAGAACCATACTACAGATGCACTTTTCCCCTTTTTATCTTGGTTGAAGTTAATTACTACGATTTCAACGAATTTTTACTAGCAAAAGATCCAGCATATTTTTCAGGGATTCTAGATTTAGTTTACCGTAACACCTTTGATGTCAAGATTGACTTCTCATGAGGGGTCCTTCACTTTTTTATTATTATCCGGGTGGAAATGGTAAGGAAAGTACACAAAGGTTGAACACTTAATGAGGCATGAGCCATGAGGTCATACTGCGTACCCCTTCCAGATGAACATATAGTGTACATTCTGGTGATAAGCAACTTAATCGAAGAAATACGCAACTCTTTATCTCATCATTTTACTAATCTCTAATTTAGTCTAGCACCAATAGCATAGATGATCTTACACAATTTTCCTTCTAGGTAGGAGTCCTATCTAATAAGAAGATATACAATACTTGAACTATTATAACCAGTAATTTATGCATGCCCCAACAGCTGCTCACTGGACCGCTGTCAAACGCATTCTATGTTATTTGAAAGGGACTGTTTCTTATGGTTCATTTCTTTGCAAGTCCGACATCGTTTAAATATCCGCTTATAGTGAGGCGGATTGGGCCCATAATGCCAATGACCGACGGTCTACCAACAGTCGCTCACTGGACCGCTACTAAACGCATTCTGGGTTATTTGAAAGGGACTCTTTCTCATGGTTCATTTCTTTACAAGTCTGACATCGTTTAAATATCCGCGTATAGTGTGATGTAGATTGGGGCCTTGATGTCAATGACCGACGGTCTACCACCAGTTTGCTATTTTTATGGGCAGCAGCTTAATTATTTGGGGTTCCAAGAACCAGCGCAAGGTATCCAAATCATCAAAAATAGCAGAATACCGTGCATCAGCTCATACGGGTTTTCGAGTTGCAATGGCTTTGTTCTTTGCTTAAGGAGCTCCGGATTGCTTATCATTTTTCCTACTTTTTGGTGTGATAATTTAAGTGCCACTTATTTGACTACCACTCCTAGTTGTCATTACCGTTCGAAGCATCTTGAGATTGACTGCCATTTTGTTCGAGAAAAAGTACCCATAAAGATTTGTTTATTCAGAACATCTCCATTCAAGATCAGCTTGCCGCGGTATCAAAACCACACTTTATGCCTACATGACAAGTTGATTGTTCTCCCCAAACCAATACAACTTGAGGAAGGGTGATAAGGATAACTAATATTAGTGGTTATAGTTTAAATGTAGCGGCAGATACAAGTTGTTCAAGGTGTTGTATATCTTCTAATCACATGTATTCTATACATGTGTCAATTCTAATGAATAGATTAGAGTTCTTTACCGTTCAATTACATTAACACCATCACCCTAATATTTTATGAAAATAAAAGACATGTTAATTTGTGAGTCTCTCTTACCACCTTCATACTTGCATTTTCAACCACTTAACAAACGCAGTAGTGTACTATGACCATTCTTCTGCTCTTTTCACACGCACAAAGAAGCAACTAGTCTACGTTGCATAGTGCACAATAGTGTAAATTGGGGAATCAAAACATAATGATAATGACACATGCATAAGCATAGAAGATTAACAAAACATATAGCTTGAGGGTTTTCCACTTGAGAATAGGGCTAACCATAAAGTTTATTCAAAGCATTAGAAGCAAGGCAACGACAACAAAATATCTTCAAGCATGCATTAATAGCAAGACAATCACAAACAAAAAATCAAGTGAAGTCCATTAGTAATAAAAGTAGGATTTGTGGTTTTCTTTGGTTCTCCTATCATGTGATTGCATAGATAAAGCGGAATATCAAAGTATTGGTTTTGCCTAAATACTAAATAATCTTTGAACCATCTGAAATGGATGGCACCATCAACAAGAGCACATGGGCAGTCACATTGGGTACCTAGAAAATGTAGACCACAAAGACAAGGGAAGATCAAGGGATTCTTCTGATTTGCAAGATTTTATTTCGTACAATGTGCTAGACTATCTCAGGGCACACAGTGGTCTGAGACGTGCAATACTGTAGATCAAACTCCGTACAAATATTTTCTGTACAAAAGGTTCTGTTGGGGCGGCAATGAGAGTGTAACTCAAGTTATAGCCTGTTTCATGCAGTAAACTGAATATTGCAATAACAACAAACAAGGATTACTTCTTTTTTTTTTTTTGGAGAAATTAACATTCACATAACTTCATTCCAAATCTAATATTTCATAATGAAATTTCATAATTTCATTCCAAATCTAATATTGCATAAGGAAATTAAATGTTGATTCATTCCTATTAATTTGAATCCATATGACAAATCAATATGTTGTTTTAACAAAAGAACACAAGCCAGTATAAGTAATTAAAATCTATAACAATAAACACTAATCTCGTACACGATTATAAGAAGTTGATATTGATAATACCAATGATGAAGCTTTGAGAGAAGCAAAAGGGAATTGAGAGAGAGTCAAGACATGGAATTGGTAATTAGATGATGTATTGACAAAGCTATTACCAATTTTAATTCATACGTTCTACAAGTTATTATTGATATCAAACAAAATAACTTTCATTACTTTTCCTAAATTTTGAAATCTTTCTAAGAAATAATAGTAAGTTGCGTGTAAGGTTGTAGGAAAATAACATACAATTGTGCATCATTATAAAATTTCATCTATATATTGTCTTCTTGTGTGTAATTATTTTGCAAGATAATTTGAGTAATTTGTAAATATTCCTATGTACAGTGTAAGAAAATTATCTTTGTAAGCAAATCATTGGAGACTAGTAGAGAAGAAAAAATGATTGACTTTATTTTTAACCTAGTTTCTAAGATGTTTGTATTTAGCTTGGTCTTCCTAATATTGCGTAATGCTAATTTTTGTCTTGAATAAAAGAAAAAAAATCAAATCTAAACCCTTGACAATATTGTTAATACCCACCATTGATTTGAAGTGGGGGTAACTCTTCATTTTCAATATCAAGGAGATGATATCAATATAGAAATTATAGTTGAGAGTTAAGATTATCTTACTCTTTTATACCAAATATTTCACAAATAATCCTACTAGTTACCTATACTTATTATGTTATCAAGATTTTCATAATTGATGTAGTCAATGTAAAACCATTATTAACACTAAAAAGTGTACCAATAATATGCCACAGGTAATCTTCTTCTCCTCTTTCTAGACTTTTTTTTTACCTAATAAAGGGAAAATAAAAAATAGAGGATCTATAATAATGAAATACAAGGTTGATTTAAGATAGTCATTATTGCCTATGAAATAGTGGAAAATGAAGATCAAGTTTGATTTGGGTATACATTGTTTTAATTTTTTCAACAATGCTCTCATCATAAACAAATTAAAATTATGTTATGCCTCCAAATTTGATGCCCTTCTATTATCATTGAGGATTTTAGTGTAACATCAATATGGAAGTTCTATATTGGGAAAACATTTTATGGTACTAATCTGTCTTATAACCAATCAAGGAATGTTGAATAATATTAATCAAATATAGATTTACTTTAACAATTAAAATAAAAACTGTTTGATATTAATTGATGAATGACCATAAAAGTTTATCATAAATGCATTCTAATATATTATTTTACTGTGCCAAAAAAATTTAAGGAAAAAAATTGTGAATTCTACTCCATTTGCTAAGAACAATAGTAGCAAAATCTTTTGTTCAACATTGAATAGCATCAATGAAGATGGAGTACAAGATTTGCTCCACTTTAAATTTTTGATATTCTAAATCTAAACTAGGGGTGAAAAAAATTCGAGTAACTTGACTCGACAAATCGAATAGCTTGATTTGTTACTTGACTCGAGCTCGGTCAAAGTCGAGCTCGAGTCGAGTTCGAGCTACTCGATAGAAGAAATCGAGTCGAGCTCGAGTTGAAAAATATCGAGCTCGACGAGTATCGAGTAGCTTGACTCGATTAAAAAAATAATTTAATAATTAATATATTGTATTTATTAATTTACCCTTTTAGGCTTATTAGTTAAATATATAACAATCTTTACCAACTTAGAAATAATTTTATAGAAGGGTTAAAATGTCATTTCATTGTGCAAATAATAAATTAAGAATAAAGGAAAAAAGAAAATATTTATTTGCTTTCTTCAATTCATTTCGAGCTCACGAGCTCAAGTACTCGAGCTCGATCAGCTCATCGAGCTCCACGAGTTCAAGTACTCGAGCTCGATCAGCTCATCGAGCTCCACGAGCTCAAGTACTCAAGCTCGACATCGAACTTGATCAGCTCATCAAGCTCGATGAGTCGAGCTCGAGCTTTAATAAGTGATTCGAGCTTGAGCTCGAGCTTGGTTTTACAAACTCGTTCGAGCTTGGTTTTACAAGCTCGTTCGAGCTCGAGCTCGAGTCCCTCAAGTCGAGTTCGAGCTCGAGTATATAGATACTCGAGCTCGACTCGACTCGATTTCACCCCTAATCTAAACATTGAAGTTGTAAGCTGAAATTTTGAAAAAACAAAATAGCCTAAATAGGAAAACTTTAACTTGAAAGAGAAGGTAGAAATTTTACATGCAATGTCTAAGTAAGGTAAAAGGATGATGGAAATAAAAAAGGCCCACTCTTTCTTTGTTGCCAAATAGTGGCGATTTCTAAATAAGATAAACTAACCTTTTGCTAAAGACATCCCACAACCAAAAAAATAAAGTAAATATTTATACCATAAGGTTTCTTTCAAAAGAGTGATAGAAAAAAAGAGTCAATTTACTTACTAAAGACTATCTATAAAGAATTTTCCAAATTATTCAACACATGTAAAAGAAAGCAATTGAGAAAAATGAGGAGTTGAACATGTGAATGGCAAATGTCCTTGAATACTTTGCTAAGTTGTTTTCATGCAAATGTTCCACTAATTTTTCGAACCATTTAGCATTTATATTATCTAACACTAACTTTTGTAGTTGCACACCTCCTTTTACTACTAATAAATTATTTTATAATTAGGTAAATAAAACGTTAAATTTTCTAAAAGTCATCTGCATGCAATTCCATTCCAAATCAAATTCGAAAATTCACTCTAATAGAATCCTATTCCTAAAGCACAACATCAAAGTCGATATTATATAGATAACCTTAGAAGCTATTAAACAGCCATCCATAAGAAAAACATCCCACTAACTTCTTTGACCATTTAACATTTATATTATCTAGCACTAATTTTCATAGTTGCACCTTCCTTTTACTATTAATAAATTATTTTACTATTTAATAAATAAAGTGTTAAATTTTCCAAAAGTCATCCACATGCAATTCCATTCCAAACCAAATTTGGAAATTCATTTTAATAGAATTCTATTCCAAAAATACAATGACAAAGTCTGTATTATATAAATAATCACAAAAGATATTGAATAGGCATCCATAAAAAAGGGTAGAACAAAGTCAATAAAATATGTAATAACAGTATTATTAAAAAGTAAAAACTAAACCACTAAATCACCAAATTATATCGGTGCTTTTGTAGTATAGCTAAAAGCTTTAAGCCCAGGTATATCTCCGTACTATATAGTATATAGTTGTGCATAATGATGCAAAGCCTTAAGCTCAGATACGTACTCGCACCCATATTTTCCTGCTGCTAAATCATGACGCAAAGTTGAGAACTTTGTTAGCCAAGATTCAGCCTTGAATTTTATCTCTTACGTTTCCTATGTAAGCAAGACTAGTACTACATCCGTTATCCTGTACTGAATGATATAAGCGTCGCATGAAAATGAAGTTTTATTTCAGCAAATTTGGGGAAGAAAAATATAGAACAAACCACAAAAAGGCCGAGCCTGTTTTCCTTTTGAGCTCTTAGACGTTCAAAAAAAGATAGACCCTCAAGAGATAGGGGCAAAAGAAAGCTAAATCTATTTGTCATATGTAAACATTTGGAAAGGAAAATTCTTAGGAAATTATCTAGGGATGGATTGAAAAAGAAGAAAGATTGACTAATCAAGCAAGATGAGATCCGAAGAAACATGAGGAATAAAACAAACGGAGGATCTCAACAGCGCTACTGAGAAAATACTCATATTCATGTTACAAAGTTAACATATTGCATGAATCGAGACAAATACAAACAAAGGTATCAAACAAACACAAAAAACCAAAGCGACTCTTTCTTAAAAATGAGGAGGACGAAATTTAAGTTAGGAGAAGAGCAATTTCCGCTAGCTACAGTACTAAATAAAAAAGGGAGCTAATTACCTTGAACTGCCAAATTCATAGAGCTTGCCTCCGGGAGAGAAGATGATGAGTGCAACTTCAGCATCACAAAGAACTGAAAGCTCGAAAGCCTTTTTTAGCAGCCCATTTCTCCTCTTGGAGAAGGTCACTTGCCTACTTGTGGCGTTTTCTATGCGCCTCATCTGTGTCTTCACTCTCACCATCTTTACACCTTGTGAATATAATAAACATAACCAAGAGATTATCAGATCAAGCAACAAGAAGAACAAAGACTGAAGAAGAAAACTGGTTTTAGTATTAGTGTATTTTTTGGACAAAAGTATATATGATGAATGAACATAGAAAATGATGAAACAAAATCATTTTGGGTGTGGAATAAGGTTTCCAAGAATGGAGAAGAAGTTGTAGGAGAATCAAAGCAAGAGATGACAGGCAGTGAGAAGCAATAAGGACTTACAAAATTGGCAAAACCCAGAAAACGTTTTGGCAGTATGCAAAGAGGAGAATAGGCCTATTAACAGCGAAGAGACAAATCTCCTCACGTCTCACCTGTAGCTGCTTTTGTTATCCTGCTCTTTTATTCTTCTAAAAGAAGGGATAAAAGAAGGGAAATTGTAGTGTGTGAGAGAGAGGAATGAGGAGAGAGCCGAAAACCCAGAAAAACTAGATGACGAGAAAAGCTTAAATTAGATAGGTGTAATTGATTGATTGATTGTCAGTGCCCCTTTCTTCGTAAATTCCATCATAGAAAGGGCAACAGTGGTGAATGCTGAACCCTCTCACTAGCTAGCTTCCCTCCACGTTCATATATTTTCTCTTTCTTTCCATTTCCCTACTAATGGGAACCTATTATTGTCTCCCAACTCCACCGTTGAAAAAGGAAAGAAATGATTATTATAAGGGTTTTTTTTTTAACAAATGACACTTTTAGTACATCTAAATTTCACCTAATCTATATATATGTATATATGTATAATTATCAGCAATTATATTCTCTCTTACATTTACACATTTTTTCTAATTAATTTTATCTTTTAAAAAATCTAACACCTGAAATATATTTTAACAAATTTTCAATGAATACCTATTAAACATCGATTGGACACTTGCTAGATAAATCCTTATTATAATATTGCTCCTATACGCTTATGATAACATATCTTATCTTTAAACGAAAACCTCATCCTTTGCTTGTTTTGGTAATATCCACCTCAAAACCCCAAGGTGGCAAAATGCCCTCTTAAAAGGCAAAGGCATTTATAATAAGGGGTAACATGAGTTACTTTTACCTTTTTTTGTCCTTTTTTAAACTAAAAGCCTAAATGGAAAGAAAAGGGATATACGCTTAGTAAATGAATATAAAGAGTGAGATCTAGAAAAGGTAGAACTATTAGCAGTGCTACTCATGGTGATATGTTTAGTTGCTTCTCCTAGTGTGTGTTTGTATTGAAGGCAGGAATAGTTGCAGTTCTTGAACACTTTATGGTCTTGATTATCTCAAAAAAATTGTACACCTCAAATTAAAAGATGTGCATCGATTTTAACAATGTGTAGAACCCACAAAAAATAAACTAAATTTACTTGTGTTCAAATTTATTTATCTTCTAAACAAATGTATGTACATTTTGTTCAAATGTATGAAATTGTTACAAATAATTTCTTTTTATAATCCGGAACATGCTCCGATCCGAGCCACCAGCGCACCGATCAGACACACTAAACTAGGGGGAATGTCGTGGCTCCACACAACTTACCTTAGGCAAGTCATAGGAGCTCAACTTCAGAATAAGTTTGAACCCAGAACCAAATAGTTTCAAAGAGTTCGCTTAACGCTGTACCACTCTTATGAGACGTTACAGACAATTTCACTGGTACTAGTTCCAAACGTGAGCCGTGTGTGTATATGTGTATACATATGCAATGATCTGAGTGCGGTATCCTGTTACGTTAAACTGTGGTGTCCGTACAGTTAGCAAGATGTCAGGTCCATTGGACAAGTACGTAGTCCAAACAACCAATGAAAAATCGAAAACGCATGATGTAGTGACAATCTTTAAACAAACTTGTCATGTCAGCAGGTCAGCCCAGCAACCAATAAGGAATAAACAGACCTCACGAGTCACTTCACATGGGGGCCTCTGTGGTCCTTCTATCACCCGGCTTTGCCCAAACTAAATTCCCTCCTAGTCCTCTACCATTTTAGCAACTGCCACGTCGCTTGATCCTGCTTTCCCTTGTTGGACCGCCTATCACTTACCACTGCTAGTGTACTGCTACTACAGCTCAATTGCTTTAGACTGGTTCTTTTCTTTTCTGATTTTTCGTATAGCTTCCAAATTTCTTTCTTTATTTATTTCTTTCTTTTCTGTGTATTGTTATTAAATCCGTCCCGAAACTCAACTTGGAAAAGTGATTGAGTCACCAAATTATTGGTTCAACCACGATTGAGCGGTTGAACTGCAAGCCAACAATTAACCATATTACATAAAATAATAATTTATTTTAAATAAGAAAAATAATAAAATTTTTTAGGTTGGGATTGAAGGTTAATTGAAAATTTTTATTGGTATTATTCACTGTAATACTTTTGAAGTGATGTATGTAAAATAAAAAAAAATGATTGAGAAACGTGTTTTGTGAATAATATATACTGTGTTTATAACATACTCAAAAATTTTGAAACCCTTCTAAGCATTTTTTTTTTTTTGAGCCTTGTAAGCATATGTTAGGACTTTCTGATTTTGGTTTTTTTGAAACAAAATAAATCATCACGTTACCTGCAGGGTTCTCATCAAAGCCACGAAAAGTTATGCCACAAGCCATCATACATTGCAATGTGATGCATAGAGATAAAAAGAAAAATAATTGGAACTGCATTGTGGGACAGTTTGTAGAAATACTCAGAAATTCTTTTCAAGGACTAGAAATCCCTAAAACCATAACATCCAGGGATCAAATTCGGTTCTCTCGAAAGTCATACATTCTACAACTAATGGTTGCCAGGTTTAGCTTCCAATTTTATTGGATGTCCTTGAACTCAAAGGGACAGCTACCATGCCATGTTTAGCGATAATGCAAATACGCTATCAATCTCATGATATGTGAGAAGGTCGAACCTTGATGGGTAAAAACACGAAAAAGCTGTTGACTTCTTCTGAGATCGAGACCTGCATTTTCAGTCTTTAACCCCATATAGCTTGGATTAAAACAAAACCAGTAGTTTTCTCCCATTAGATTTAGAAGTCGAATAGGAATATTCAAACGTTTTGAAATGGAATAGTGATATAATTATCAAGTTTCCCTGAGGTTAAAATTGTTATAGAGAAACTTTTGGTGTCAAAATGAATATCCTACATGTTTTTTCTTCCTGAGCAATCCAGCAAGACGAACGCAGCGCTGCTGTTTTATTCTTTTTCCATCCGTTTGGGTATTTTAACAAACAGCTCATAGCCACTAGATATTCTTAGGAAATTTCTTTTTTAATTGACTTAAACCCGACCGTAAAAGTCGTTACTCAGGCAAACTTCAACTCTCCCCATGGATGAGCACAAAAATTTGAATCCCACAAAATATATCACGACTAAACCATGACGGAAGCTGTGACCTCCTCTCCTACTCTCTTTGTTGAGCTTCATGGCGTAGACTTGTGAGTTTGGCTTTTGTTATTGATTTTTGGGTTAATAATCACAAGAACTCCCCTTAACGTTTAACCAATTTTGCACTTTATTTCTCAATGCTAGTTTTCTCTCACTTTATCACCTAAACCATTAGTCAACTCTAGTAGAATGTCAAAAAGACATTTATAACCCAATGGATTAATAGCAATAAATCCGTTTGGTCTATGAGATGAGTAATTTGAAAATAAATAATCTAAAAATGAATAATCCTTTGTGTATAAAGCATTTTGCACTTTAACCCCTAATATTATTTTTCTCTTAATTTGTTTGTTTGTCCTTAAAACCACTCAAGACATATGATATTTAAAACTATCGATATCCGTAACATAATAGTGAAAATTATTGTATATTTATGTATATAAATCCTATTAATTTTTATCTTCATAACTACAAGTTTTTAGATAGAGGAAAATATTCCACTCATTTTACATGATAAGAGGAAAAGACAAAAATTATTGATGAAAAACTAAACTATAGAAATATTATTAAATGTACATAGATTGAGTTTGTCTGGAATAAAGATTGTTTGGAAAATTTTTAAAAATAATACTATAATACTATCTACAATTTGATGTTTGTGAAATAAAAGGTGCTTGAAAAAAATTAAAAAATGATAGAAAAACATGCTTATGATGCAACAAAAAAAAAATAGAAACATTTAGCAACCCAACCAATTTTTAGTAGCATCTAATGATGCAAAATTAAAAATACGACCTCAAAAATGTTGAAGCCTAAAATCAACCACGGTTTTCTTAAAAAATATATACTCCCATATAAAGAAAATATCTAGCTATTGAAAGAAAAGCACAATCATATGCACATTCATAAAGAGAAAATGACAATATTTGAGCATTTTTATATTTTAAATATTAATTTCACATATTAATTTTTCAATAACAATTTTTATTATTGTTTCCATTATTACATGACATTAACAAGATGTTCCTCTCAATCTAAAGTAAATACAATTATGAGATGAAATTTAATTAGGACAATATCTATAAGTATGCAGGGATATTAATTTTTTAGATATTATTTGTCCTGGGTGTTATAAAATATTAAAGTTGATTAATGATTTTAGTGACAGACGGACAAATTGTAAAAAAAAAAAAAAAAGATGTTAGGGGATAAAGTGCAAAATGAGTTAGGAAAATTATTACATTTAATTATTAAGGGTATAATGTCTTTTGACATTATTATTACACAACGTTAGGGCCAACTAACGATTTAAATGATAAAGTGAGAAAAACTAATGTTAAAAGGCAAAGTGCAAAAATAGATATACCTTAAGGGGAGTTTTTTTGTAATTACCCTTGATTTTATTTGATAAGGATGAAAATGCTGATAATGAGGAAGTGGAATTTAGTACCTTCTTGTTTTCCTTCCTAGAATGTAGTATTATTGCTCTTTGGTTCATGCTTGGCCTTTAGATTTGCAAATTTCAGCTTGTGCTTCTTCTTCGATCTCAACCATTAATACCTGCACATAGTAGGGGATTCGCCAAAGTACAATGTGCACTAGAATTTTTCAAGAAAATTTCTTCCTTTATTTTGACAAATGATGCAAAAACTACTACTCACGAAAGGGTTAACTTATCAAAAGTCAAATTTTGAGTGGCAAATTTAAATGTGTATTACTTGACCCTTGGCATACCCCACAGATGCATTATAAAAATTTATTACCCTAGTTTTGTGCCATAAGAAGAGATTCTCCATGGATTTTTGAGAACATTCAAATGGCAGCATACAACGTGTATTGATGTATCCCGAGTCACATGCGAAATAATACAAATTGCAGGAGAAATCGTGATGAACCTCTCAAAACCGGATGAAATTGCAATAAGTCTCTTCCTCATTTTGGATCAATATTTTAGAAAAAGGGCCATGATAAGCCTAAATTCTAACATCTTTATACATATGAGTTACTAGTTAACTATGTTATTTGGCCTTTGTTTTGAATAGAAACTACTTAATTTTGCTCTTATATTGTTCTAATAGGTGAAAAGTTTAATTCAAGTGAAAATGAACCGAGAATGTGGTGTGAAGGAATAATGGAGGAAGAAGAAATGAAGACGAAGGGGCTTGGTGGGCAGCACATATTTCAATATTTTGACGATAACTTGAGTTACAGAAATTGGATTACAACGATCCCTTGATTCATTTTAAAGTTAAGAGAACGCTCTACAATTCTTGTGAAAAGTCCAATTCTTATGCTTTCATAGTCAAAATCTAAATCACTGAAGTATATCTCTACTACGATGCTCTTCCTACTAGTTCTCTCTATTTTAGGCATATCTCAATGACCAAACCTTCAAATGACGTAATTTCTGTGAAATTAAAAAGCTAACTAAAGGGCACAACTTTCATGTATGGAACAAAAGTCGATTCGGCCCCTTCATTGTATTTTTTGGCTTCAAAAAAGATACACAAACAGATCGCTTGCGGATCCATTCGCAGATCAATTATGACTAGTGCTGGTTGTCCATTTGGCCTTCTCGCTGAAGTTATTCTATTCCAGTGACTAGCGTCAAACGTTGGGGCATCATTAGGCCGGTCTTTATCAAAAAAATGTGCAAAATTGATGTTTTCCAGCTCCAATAAACCTAATCCTATCCTATTTTAGATATTACTTTAAGAAACTGAAAATATGAGTTCTCTAGGTCATTTTTAGAGGTAGAAAACATTAGTTTAGCTTACCAAAAATATCTTTTCTTATCTTTTTCTTGGGAAATCAAGATTGTTGTAGAACAATCAAAGAACAATAAGGACAAGATTGGAGCGAGTAAACTGAGAAGTTTTCTTACTGTTTTTCTTACCTTTGTAAACTCTTTGACTTTGTGGTTTTTATTTTCTAATATGTCAAACTAAGTTTATTCTACAGTTAGGGTTTTTATGAAAGGATTTAAATTAATGTTTCAGTTAAATTCTTGGCTATTGCTATGATTTATTTATCTTAATTTCAGTTATGTGTTTGTAATTGGCCATCATGTTTTTGGATTTGTATTGAATTAAGAAAGAAAATACAACTGTACACTAGATAAATAAACATACTTAATCTAATCAAGAGAGTAGGATAGGATTTGTATAACACAAGTATATCACTTAGGATCTTAATAAATTTAATTAAATACTTATAATCTTGAGGAAGACATAGGATTTGTTTAGACACACTTTAGATATAGTGAGAGGTGATCTAAAATACAATTGTGTGATGCATTCATAGTTTATTAAGAAATAGCTTGAGAATTAATTCAAAATTCTAAGTTAAAACCTAAAACCCTAGGCTCACTTCTATTTTTTTTCACCACTATTTTATTTGATTTAATTATTTATTTTTATTTCTTAGTTAGATATTAAATCCCCTTGAACTTGAATTTTTATTATTTTTCATAATAATTGAAGCAAAGAAATTAACTTATCCCTATGAGCCTCGACCTTGGAACACTCCAGGTAATTGTTACTACAATGGCCGTATACACTTGCAGGAAATTATTGATCAAATTTTTGGCACCGTTGCTAGAGATGACAGTAAGTTTTTTTACTTTAGTTATTTTTTGTTAGTTAGATATTAAATCCCCTTGAACTTGAATTATTATTATTTTTCATAATAATTGAAGTAGAGAAATTAACTCATCCTATGAGCTCGACCTTGGAACACTACAGGTAATTTATTACTACGATTGACCGTATGCACTTGCAGGAAATTATCGATCAAATTTTTGGTACCATTGCTAGAGATGATACTAAGTTTTTTTACTTTAGTTATTTTTGTTATTTTATCTTTCACTTTTTAGTTTTTACATTTATTTTATTTATTCACTTTTATTTTGAATTTTCTTACTTAGATATCTTGGTTTATGACCCAATCCCAAAAAGGTGACCCGAAATTTGATCTTGAAGTAGAGAAAACTGCAAAATATTTGAGGAAGCAAACCAAATTGCAAAAATCAGTCGTTGCAATAATTTTCTCCTGGGATTAATATTGTAATTAATACTGTGCCGAGTCAATGGAATCAAGTAGTTTAGATAAAGAAATAATGGTAGAAGAGAATCAGGCTAATGGAAATAAAATCAACAGGTCTATCCCTCCACTTATTAGAATTCATCTGAGGGACATCTGACGTCCTGTTATTATAGCTTCCTTGCATTATATTCGGCAAAGTGAAGGGGCACATAACTATGAGTTAAAGACAATTCACTTCAAAATACTACCTGTGTCCCATGGTTTAGCTAATGAGGACTCACTCTCTTTTATTCGAGAATTCCATTCAGTAGTATAGACATTTTCTTTGTCTAGAGTTTTAGAGAATTATATTTGATGATGTGTTTTCCTTATTGTCTCAAGGACCATGCAAAATCGTGGCTGCTAAATTTACCTGAAGGATCTTTGAGAATATGGGAAGATGTTTATAACATTTTTATGACTAAGGATTACTTGTCTTAAATGACCATTGATCTGAGAAATAAGATTTGCACCTATTCATAGATGGAAGGAGAGCTAACATATGAGGCAAGGGAACAGTTCAAACTGCTACTCTCTTAATACCCCCACCACCAAAATTCTCTAGCCTTGCAAGTACAATTTTTCTATGATGGGTTAACACTATAAGAACCCAAAATATGCTGGATGTAATGCTTCAAGTCATATTGATGATAAGACCTTGTAGGAATTAGTTGGTTTTTATGAGTTGTTAGCTAGCAACTCTTAACAAACAGCAATCCGATGTAAAAGAGTAGGAGTTCATGAAATGAGTAGTTCAAGAGACTTGGGTTCACATGTCACTGAATTGAGTCATCAGATGCAACTTCTTATGGATAGGATAACTCAACCCATGCGCTTATTGTCACATGTACAGGCGTACGGCTGCTAGTTGTTACAATAGAAAGTCTTTCACCATGTTAGAATATGTCCATTTTACTATAGCATATGGTGGACAGAAGTTGCAACCAAGGATCGACCCTTTCTCTAACATGTATAATGAGAGGTAGAGGAATCACCCTAATCTATCATGGAGAAATTAAGGGGTCAGTCTTATGAGATCACTTAGATTCCCAAGTTAGTAGCCAAGTTCTCAGTGTTCTACCTGACCTGCTCATGAGAATAACCACAATTTCAAAGAGATAATGTTGTAGTACATACAAAAATTTGATTAAAGAATGGATTAAACAGATCATCTTGTCCAATTACAACGAGTAGCAATTCAAAATCTAGAGATACAGGTTGGTCAATTGATAAAGACAGTCACTGAGAGAGGATCGAGATGATTGTCCAGTACTACAAAAGTGAACCCAAAGGAAACTACCATGGCAATAAACTTTCACTAAGATAAAGTATTAGATGATACTGTGGTTAAAGCGATAATGTACCTGAGAAGAAAAATGAGGTCAAATTGAATGATAAAGGTGAAGAAACTGAGAATGAGATGAATGGTTTGGGTAGAAAATGATCGTGAAGATGATCAATCTAGGAAGGTAACTGAAGTTAAAGCATACGTGCCACCTATCCTCTTCCCTTGAAGGGTTAAGAAAAAGACAATAGGTAATCTTTATTAGAAATTTATTGATATGCTTAAAAAACTCCAATTGACAATGCCTTTTCTGATGTGTTAGCAAATATATCAGCCTATGCAAAGTTCTTCAAAGGGATATTATCAAATAAGAAGAAGTTAGAGGACTTCGCATCGATACCTCTTACCGAGGAGTGCAATGCCATGCTTCAAAATCACATTCCTCTTTTAAGATGAAAGATCCAGGGAGTTTTATTTTACCTTGCGGATTTGAAAATATTTTTGCTGATAAATCTTTATATGAACCTTGGATCAAGTGTTAGTTTAATGACTCTCTAATTTTTCAGAAAATTAAAATTTTCTAACCTAGTGCTTATTTAAGTGATTCTAGAATTGACTGACCATTTGATTTGATATCCTATATTGTAGAAGACATGTTAGCAAAAGTTGATAAATTTTATTTTCCTACTGATTTTCTAATTCTTGATTTGGAAGAGGATATATCGGTTTCTATTATTCTTGGTAGAGGATTCTTAGATACAAGAGGTATTGATATAGATTTGTTAGAAGGATTTTAACTTAAAGAGTTGGTAAGAAAAAGGAAGAGTTTAATATGTTTGAACTCTTAAAATATCCTTCTTACGAGGAATCCCCCTCTAGACCTAATGTTACACATGCTTTGTATAATAAAAAATGTGTCACAGAGCAGGACTTAGAGCTAAGACCCAAACCCAATAATTGCCAGTTTTCCTATAGAGAAAGGAAAAATCTACATTATTGAATAAAATTCTCGAATAAAAGAGTGCGAGTCCTTATTAGTTCAACCGTGGAGCACAAGCAACATATTGAAGTGAATTGTGTTTAACTCATAGTTACATGCCTCTTCATTAGCCGAATGCAATGCAGGGAAACTGCAATGATGGGATGTTGGATGTCCCTCAGGCGAATTCCAGTAGGTGGATTAACTATCTATCAATTATTATTTCCATTAGCCTGATTCTCTTCGATTGTTATTTTTTCGTCTGAACTACCCGATTCTGCTAACTCAATGGCATTTAATTCCTAGAAAACTATTATTGCAATGCCTATTTTTGCAACTTGATTTGTTTCCTCAAATATTTTTGTAAATTTCTCTACTTCAAAAATAAACACCAAGTTATATTTTTGGGATCAAGTCATAGACCAAAATATCTAAGCAAGAAAAATCAAAATAAAAGTAAAGAAATAAAATTAAAATTAAAATTAAAATTAAAAATTACTAAAATAGAAAATTTTAGCGTCATCCTTAGTAATGGCACCAAAAATTTGATGGAGAATTTCCTACAAGTGCACAAGGTCAATTGTAGTAATAAATTATCTAGAGTATTTCAAGGTTGAACCCACAAGGATGAGTTAATTTCTCTGCTTTAATTATTATAAAAGATAATAAAAATTCAAGTTCAAAGGGATTTAATATCTAACTAAGAAATAAAAATAAATAATTAATTAAATCAACTAAAGTAGCGGTGAGAAAACAATAGAAGCGAGTTTAGGGTTTCAAGTTTTAATCTAAAATTTTGAATTAATTCTCCAATTATTTTCTTAATAAGTTATGAACTCATCATACAATTATATTTTACATCACCTCTTGATACATCTAAAGTGTGTCTAAATAAATTTTACATCTCTCTGGAGATCATAAGTATTTAATTAACTCCATTAGATCCTTAGTGAAATAATTGCATAATGTAAATGCTAACCTACTTTCCTGATTTGTCTAAATATATTTATTTATATAGTACACGGTTGTATCTCCATTCTCAATTTAGTACAAACCTACAAATCATGTCTTTGGTAGCCAATCACAAATATATAATTAAAATTAAGATAAATAAATCATAGAAAAAACAAAGAATTTAACTAAAAAAATTAATCAAAATCCCTTTCATAAAAATCCTAGCCCTAGAATAAATTTAGTTCAATATATTAGAAAATAAAAATCACAAATTTTAAGAGTTAACAAAAATAAGAAAAAAGTAGATAACTTCTCAGTTTACTTGCCCCAATCTTCTCCTTGATTGCTCCTTGATTTGCTCTCTAACAATCTTGATTTCTCAAGAGAAAGATAAGAAAATATGTTTTCAGTAAGGTAAACTAATGTTTTCTACCCCTAAAAATAACCTGGAGAACTTCTGTTTATAGTTTCTTAAAATAGTGTATAAAATAGGTAGGATTAGCCTTATTGGAACTTAAACATATAAAATTCACACATTTTTTCAATGAAGATCAGCTTGATGATCGACACAAAGTCTGACATAAGTCATTGGAGCAAAATAACTCTAGTGAAAAGACCAAATGGACAACTGGCCGATTATAATTAATTTGCAAGTGGATCCATCGGCTCTCTTATTTTTCAAGAAATTAAAGTTTACTCATCTAGTGGTTAATCAAGTGATTCTATAGTTGGCTGAGCATTTGGTTCAAAATCTGAATGGTATTGTAGAAGACATGTTAGTAAAAGTTGGTCAATTTTGTTGTCCTACTAATTTTTCTAGTTCCGGACATGGAAGAGGTTATATCGGTTCCTATTATTCTTGGTAGAGGATTCTTAGCTACAAAAGGGACTAATACAAATTTGTTAGGAGAAAAATTAACTTTAAGGGTTGGTGAGGAAAAGGAAAAGTTTAATGTATTTGAACCCTCAAAATATCCTTCTTATGAGGATTTCATTCTAGATTTGATGTTACTTATGCTTTGTATGATAAAAAGTGTGTCACAGAGTATGCTTCGGAGTTAAGACTCGGGCCCAATGGTCGCCAATTTTCCTTTTGGACGGTATGCAAACAAACTATAGTTGACAACAATTGCAAAAGATTTTAGACACATGCTAAGGAAGATGTGAGGTCGTCTGAACATTTTCATTTGCCATGATTCCATTAGAGTCGTCTCGTTGAAAATGTTAAAAGAGGCTACCCAATTTTTTAAATTTTGTTTATTATTTTTCTCTTGTTTTTGGGATTAGTGGTAGTGCTTAGTCTCTTAGGTTTTTATTGCTTTCCAGTTTGGGTTATTCGGTGACATATTTAACTCCTATTTTTAGTGCTCTATTGTCTATTTGTTTTACCAGGATGGCTTCTTGGGCTTGACTGATGGATAGTAATTGGTGACTTTTCTCCCACTCCACTTAGTCTTTGGCATTACTTTGTTATCAAGGGAGCTTCACTTTCAACTATTTTCTTATTTTATTTTTTTATTTTTATTCCCAACAATGATGACGATAGTGTCTTAAGAGTAGGGGAGGGGTAAATGAGTGAAGTGAAATTTATGGTCAAAATTTTTCAAATTATCGATCATATTTTTCATTCGCTGATATGCAATGGCTAATATCTCGAGTTCTATTATTGTTAAGGCTTTAGATATGAATATGTTAAGTGTTAAATGGTGATGCTTGAGGATGCATTTCTGGTGAATATTTATTATTTTGTGACTTTTATGACTTTTGGCTAACTTTTCTAGGCATTGTAAATATTTTTCTGGTATTTTTCTTGTCAAGATGGGTTGATTATTAATCTCAGTTCTCCATAATATTGGGATATAAAGTAGGCTTTTGTATTTTATATTATTGGTGCTTATGTGTCTATTAATTTGACTACACTCCACTGGTTATTTTTGCCTATTAACCGAGGGTCTTCACCTAAAAATATCAACTTTCACATCAAAAAGTAATGATAGTTATGAGTATGTGATTCTTAAATAGTGAAAGTTGAGTAACCAAGCTCTTGCATTTTGGAGATGTGGGAGTTTGTGTCATAAGGTTTGAACGGTTGAGAATTAAGTCTACCTCCCATTGTTAAAGACTGAAAACACATAGGTGTAGGGAGTTTAGGAAAAAAGAAAGAGAAAAGTGAAAAAGAAACAAATAAAAAAAAAAACAAACATATGTGAGTTATAGCACTAGCCTGTGGATCCATATTGTTATTTGTTGAGATTTTGCTTAATAGTTGGACCATTTGCAGGAAAATGTTGATTGAATATTTTATATTATTAGTTTGGTTAGCTAAAGTTGGGAGAGTCGTTTATGTTTTGATACTGATCGAAGAGATATCTCTTGGGTTACGCTATTAACATATGACATTTGTTTTGATTGTATCTTAGCAATTGTCGACTTGAGGAATAGCCATTGTTTGAACTTAATTGATTCCTATGTTTAAGTGGTACTCTTGTGCTTGTGGACAAGCATGGGATAAGAGTGGTGAGTTTTAGGCTTAAATTCTAAAATGCTTACATGCATGAGTTGCTAGTTAACTATGTTTTGTGACCTTTATTTTAAATAAAAACTATTTAATTTTTATCTTATGTTATTCTAATAGGTGAAGAGTTTAATTGAAGCACAAACGGATCGAAAATGTGGTGTAAGGGAGCAATGGATGAAGAAGAAGTGAAGAGGAAGGGTTTTGGCAGACACACATGTTTCAATATTTTAGTGATAACTTGAGTTATAGAGATCGGATTGAGATAATCCTTATTCATTATAATGCTAAGAGAATGCTTTACAATCTAAGAATCAATGTCTAGTTCTTACGTTTTCATAGTCAAAAATCCAAATTACTGAAATGTATCTCTACTACAATGCTCTTCTGAGCCGTTCTCACTATTGTGGGCATATATCAGTGATCAAACCTTTAAATGATGTGATTCTAATAGCATTTGGAAGCTAGCTCAAAGGGCTACAACATTCATATTTGGAGCAAAAACCGATTGGACCTCCTTCATTGTGTGTGTGTGTGTGTTTTTTCTTTTTTTTTTTGGTTTCGAAAGTGATACGTAGATGTATCCGCAAGTGGATCCAACTACAAATCAAATATGACCTGCGCTGATTGCCCATTTGGTCTTCTCACTAGAGTTATTCTGTTCCAATGACTGGTGCTAGACTTTGGGCTGATCATTAGGCCAATCTTCATCAAAAAAATGTGTGAAATTAAAGCTTTTCAATTCTAATAAGCGTAACTCTACCTTGTTTTGGATACTACTTTAAGAAACTATAAATAGGAGTTCTCTAGGTCATTTTTAGAGATAGAAAACATTAGTCTAGCTCACCGAAAACATCCTTTCTTATCTTTCTCTTGAGAAAGTAAGATCATTGGAGAGCAAATTAAGGAGCGATCAAGGAGAAGATTGAGGCAAGCAAACTGACAAGTCTTCTTACTCTTTTTCTTATCTTTGTAGACTCTTTAAATTTGTGGTTTTTATTTTCTAATACATTGAACTAAATCTGTTCGAGGGTTAAGGTTTTATGAAGGGATTTTGATTAATTTTTCTACTTAAATTATTAGCTATTGCTATGATTGTGAGGGTCTCAAAATTCTATTTTTATTTTAAAATACATAATAATATTTATATTATGTTTATTCACTAAAATATTAGTGAATTTATACTTTGAGTTATTATTTTCTAATTTAGAGAATTTTTTGAGAATTAATTACCGGTGTTTGGTTTTGGCCAGTTTAAGCATCGATTTTTGTTTCGAGATGTGAATAGTAACTCTAAGATGAAACCGAGCATATGTAGAGATATTACAGAGATATATTTAAGATAGGATAGTGCCGGAAGGAGAAAACCAGTAAAAGTTAGAGTGTCACGCGTCGACACGACAAAAAGTGGAAGTTTGACCACTTTTCCCTAATTTAAGGATAACCACACTTTTTGTCTCCATAAAGCCGTGTTTCTTGCTTCCTTGCCTCTTCATTTTTAGCCATCCTTGAAGCTTGAAGAGAGAGAGAGGGCCGAACTTGAGAGAGAGAGAAATAGAGAGAGAAACAATGTTTTCTTCAACTTCATCTTCATCCTCAATTCCTTGAAGCTTGAAGACACCATTAGAAGGCATTCCTTGTGTTCCTTCTTCTCCTTCTTGCTGCTGTGAGAGAGAGAAAGAAAGAGAGAGGTCCGAGAGTAAGAGAGAGAAAGGAAGAGGGAAGAAAGTTTCATCTTGCTTGTCACCTTCTTGTTCTTGAGATTTGTGGAAGAAAACACTAAAGACCAAGCTAGTTCTTGGCTAAATTTGGAGGTTCTTGGGATTTCAAAACTTGGAAGTTCATCCTTGAGTGGATCAACACTAGATCTTACTTGATCTAGCTAGATCTCGAGGTATAACACTTAAATCTCTTAGTTTTAACTTTATTAGTGATAGATCTTTTAGACCCATGGTTTATTTTGCTAGAAATGCTAGTGTTTTGAAACATTTGAGTTGGGCTCTTGAATTCCCAACTTAGGTAGCTGACTTGAGGTGACCTCTTAGGTAGCGGACTTGAGGATCTAATTGTGGTTGTGGTTGTTGATTATAAGATGGATTTATGTTGTGATTAGAAAGTAAGAATATTAGGGAAAATTTTGAAGGAATGAGATGCTTGATGGCCGAACCTTACTTGGAATGTTATGATACTTGATTTCAAAATTTTATGATGTTTCTTGGCTAGATTTTGCCTAAATAAATATGTATTATGTTCATTTATGAGTATATGTTTGAATGGAGTGAAAATGTTGAATTTTAATGGTGAAAAGTTGAGTTTTCACTAATTTTTGGATAAATGTACTTTTTGGATAGATTTGAAAGTTTGAAATTTTTTATCTATTTTTCATGAATTTTGTACTTTGAGATCTTGTGAAAATTGATCTAAACATGTGTTAAAACCTTGCTTTAAGTTTAGTGTTGAGTTTAAACTCAAATGGTGATTTTCGAGGTGAAAGACCTCACTTGATTTCCTTGTTCTAAAAGTTGAGAAGTTGCGAGTATGGAATACATCGAGGGAGTATTTTGTTTAAATAATGTATCGATTCGAAAATGGAATCTTTTATGGTGATTTCGACTCGAGTGACTACTTTTTCACTCCGACAAAGCTGGAGGAATTTGGGGAAGAATTTTGATCAAACAAATGGCTAAGTTTATTTGGGTTTAGTTTCGCTATTAGTGGAGCGAAACTTATTTCTTCTCTTTACTTGTTTATAGGAAGTGGGGAAGAGTTTGAAACCGATCCAAATTTGGAATCAAAACCTTGCTGTTTCGGTGAGTTTCATGCATATTTGGGTTTATAGGAAGTATGCTTTGAACCTCTCGACTTGTGATATGAACTTGAATTCCATTACTTGACATGAATCCTGTTTTGATCACCTGATGTGACATGATGTGTCTTATATTTGTTATTCTCGAGAATACTTAAATCCCCTTGGTAAGTTATCAAATCGAGCCGTTGGGAAGGTTCACGTCGAGGAGATTTAACAAACCTTGGGCTACGTGATATATTGTGTGCTCTGGACTTGGCATATGACTTGTCCCTTTTGGAAGAATAATACACAAATATATAAGTTTCCCATTAGGTGGGTGGGCCTGGTTGGGGGCTTTGGTGGAGTAAGGAGGTAGTGGTTTCTATTTGGATTTGATACGTGAAAGTTGACAAAGTGTCAACTACATGATTTGAGCTCTAGTTCCAAGGACGTGCTCCAGATTTGTGGATCTTGGCTCCTGAGAGCGCCTGTATCCTACCCGTGTATTGTTATTCGCTTTCCTTATTTGTTTGTTTCTAAATGTGAATTTGAAGTGACATGTCATATGTTTTATGTGAATTGCATGTCTTTTGGAACTCATTGGGTTTTAGCTCATTCTTTTAAATTTGTTTTCCTTAGCAGGAACTGAGAATCCGAGTGAAGGTGCCAATCATTACGGTTTGACATGATCTTTTGAAACTTGATTAAGAAATTTGAACTTTGCATTTGGGGTTTTGTATTGTAAGTTTTTGAATGTACAATTAAGTACTATGAATATATTTTGAGATTGTAAGATGACTCTCTAATTGTACTTTATGTATCTTGGATTTATAATGGTTATGTAGTGAATTTGTAAATTGTCGATTGTTTTAGATTTCTTATTGACCTTTAAATGGAGGAATTAGTGACCGTTTGTATGAGTGAGTGCTGGCGAAAGTTGGGCAGGCGGCCCGCCGATCCCTTTGGTTCGCCTTAAGAGGAGGTGGGGCTGTCACAATGATTTATTTATCTTGATTTTAATTACATGATTGTGACTGGCCACCATAGACATGATTTTTGGATTTGTATTGAATTGAGAAAGGAGATACAATAGTACACTAGATCAATAAACATACTTAGTCTAATCAGGAGAGTAGTTTAGGATTTGTATGATGTAATTTTATCATGTAGGATTTTAATGGATTTAATTAAATGCTTACAATCTCAACGGAGGCGTAAGATTTATTTAGATACACTTTAGATGCATTGAGAAGTAATCTAAGATACAATTGTGTGATATGTTTATAACTTGTTAAGAAAATAACTGGAGAATTAATTTAAAATTTTAAATTAAAACCTAAAACCCTAACCTAGCTTCTATTGTTTTCTCACTACTAATTTATTTGATTTAATTATTTATTTTTTATTTCTTAGTTAGATATTAAATCCCCTTGAACTTGAATTTTTATTATTTTTCATAATAATTAAAGTAGAGAAATTAACTCATTCCTGTGGGTTCAACTCTGGAATACTCTAGGTAATTTATTATTATGATTGACCCTGTGTGCTTGCTAAAAATTGTCGATCAGGCCATTTTTTCTTGCTATCTTACCTTTTAGAACCAATCAAGTAGGTCCTATTTTGAATTTTTAGGTGATTGAGAGAAATAATTACCACTGTTTTGCACATTAAGGTTATGCTTAGCTTTTTACCTAGATTGCATCTAACTCATTCAATACCCTCTCTTTGATGAAAGCAAATAGTTCCTTATCCTTATTTATTATGGAAATTTAGTCAACATATAAGCTCTATGAGTTTCCAGTACACAGGTAGAAGAGATAACTAAATACAATGAAATAGGTTGTGATCTTGTAATCAAGAGTGATTCATAGGTGTTCAGAGATTGATCATTACTTCAAGTTGTCATGAAAAATAAATCAATGATGGACTTGATGAGGTTGTAATGCGGCTTGAAAATGATAGCTAAAAGAAATTGGACTTTCAAGCATATTTACACTTATCATCGCATTTCTTTCAAAATTATTGCAGTCTTGAGCTTGGTTCAAAGATTTTGCACTCCATTTTGACTTCTATCATCATTATTGGAGGGATTTTTTCATTGAATTTCTCCTTTCTTTCTCTCTTTTTTCCCCTTTCATAATTTTCTTTTTTTCCCACCCTTGCTCTTCTTCTCTTTTTTCCCCCTCTTCCCCTTAACATTTTTTTTTCTTTTTTGACCCTTTTTTTTTCTGATACCCAAATCCAAACATTAATGGCAGATCAAAACCCTTGATTTCTAGAGGATAAATGGATTTTTGTGTTGTTTTGGTTGTAGTTTTAATACTTCACATATTTCCCAAGAAATTTTGCATTTTTTCTATTATTGAAAATTCTTAGATCTCTTACTCTGGTGTGGGGTGCAATCATAAGTGTTTTTGAAACGAACCACCAATTTCAGTTCAAGTAGGGATGCAAAGAATAAACGGTACTTAGGTTGTAGAAAGGATGGTCAAAGCATCATTCTTATATCCTATGACAATCAAAGTAAAGAACAACCTATTGTACGAATTTATTTCTTTTTGAAAATTTGAAAATCCCCCTAGTGCAAGGGTGTGATCATCAGGGCTTTTATTTGAAATGAAATTGCACTTCTAACAGCTCAAATAGGAGAACAAATATATAGGTAGAGAAACAGGGTAGCCTAGACTATAAATGTGGGAAGTTGCTAGCTGGGAGAGGGAGTGGGGAATGTTGTAGACAATAGACACATACTTTTTTGTCTTATTATAATCAAATGGCCAATTAATTTAACCTTTGTTACTATTAGTTTTTAACCTTTTTCATGAATACATTTCTCAATCACCTCTTTATTCACATATATCAAACCATTATAGTACATTTTTCACAAAAATTTCATAAAATATCAAGTCAAATAGGCTAACATTCAAACATAAGTTTTCAAACTATAGATAGCTAACATGTACACTTAATCAACCACATAAAAGAGGTCAGTAAAAGTGTAAGAAACCTCAGGGAGGTTTCTAAAATTATGCCTTTATTAAATCCAAGAAGATAAGTTTTTTTTTTAGGCGGCTAACAATAAACCTTTGGAATGATCTGAACTAACTAAATGCATGTTACTAATTAGCGAACTCAATTCTTCTTCTCCTCCTCCTCCTTTTTCTTCTTTTCACTAGTGAATTCAATTTATTATAGCTAAAGGAGCCAAGAAGAGGGCAACACATCTATTATTGTAAATATTTTGTTGTATCAATTAATATCAATTAGGGTATCAATTACAATCTTGCCTATATAATAGGTACCTAGGTTCATTAGGAACAGGCTATAAATATAGGCAATGTATCAATTATTCAACATAGTATCAAGAGCTTTATTCGATCCTTGTTAGTTTTTACCATTCAAATTGTTTTTCATTTTCTCCTCATTTTTTTCCTACGGCTGTCCCATTTGATATTTTTTGTAAGCATCAAAATTTAGTGCCTTCTGCTTCACATCCACGGTAGTCCTTGTTGATTGCTCAAGTCCGGGCCTGCGTATTTGATCCATCAACCCCATGTTGTCCTTATTACTTCAATTCTGTGTGCTTGATCAATCAACCTCATATTGTTATTGTTGCTCCAGTATTATGGCAGTCAAGATTCATGAATTATTCCGGATTCATCCCTCAACTAGTGACTGCTGCTCTTGGTTTCCTACTTCAACCACACACAGCACTTGTAGACATCTTCCACAATTGGCTAGATCTGGTTTGTCCATTACTTTTTTGCTCTAAATTTCACACATATTTTGGCTATTATTATGGTTCAAGTTGATATGTCTCAACCTATTCACATTATCCTTAATGATACTAATTATTCTCATTGGGCTCAAGCATCTCAAAATTTTCTCTGTGGACGTAAATTATGGAAATATATCACTGGTAATGTAACTCTTCCTATTGCTTCTAATGGAGAATCTTCTAAGAAATTCAATGCATGATTTGAAGAGTGGGATAATGATAATCACAAAATTATCATTTGGATCACTAACACTTCTGTCCTAGCAATAAATTGCTCTTCAAACGTTTTGATATTGCTAAGGGAGTCGAGGATTTTTTGGCATACTGGTACAGTGATATCGATCTTTCTCGACAATATCAACTTTCCCTTCAATTGCATGCTATGAAACATCAGCCTGGTCAATCTATTCAGAACTCCTATTCTTATATGGTTTGCATTTGGGATGTGATTTCTAAAACTAAACCCCAGTGGACGTGTTTAGATGATGTAGAAAAATTCTATGCTTACTATGATTCTTATCGTCTTATTCAATTTTTCATGGGCTTGCTTGATGAGTTTAAAGCCACTCAGACTACTATTCTCAATAGAAAGCTAATGCCTTCTCTTGACGCTACTCTCAAGGACTTGATATATGAAAAGACTCATAGGCATACAATCATGTCATGCCCTACTGATATGGTCATTGCTACTTCTTGTTTGACCAACTCTACTTCTCAATTACCTATACCTTTCTTACCAAAGTTCGCTATTGAGTACTGATATTGTCATCGACTCAATTATGATATCTTTAGATGCCGCAAACTTCAATGCAAAAAGGGGAGTCAAGGACAGCGTACTTAGAACTCTTCTCCACATATTGTAGCTGCCACTGATATCAACAACCTTGTTGCTGAGTCTACTACTAATGCACCTCCTAGATTTGCATCTCTTTCTACTGCTGATTTAGAGGCCATTGATTCTCAAGTTCTTGCTGCATTGCTCAACCTTCTGGTAGTGCCTTTTCTGCAACACCTAGTACTTCTATATGGCTTATTGATTTTGGGCATTGTAATCATATGACTTATAAATCTAACATTTTTTATTTCAAATCTGAACCCTCACAACCAACTTCTCTTTCTACAGCTAATGGTTCTATTATCCCAGTTACACATACTGGTACCATTTCATCTAATAACGTTTCACTATCTGATGTCTATTTTGTCCCTCAATTGTCTCTCAATCTTCTTTTGGTTGGCCAATTATGTGATCTTGGTCTTCACCTATTCTTTTCTTGTGCTGGTTGTCTTATTTAGGATCCACTAACGAAGACAAATATTGGAACCGAGTATAAGATTGGCAGACTGTTCGAATTGGCATCTCTTCATCTTCCACCTTCCACCTTCTTCTGCCCTTGCTGCTCCTATTCTATCCATATGGTATTCCAGATTAGGTCATCCCTCTCCTGTTAGATTAAAATCTTTAATTTGTGATGGAAAATTAGGGATTGTTAGATTTGAATCTTTTGACTGTATGCCATGTCAATTGGCCAAACAACCAACTTTATCCTTTAATAAGAGTGATTCTCATGCTTTAGCACCTTTTGATTTGGTTCATTCTGATATCTGGGGCCTAACTCTAATTCCTACTATGGGGGGTTCTCATTATTTTGTCATTTTATTGATGATTTTTCCCAATATACATGGATATATCTCTTAAAATCCCGTTTTGAACTTCTTTCTATTTTTTATGAATATAATGTAGTGGAGCAAACTTAGTTCTCTAAGACTATAAAATTTTTTAGAATAGATAATGCTCATGAATATACCTGTGGTGATTTTGAATCTATGCTAACTTCTCAAGTCACATTACCTCATTTATCTACTCCAGGAACTTCTCAACAAAATGGTAGGAGGTGAATATAAATTGCGCCATCATATTTTAGATTTAGTCCAATCTCTACTCATTTCTGCATCTTTACTAGAACTATTTTGGGAAGAGGCTGCTCTTACTACTATTTACACTATCAATCGAGTTCCATCTTCCCTCCTTCAAAATAAAACTCCATACATATTATTTAGTATCATTTCTAATTACTCTCATCTTCAGGTTTTTGGCTGTGCATGTTTTGTACTTCTTTATCCTTATGAAAGATCTAAGTTACCACCTCATACTCATCTTTGTTATTTTTTTTGGGTATAGGATTGCTCATAAAGGTTATAGGTGTTATGATCCCATTTCACATAGGTTGCGTATTCTCATAATGTTATTTTTTGGGAAATAAATTCTTCTCTACTATCCCTCAAACTACTTTACCTTCTTCTTCTCTACCACCATATTTTACTAATCCTTTTGTTGACTTATTCCCAAAGTGTTTCTCAATCTTGAATGTTCCTCCAATGACTATATTTCTCCAGGACCAATACAATCCGTTATGCCTCTTGATGAGCTGCCTTCTTCAATGAATTCGTGAGCTTCTCCTTCCCATTAGTATCCTTCTCAGGTAAGAAATCAACCAATCTATTTTCATGATTATCATTCTTTTTTTGCTTTAACTGTTTTACATGAGCCTACTTCCTTTCACGAAACTTCTTCTGATCCGTTGTGGTAGAAGGTTATGCAAGAAGAGTTAGATACTTTGCTCAAAACTCATACTTGGGATCTGGTCGATTTGTCTCCTACCAAAACTGTTATTAGCTACAAGAGGGTTTATAAAGTAAAAACCCACTCTAATGGATCTATTGAATGTTATAAAGCTTGTCTTATTGCTAAAGGTTACATTCAAGAATATGGCATTGATTATGAGGACACTTTTGCACCCGTTGCTCGTCTCACAATTGTTCATACTCTTTTTACTGTTGCTGCTGCTGTTCGGAATTGGTTTCTTTTTCAAATAGATGTGAAAAATGCCTTTCTTAATGGTGATCTTACTAATGAAGTTTATACGAAACTATCTCCTGGTTTTCCTCATCCATCCCACGTTTGTCGTTTTCATAGGGATTTGTATGGACTCAAACAAGCTCCTCAAACCTGGTTTGCCAAATTTAGTTCCACACTTGTTAATTTGGGTTTTACACACAGTTCTCATGATTGTGCCCTTTTCTTGCACCTTACAGCAATTGGTACCATCTTGTTGCTTCTCTATGTTGACCATATGGTTATCGCTGGTGATAATTTGGAGGAAATTTAACAACTCAAACAATCTCTAAGTTAGTAATTTAAAATGAAGGATTTCAGATTTCTTAATTACTTCCTAGGTCTTGAGGTATCTACAGATACAAATGGATACTACTTGTCCCAGACAAAGTATGCTTCTGAGCTTTTAACTTTTGTTGGTTTGACAGATAGCAAAATTACTTCTACGCTAATTGAGGCAAATACTCATCTTACTCCTAAGGATGACAAATTATTGGATGATCCCACGCGATATCGTCGGCTCATTGATAGTCTTATCTATCTGACCATTGCCGGACCTGATATTGCTTATGCCATTCATATCGTCAGTCAATTCATGAGTGCTCCTCTTTCTACTCATTATCCTGCAGTTCTTAGAATTCTTTACTATGCCAAAGGCACCCTTTTTTCATGGGCTTCATTTCTCGCCCCGTTCATCTCTTGAACTCCATACTTACTCTGATGCTGATTAGGTTAGAGATCCTACTGATCGTCATTCCACTATTGGTTTTAGCTTCTTCATGCGAGATTCTTTAATTTCCTAGCGTAGCAAGAAGCAATCCGTCACTGCTCAATCTAGTCCTAAAGTTGAATATTGAGCTCTAGCTGACACCTCTTAGGAGTTAGTTTGGCTTCATTGGTTATTTAAAGACATGGGTGTTACTCATTCTTTCCTACTATCAATCATTGTGATAACCATAGTGCTATCCAGATAGTACATAATGATGTTTTTATGAGTGCACTAAATATATCAAAATTGATTGTCATTTTGTGAGACAATATATTGTTCGTAGTATTTTAAATCTATTCTTAGTTCGTTCATTGGACCAAATTGCTGATATCTACACAAAGGCACTATCTTCCTGTCTCTTCCATGATTTTGTGTGCAAACTCAAATTGGTTTCCTTACATCCACCTTGAGTTTGAGAGGGGATGTTAATGTAAACATTTTGTTGTATTAGTTAGAACATCAATTAGGATCTTGCTGACGAGGTTTTACACTACACCAAATTTTAAATATAAAACCTAAACAATCCCATTTTCTGCAAGTATACAGATCGTTTATCGAGCATAGGGTAATATAGGTGTCGATCCCATAGGGAAGAGTGTCAAGTACCGGTGATTTTCAAACTCCTCTATTATTTAGACTGTCACATGCATATAAATTAAATCTAAACTACAAACATGGAAATAAAATAGATAGAATATAACAATTAAAAGCTCCTCAAGCTATGGAATTCCTTACTATTCTTGCAAATGAAGTTACCGGTTGAATTAATGTTATTACCTTGGCTAAGCATGGTGTAATTTCCTAATGCACGTGAAACATACTTTCGTAGTGTATCATCTATACTCATAGCTAAACCATACCTACTAGCGTGGTTATGGAATTAACTACAAGCTCATTTCCTCTATGAAATTACATGAAATGAATCACTAAAGCCACAAAGGCGCCACCCTACACTTGTGAGTGACTTCCTAGGTTTAGAACTTCATGAACTAGTGTCTTTAACACCTTTAAATGATCACAATTAATGGCCGGTTAATCATGATTAGAAAAGCCGAAGTACTAAATACTTGCTCAAATAATAGCATCAAATAACCATGTAAACATCACAAACAAGATATAGAAAGTTCATCCATAACTCAAGACAATAACTTAGCTAAACATAATTACTATACTACTAACTATACTAAACTAAACTAAGGAACTAGTGAAGACTACATTTTGTAGTGAATCTAGCCTTCTCCTGTCTCTAATTCTTATTTTCTTTGTCTACAAGAGACCCTATTTATAGATGATTGAATTCATAAACCTCCAAAATTCTATCATGTGAACACATGACAAATTTGGCCTTCAAAAGTCAAGAAAAATGTCTTCATGAATCTTCATCTTCTTGAATTCTTCAAAGTGTGTCTTCATGCATTGAATCCATTGAATTTAAATCTCAAATGAGTTGTAAAGTTGAAGCAAATTGTGTTTTGAATTTGCTATGAGTTGTTTCTTCAACTTCACAAGATTCTTCACGTAGCTTTCATTGAAATTCGTCTGAAAATTGAGCTGGAAGTAAGCTGGAAAAACTGGATTTCGGCTGCAACTTGCGGCAGTCATTTTCTGAGGATCCGCAAGGTGGATCCGCGAGTCAGAGGCTCGCGGATCACATCGCGGATCCGGTCCCCTGCTTCCACCGAGAGGGATTCGCGAGCTAGTCTTTTTCTTCATTGGTTGCATCGCGTATTGGCTCGCGAATCTGCTCCAAAATTGTGAAATCTGAACTTTTCGTCAAGATTTCTTGGCAAATTATTTCCTCATTTTCCTCATTTGATAATTGAGCATTTAATCCTACAAAAACATGAAGATTTCACCATATTAATCCACAAAAATACACTTTTCTCATTTAAACCATAAAATGTAGAATTTCACTAGAAACCCAAGTTAATTAGCCATAAAAATATCAAAAACACACAAAAACTAAGTACTTAAACATACTAAAAGCATGTAAAATAAACACTTATCACTTGCCTTGTATGATAGATGTCTGGATTAGTTATGTATCAATTAGTATTATTAGCACCAATTAGGATCTTGCCTTGTATAATAGGTGGTTAGGTTCATTAGGAACAAGCTATAAATATAGACAACATGTTGTTGTACAAAACATGCAATTCAATAAACATTTTTCTCGCAAATCAATTATTCAACAACATCTATGTGACAAAGGAAAAAGGGTGGCTTGTTCTGGTAATTGGATATTCATAATGTGGTACTGCTTCTGTCATTTTACACCATAGATAACAAATGCAAGTTTGAAATATTTAAGATTAGATTTGTCCTGCCTTAAAAAAAGTGAAAAATCAAAAGAAAAAAAGGAACTGGAATTGAATTCCCAAATTGGTCACTAAGCATAAAAAATAAAGAAAAGAGTAAAAAAGAAAAAGGAAAAAAACTCACAAGTGAGTCCAATAATCTAATGAACCAAATTTCACGCACCTAAGAACAATTTGTAAGAAACTATTTGGTATCTGGGTATGAAGGGAGAATGGATAGTATATTTGGTCTATGATGCCAATTCTATGAACTTCTCCCAAGTATCAGTTAATTTAACATTGAACTTGATCGAAGAGTTCAACCAATTGTGTGGTCTGATTTGGGGTTTAGGTAGACAACTATAAATGAGGTTCTGATACCTCAAAGATAGCATCATGATGGTCATCGAAAATGGTCCTGGTGAGAGAAAATATATAGTAGTAAGTATATAGATTACCGAGAAGCATACATTCACCAACTTGTCTTGTAAATTACTCGATAGTATTATCATCCTTAATAGTAATGTACATGAAGAAATGTTAATATACCTATGTATTAGTAGTACAACTTAGAATTAATTAGAAACTGGCATACGTAGAAGAGAGTAGTACTTTTTAGAAACCTCTTCTGAGATTTTTGATAGTTGCACTGGCTTCTCCTGAGATTTCAAAAATTTCAGAGACCTCCTCTATCATAAAACTGGGGCCTCATGCTTACATCAGACATGATGAAATTATGTAATAGGTTTATAACCTATAAGATACTTGGCAACTACATGGGTTTAATCAATTAAATACATAATTGAATGAATAAATAGAAATAATAACAATTTAGAACTAAAATAAATTTATAATTTGTCATGAGGTAAGGGTGTCAATTTCTAAATAGTCACAAATTAGAACTAAAAAACTTTTTAACTTGCAATTACAGCTACAATATTTATTCAAACTTTCTATGGTTTGAAAAAGGCCATATTTTGTTATTTCAGTACTTAGTTGCTTGCAACTAGTTTTCATACTATTTTTTTAGTAATTTCATCCAACATCCAATTCTTGAATTTAAATTCTTTAGAATTTGCTTTCTAATTATTTCTGACTACTGTTATATAAGTATTCTCAAGAGTAGCTGTTACAAAATCCATTATAAATAGTTGTTAATGTTTGAATTTGTGCTTGGTATTTACCAGCAATTGCACTTATACCTTCTAGGTTTTGAGTTTATTTAAATAATAACTTATACTTTTATACTAGATTAACTAATTAATGTAACATGTAAGGGGCATATCTAGAATCACATTGTCTTCTCTCTCCTGAATTCAATTTTTTATTATTTTTTAATTGGACTTGACTTGTTACAAGTTAACCTATTTTAGGAGAGGTATCTAAATTTTTAAAAACTTGCAGGAGGCTAGTGCAGTTGTCAAAAACCTCAAAAGAGGTTTCTGAAATTATCCCTACTTTTTAATTAAGTGCATAAAAAAAAAGAGTTGGTAGTGCCCACACCTGTCAACAAGTGGGTAGGGGGCTATGCTTTTTATGTTAAGTTGCTCAGGTTTACTGTGAACTTTCTAGGCTATCTAGTTCAGGCTTTCTAGGAAGGAAGAAGTGATGCTAATGAATGCTGCGGTTATGAGAGTTGTGACTCATGAGGAAATTATGGAGACATGATTGCCAAATGGGCTGATTAGGAAAGGACCACTGACTCTTTCCTTGAGGAATCAGGCGTGCCATCCTCAGCTCAACAAGATAAGGTACCTGTAGGGTGCAAACTTTTTTTTCCAAATGGCAAATGGCAACATCAATTGTATTTCAACACCAGAATATTTGTGATGCTAGGGCAATTACTCCTACATCATTTCTGGCTAGATAAGTTAGCCATAGAGGAAAAGAAACCTTCCATTTAACTTCACTAATCATGTTTAAGGCAAATTTTGCCAAATGATGACTAACATAGTTACCTTCCTTTTTAATAAAGGAAAGTGATATTGACTAAAACCCAACTTAAGCTTCTGGATATCTTCTAAGATTGTGCTAATCACTGGATCAAGAAAATCTTCCTCTTTGCTCTTGTCAACTACCTTTACAATCTGATTCGATTATAAGCCTTTGCCATCCTTCTTGTGCCTTCATGAGTGCACCAGTGTCGTTCATTCCTTGCCATTTCCTATCCAAAATTTCCTCTGTTTGATCCAATGTGCATCGCCAAGTAATCGTTATAGTATCATTTGTGGGTGTGTAGACACCAAATTTTGACTATTTCTTTTGTTTTCCTATGTCTTTTTATCATAATGTTTAGTTATTTATTTTTTGAATTTTCTAACGATTTTTCTCATTTTTGTGGTTTTCTTAAAAGAAAAAAAGAGAAAGTCAAAACGCTGACCGCTTACGCGATAAGTCCATAACCCAGTCCGCGTATGATCGGTCAAAAAAAATGACGCCGATTTTCCGTAAGCTTGGATCATCCTTTTCTAGCTGTATTCGATGCTTGAACGATAAGAAACCTATTTAAACATTCTCAACCTCACCCTAACCTCTAACAACTCATCTAACGTTCAAGATTAGCTCACCTCATCCCAAGAATATCAAAACCCTTAGTTCTAGGTTTGGTGGCTATAAATAGCCTAGATTAGGGTTTAGCAAAAGAGGAGGTGGAGTTTTTAGAGAGAGGGGATTTTCTGGAGAAGAGAGAGGCTGAGAGAAAAGAAAAAAATAGAGAAAAATGATCAAAATCAAAGAAAAAAGAGGAAAAGAAAAGAAAGAAGAAAAGGAAAAGCTAGGGTTTCATACTTGATCCTTGGAATTTCCGCCTTCTCCTTCGCTTAGATTCAAGCTTGACAGGTAACATCCTTCTCACTTTATTTACTATTTTTGATCGTAAGATTATCGAAATTTGCGGCTCTTGGTGGAACCAAGGTCTTGAATAGTTTTCTTTAGGTTATGATATTTGATGATGACATCGCTTGTTATATGAGCATGTTGTAGTTTATAAAATTCCTTGGTAAGGTTAGTAGATTTGTTTTACGCTTAAAATCCGACGCTTGATGCTTCACGCGATGATTTAGTGATTCACGAAAATTTCTGGAAAAATGTTCTTCACGCTTAAGATGTGAAAACGCTGACTACTTGCTGGATGACCGCCAACGGTCCATGTTTCTCTGAATGTTTGAAGTTGTGAAGAACGCCACTTATGCGTGGACTACTTCGTAACGCATCCAAGCCGCTTTGAATACTTGAAGATGCTAAGAAACGGCTTGGTTTGTTACGCTACAGCCGCCCCGCTGTAATGCCCCTCGCTTTAACCTCCAGCTTCTTTCCTTCCCTTGTTGTCCATTTGATGATGTTAATGCTTATGATTTGATCTTTGTGGGTTTAGCTTGTTTTGAAATGATCTTAATGATGATGCTTGATGCTTTGAATGGATCCTTTGCCTCTGGATATTTTGTTTGTGTTATTGTCTGAAAAACCTGGAAGCAATCTTCCATGTTTGAAGATTGAAGAGACGCGATGGTTACGCTGGTGAGTTCGTCCGCTTCCTCTCAACTTTGATTTTCAGCCGACTGTTATGCTGTCACCAAGGCTTCCACTTCGCTGTAACCTCCTGCATTTCTGATTCGCTGTTGATATTTCTTGCTCTTTTGTTCCAGTCATTACTCTATTTCCTATTATTATCTGTTTGCTTTGCGTAAATCTATTTAGATACCTTTCTTTGAATTTTGATTCATTTTTTCCTTTAAATTGGTACCTTGATCCCTTTTGTTGACATTGAGTCTTAGATAACCATTTCCATCATTTAAGGATTCGATTAAGGCATCACATCAAGGGATGGCAACTTCTTTCCCCATTATGTGCTCTTTATGTGTTTTTTGCATGATTTTGTATGTTTTAAATTAAGTTTTCCCTTGCCTTATTCATGCCTAGTCTTTATTTATGCCATTTTAATTTTTAAGGCAAATCATTTGAGGCCTTGGATGCCAAGTTGTAATAGATAGGTTTAATTTTGTAAAAGGTGTATTTAGTCTAGAAAATGTAATAGTTAGATTATTATTTCGAATTTCTTCCCTTTAGAATGTATTTAGGTTCCCAATGTAATAATTAGGTTTTATATGTTTATTTTGCATGCTTGCATGATTATGTGTTTAGTTGCTTTCCTAGGATCTTGCATCTAGATATTATGCCTATGTGTTATGTGTTTATATGTTTACTTGCTTTATTATCATGTCTACATGTTTATTGTGTAAATATATTGACGTCACCACACTAGTCCAACGCTAGTTGTGGCCTTCCTCTTTCGATTTCTCACTAATCCAATGTTAGTGAGAACTTTTGATCAGGGCTAGTCCAATGCTAGACCCTTAAACGCCGCTCATGCATTAGATACAAATTTCACACACTTTCACTTTTAGAGTCTCTTTCCCATTTTGCATGTTACTATTCTCCATCCCATATGTAAACATCTCATTTAGTTTTCTTTTGCTAGATTAGTGCATTTAAAGCATTACCCTTTGAATTAGGGAAAGAGTCGGTGGCTTCCTAGTCTTAGCACGCTTTTATTTCCTTCTATGAAAAAGCAAGATTAAAGTCAATTTAGTCCCCTTTACCCATTATGTTGCATTATCCCCTTTAGGACATACACGTGCATTATTTTAAATTCTATCAAAATCATTCTTTAAAAATCAATTTTCTTCTTCATGTTTTAGCAATTCAAAATCAAAATTCCATTTTCCTTAAAATTGCATCTTTTGAAATCAAGTTTCTCTTTGCACTTAAAATTGATCTTTCAAAAATCAATTCTCTTCTCTTGATATTTTATAAAGATTGCATTTTGAAAACCCTACTTTCCGCTTGTTTGAGTCTCATCATTTGCAGTGACCTCCTGAGGGATCAAAATTGGACGACACAACTAATGTGACCAATTCCAATCACACCTAAAGGAGACATTTTGCCCTCTCGATCCGACATTAGGTTTAGGTTTTGCATCCATATAGACAACATCCAAATGTGATAAATTTTAAAGTTAGAATTAGGAAATTTTCAACTAAATCTTGCAACTAGCTTTTAGGCAGGTTAGTGCCTTAGAGACCAGTAACATCGAATCTTTGCCTTCCTTCTTTCAACCGTGACCTCCTCAACCTTTTTCTCTAGTTTTTCAAAGACACTGAGTCGCCCAAAAAGGGGTTTTCTTTGTTTATTTTCATTAATTAAATCTTTGGGTGACTTGGTACACCTAAACTCCATACCAAGTGGCGATCTAAACTTTTCTAAAACCCTTTTCTAGACTTTTGTTTTGGTCCAAACCGTCGTGATTTTATAGTCCCATGACCCCTTTCTTTTCAATAAAATCAAAATCCTTCCTTCCATCCAAAGAAAATGGGGCACCATACGAACACTCCACTGGGATTTTCCCTAAGAGGGTCCCAGAGCACTTGATTTGGTTGATTATTTCTTTTTTTTCTAACCCTTATATATCACATTTGATGTTTTAGGTTGCATTCTCTTTTTCTTTTTAGTTTCCGCACCGTCTCACTCCCACACATCGCATACACATGATGAATGAATTATTGTTTATTTATTTGTACCGCTGCCTTTGCATTTGGGTGGTGCATCCACCCTGAGAGCCTCGAATGTTTGATATTTGAATCCTCCTCAAGGGGAAATCACTTTCTACACATATGTACTTTTACTTTGACCTTACTTTTTTTACTTTTAGGGCTTGTCACTACTCTTCCCTATTAGAATTAGATCGATCCACTTGGACATGCGGCGCGCAGGTACCCACGACGCACGTAGCAATGTCTGGGATCACTCAACCAAACTTCTGAGGCATTTGGATTGATGACCTTTGCCTTTGGTCTCTGTTTGGGAGCTCAGAACCTTTATCTAGTCTAGATGCATTAGTGAGCTCAACCTCATGCATCCATGTTAGAATTGCCTAAGGGAGTAGCTCTACCTTACCCTATTAAGGATCACTAGACACTTAGAGTGAGGGATTCTACCCCTTATTTTTTGTGCAATTTGTTGCTCCAACGCATATGTGATGCCCTATGATTAAACCAACCCTTCATTGTCTCCCTTTCTCTGCATTTCACAAACTCTAGAAAATAAGAGTCTTGACACTCTTTAAGACAAGCCATCCTTCTAGATAGGCTATTACATGTTTGAATTTATAAGTTTATTGCATTTTAAGTTGTAATTGCACATCACTTTTAGGTTTACCCACATTCAAATCTCCTATGGCCATGTTTCATTTTGCATCCTTACTTGCTTTAATAAACCCAGTGCATCATGCATAAATGCATAGAGGGAATGCCACATAGCTAATCCCGCGGTTAGGAATAAACAACCCTTGTGTCTCGGATATATATCCAATGAGACTTGCATGTTTATGTTTAACATCCAGCTGTAAAGCATTGCAAGGTAAGGTAGGGTCCAATCCCTTCTATGATGGCATCCAAAGATATGAAAGTGACCTTCACATGCTGAATATAAACCCTCTAGTAATCATTTTTGGCCATTTTATCAAAATTGGTAAAACCCATGCATAAGGACACCCAAATTGAAAAAATTCACAAAATAATTTCTGTTGTTGAGATAATAAATTTATCAAGGCCAAATCTTGATTTTAGAAGGTTTATGAGCTTGGGCAGTGCAAATAAATGGAGACGTGGAGTTAAGGCAAATAATAAACCCATTCACTTTGCAAACCATCAATCCCATCCAAACCATTTGAACTAGATCCATTTTTCCCTCAAGACTAGTTCAAGGCACCTAAGCAATTCCTTCGAATAACTTTTCATGTCAAATTGACCTTAATCTCTTCACATATCAATTAAAGTATAAATCCATTGGATCTTTGTCCCTGTGGACGATCAAGTATCACATACCCTTTTGGTCGCATCCTGATTGTTTTACCAATCACATAGTCAAGAAGTGATCGACCCATCGTGTATGCAGTATACCCCTGAGATTTTCTACAAGTTAGGCCTACCCTTGCTGTACAAGTTCCCTAGGACATGCATCCACTATATACAATCATTAACCCGCTCTTTTTCCTCTTTTTTTCTCTCCAGCTCCCTTTTGGAAAATAAGCTCCTAAAGTGTTTCACTTCCATTCAGTACTTTAAAAATAGCTTCACACGTAAGCCCCATCATATTTCCTCGCCTAGCTTAAAGCTCAAAGAAGCCCTGTGAAGCATGAGCGTCTCCGCACTGGCCTCTAATAGGAATGTTTCTGTCACTTCAGCCGTGACTTTGTCGCTTTGGGGAGTCTGCCAAGTGAAGTATCGGAACGGGTTTCATGAGATGAGTGCCGAAGCTGCCGCAGTTTTGCAATTGATCAGCTGGTGGCTAGTAGCGAGGTGGTACCTCACCTGTCATGAACACTTTGCAGAGCCTCAGCCGACAAGTAATACACTCTTTCACCAATATTCAAACCAATTTTGTTCTGCACCTATTCTAACCTTCGCGAGATTGCTTTCTCTCTCACCATAACACCGCTCATACACTCACCCTAACAGCACTTGATGAGCCCAACCAACAAGTGCAACCATACCTGCCAACCTTATCACCTAAACATACCCTCCCGCCATACCAAGCCTCATCTTCATAACACCTTAACCCCTTAGGCTGACACATTGCTCTCTCTGGCCAGAGATAGATGAGCTCGCTGCTCACCAAAGACTGATGAAATAGATTGACAGGTTTGAGGAGTTTATAAAGAAGAATCAAGGTCTCAACCGACACCTGCGTGGGATTAGATTACGGCTGACTGTGCCTATTTCTCACGCCCACCTATTGGTTTCAAGAGACCCCCAAGTTCAGTAAGTACGATGAATGGAATCCTAAGACGCGACTTTAAGAGGCTGCCAACAAGTTTGGTGTAAACCAAGTGATACGAGAACTTGCTCTGGCACCGTTTCAGAGTTTGGGGAAGTGAGAGATGTTTTGATCGTATCAACCCCAAATTCAAGAGATCAAAACTTGTCGACTTGTCAAATGCCTTTTGCTAAGCAAAGATGAGTTCAATCAGAGTTGGCGCCATACCATAACCCTGAAGAATAAAGACCCTAAGACACCAGCATGCCAAGCTGCATGTGAGAAAGCAATGCTAAATTTCCTGAGCCTCCCATGACGTAAGCAAAGAGATTGTTCGCGACTTTCATCACAAGACATCCCAGCCCAGAGCTCAAGAGATTTTCCACGACTGGGGAGTTCTTTTGCTGCACCCACAAGCGAGGAAAAGAGCAGAGTTTGAAAATTGGAAATACTAAATGTCACTGGCTATTTGTAATGGTTTAAAATGCAGAGATGTTCCTATGAAGTTGCATTTTTTATGTTGATCATATTCACCTTTTAGGCCCAGAGTTTCAGCGCGCCACTTACTACCTTAAACTGATACTTTCACTATCCCTACCGACAAATGTTTATCATGACTGCCAGCCTGAGGTTCTTTACCCTGAGAATCCCTATTTTGTTTTCATAACTTCCCAACCTATTCCTGCACCCCCCCTCACTAAAATCTATGTTCCTAGACTCGCTTCATACACTGCTTGTAATTTTTCCGCCAATGAAATGTAAAATCAAACTAAATTGTCCATTCAATGCCTCATTGACTAGCTAGCCTGAAGGCTTGGGAATAGACTGTCTCCTCCACGGAATCAGAATCCCCATAATTCTCCTGCACTGGGTATGATCCCCATGTTATTCAAGGCCACCACTGAAGTCTGTCATTCGACGACACTGTCGGGCTCCTCGCGACAAAATGCCCAAGCATATGGTGACGGGACAAGTGTTCAAAAAGAAAGAATGAGCAAGTGTCAACGTTAATAGAAACCCCTTCCTGGCCATCATGTTAATGCCGCTTGAGCCTGACGTTTTCCTGAAAGAGGAAATTGTTGACCATGCTCGCTTATTACAAGGTTACATAGAGGTGATAGTAGTGTGGACCATTCAAGGTTACCGATGATGACATAGAGACGGGTTATTCACTGCTATTCCGGAGCTATCCCCTAACTCCGCCTTGCGAAGTTTCAAGGCTATGCAAAATTGGCTGGACACCGCTGGAAAAAAGGTTTCATACACTAGAGGGGTTGTCCTTAAAAAAAATACCGCTGCTTGATGTCAATCATTTTCAAAAACAATGTGCTTTATTTTAACCTGCTTGTTTAAAATGCTTTTAATTATGCTTCCAAGGAAAGCATTATCCGTCATCTCGTTCTCATAAATGAAATGAAATTTCTCCTTTTACGTCTAGTTATGGTCCACTCATCTTAATTTTCGCGACATTTATCTTATTTGTTCTGATTAATCTCACACAAATAAAAAACCTTATTCCTTCTGGCTTTCATTTTGAATTTGGGCGGATCTAAGACTGATATCTCATGAACTTGAATGTCATCATTTGTAAGATGATCAAACACAATTTAGATTGCTTTGAGAAACTACCTTTTGGCATGTAGAATTTAAATCGATTTCTAACAAGCAACACCTTACTTCCTTACAATGGACTTAGCCGGTATAATTTCGCTGCGAAGTTGAAGTTCATCTTTGGCGAGATCTCTATGTTTAGAAGAATACCGGACTACAACGCCACGCAGTTGTAAACTGCCTTTGATCGTGAAATAGTCTTCATAGTTGAATGCTACTTGTCATAGCTACCAGCATAGACATTTATTCAGTTTTCAAAATAAGAAGTGCCGGGGACCTCGCGTGTTCAAGTTGGGGACAAGGTTTTGAAACCACTCCTTCCCGCAGTAGTGAGTACAAGCATAGGGTACAAGAAGTCAAACCCGAATGCTACGCTGCCAGTCGCTTCATTATTCAAAAGCAGCCCTGGTATTGATCTTATATTCTTTTCCCCAACCACCATCCAGAAAATTTTCCAAAAAAAATTTATGATTGAGCAAGGTTTCTTTAATTGTCATAAAAGTGTCAAAAGAAAAAGCTACCACTTTTTTCCTTTCGCTTAAATATTGACCCCGCCTTCTTTAGAGCCTGAGCTCACAAAAGAACAAGCAATTATTTAGCAAACCCTCGAGAATCTCAAACCCCACATCAAGTAATTTTGTATTTTGAAAAAAAAAAACATTTTAAGGAAGTATGGACTAAATCAAGTAATTTTTGTGTTTTTGAAAAAAAAAAAAAAAGTGCGAACGAACCGGGAGGGGCAAATTTTCTACAAAGAAAATTTTTTGCGGATTCAAGTTTAAACTCCACCCCTACCCCATACCTTGGCTCTTGTAAAGCCTCGCGGTTATAGACCTCCACCTTTTGCAAAAATTTGAAAAGAACTTTCAATCAAAAGGCAAATGACGACATACATTCTTCCACTTACGGAAGTACATCCACCCATGCCACCATTTTAACAAACATGTTTAAATTGATCAAATTAGTTTAAGTTCCACCATTTTCATTAAACTACCTATCACCAACTGGCAACCAGCGGTACTAAGGCAAGTTTGAAAAGCAAATGCTGCAGCGAAGAAAGTTCGTTTTACGCTGGAAGTCGCTGACATGTTCATCGGTTTAATTTTATATCAAACACTCCCTTGTCACGCTAAATCTGAGATGATATCCTTAGTAATATGACGCTTTGTTTAAATTTTCTACATGCTATTTTTATTGATTTAAAAGTGGTCATGTTTAGTATTCATTCTATGGTCACATGTCATTTAAAATAAAATTTTTTTTTCCTTCGCGACAAATTCTTCTTCTGCACATATTTTCATCAAAAGTGGCACTCTCTATCAGCCAATCCTCTTATTACCATGAAGGTATAAGATATGGGTTCAAGCAAGTTTAACTATTTCCTCTCTCCTAAACGACCGACCTACTAAACAAAAGAATTCACCGACAACGTCATCGACGTTCAAACCTACCTTCTGTTTTGATGTTTGATAAAAGGTCAAACGGCGGCGTTATTATTACTTTCACCCATTTCTTTCTTTTGTAAGTGGACAAGTATTACCGATCGGCCGTCGGAGACCACTATTTCCGAGTCATGTTTATTAGACTGTATAATTAAATCATTTTGAAGATGACACTGTAAAATCATAAAGGCGTTGGTTCTTTCGTAAAAAATTTAAACTGCCTTCATGTTTCATTGCTAGGTAAAGAGAAATCAAGCAGCTCTTACAATTCTTTTCTCGAGATCGTGACAAGGTTCTGGACATTCCGGGCCGAGACTTATTCCAGATGCCAACCTGAGATGGATTTGGAGTGGGGACGCACTCCACTCATCCCCCACTGCCAGTAGCTTATCTCATTCTCTGTTTTATTTCACTATGTTCGATCTACATGCGCTAATCATAGAAATATTTTATTAAATTGTCTTACGCAGGTATATGTTGTTTAAATTTTAAGCCTTTAAAGTCTATATGGTTTATATGTTTAAAAAAAAAATATTATGTCTCAGTTTCACAAATTGATTTCACCCTTCAAAATTTGATCTCAAAGTCAAAAAATGTCCAATTTGGTTGCAATTGTTTCATCCTTCGGAATAAAACTCAGTGATATGAAAAAAAAATCCTTTTTTTTCCCATCCCCCCCCCCCACTGAAATAATTATTAAGGGTGATCGTGACATTGACATTTTAGAAAGATGTTTCTGTAAAATAAAGAAAATTATGCCTCAAAGCTTTCTTTCCCTATTGAATGAGATTTTATTGGATTTGCATGGTACGATTGGAGTTGGTAAAATGATCTTTTCAATTGATGCTAAAGGCGGCGTAAAAAACAACAAAGGAGAATTTGCAAATTTGCTCCACGATTCTGCATTATGAACGTAGGTTTAGTATCTGCCAAATGTTAACTTTCGCGAAAACTGCTTCAATTTGCGCAGCACAACGTGCAAAATGTTATAACCAACCGTCCAAACATCTCACCACGCATGTCATAACCGAGTCACCCGCAGCATGATGATTTTCGCTGGCCAAAGATATTATTGCAATTAATATTACGCTCTTTAACCTTTAACAAAGAAAATCCGAAGCGATGGAAAAGGCAAGTTTGATTGACCATACAGACCCGCTTATCGCGCAAAAATTTGGGTGAAAGTGAGAAATCAAGTTTGAATTCATAAAATTGAGGCATCATTCTCACCGACATTACGAAAATTTGACGCACCGAATAACTGCATAATAATGTTTGCCCCAGGTTATGGAGGGATTGGATTGACGCGGCGGTTTCTCATCCCATATGATGATATTTATCACTTGAAAACAAGCAATGTTTTACAAGCACTTAACATCTCATGAATGTGTTTATTGCATGATTTTCATATAATGCTGAATACACCGTATCATGAGTTTTTACATTTCCTTGAATTGCTATGACTAATTACTAAGTTAATATTTATCACTGGTTAACGATTCGCTTGATGATCGGTATAATTTTGTTTATAGGCAATTTCAAATTTTGGATAATGCATCTAAGATTAATTCTTGCCGCAAAGGTTTTACATTGCAACATATGTGATTTGTTCCAACCGTAGGAAAAGAGCCAAGACACTCTTCAATTTTCTAAATCATCAATTCTCAGCAGAAGAAAAGAAAAAAAAGAAGAGAGAAGAAGAAGTTAGCGCACGTTGAAGTCATTGTTTTATCAATCACTTACTTTTTTCAAGTCAAGAAAATCACATCGTACTGCACCATTTCATCAGCACGGCCATTGTATTTACATTATCATGTTTAAGTTCATCCCAGGGTTCGTTTTAAAGTCTTCATAACCCAAGATGGTTCCTTTACCTCCACTAGTCGCCCACAGTTAGTCCAACCCCACCTAATAGTTTTTTTTTAGTCGTCAAAGTCGCAAATGTCCAACTTGACCTAATAAGTTTTTTTTAGTCGTCGTGTCCAATCCCACCTAATAGTATGTTTAGTCATTCAAAGTCAACTAATCCCACTCATTGCTTTTTTAATGTCACCAGTCCAATCCCACCTAATCGTATGTTTAGTCATTCAAACTTGGGTCCAATCCCATCATCAAGATATTTGCATTTTCCATCTACTATTCGTGCTTGGGTCCAATCCCACCGGTTCTAGTTTAGAACCATTCGATTTCTTTGAGTGATTATGAGACTGACTACAAAGACCGTTTACACTGAATCATATATTCAATTCTCATTAAATTCATCCTGAATTCTAGAGTCTCACCACACCTTCGATCCCTGATTCCACTGAATGAGAAAGATCCTGGCCCAGACCCTGACTTCCCACCTCATGTAGACTCTAACTTCAAATTCTCGTCATAGTTCAAATTCCGCTTCTGCACCCTTCTATCCCGCTCATTCTTTGCTGTTCGTGACTCATTTCATCATGGTTCGCTTGTTTGAATCCACGTTTGACCTGATTCCCATGTCGATACATAGGCAACCTGCCACCAGTTCTACATTATGCTTCTTTTGTTTATTGAAATTGTAATATAACATTCCCCATTACATAATAACGAGACAACCAACTAAAGTATTTGAGGTTCACGTTTGTCTAGAGTTTCTTTCAAAACTCGCCAGTGAGGGGCAAGTCAGACACCACCTTATCTATTTCTTTTTGTTTTCATGTTTTTATCTGTTAATGTTTAGTTATTTATTTTTTTAATTTTTCTAAATTTATTTTTCTCATTTTCTGTGGTTTTTCTAAAAGAAAAAAAAAGAGTAGGTCAAAATGGACCAAGCATGATAAGTCCTACAAACCTCGTCTCATGTAATGTGATCGTTTAAAAAATGATCACCGCAAGCGATTTCTTCCCGCAGCTTGGTCATTCCTTTCTAACAGATATTCATGTTGAACTATATGAACCTATTTAAACATTCCCTTAACTCACCCCTGCAACCCCTAACAACTCATCTAACGCTCATGATTAGCTCACCATCCTTAGCAAGAATATCAAAAAAACCCTGTTCTAGTTTGGTGGCTATAAATACCAGATTAGGGTTGCTAGCAAGTAGGCGGGAGCTTTTGTGAGAGAGTGATTTTCTCTCTGAGAAGAGAGAGGCTCAGAGGAGTGTTCTAGGAAAACTATCAAAAATCAAAGCAAAAGTGAGGAAAAGAAAGAAAGGTGCAAGCTAGGCTCATACTTATCCCTGAATTTCTCGCCCTTCTCCTTCATGATTCTAGCCTCATCTGCACATCCTACCACTTGATGGTCATTTCTTTTGACTGCATGACACTGAAATGGCGCCCCTTTTGTGGAACCACTATAGCGTTTTCTTGTGTTATGATATATTTGATGAGATGACACGCTATACGAAAGATAAAGCCAGGCTTTATGCCTTGTAAGTAAGCAGGATTTGTTTTACGCTAAAATCGACGTTGATGCTGCTTCACAGCATATACCGCCGTATTCCCAGAAATTTCTCGAAAATGTTCTTCACGTTAAGATGTGAAGAAACGCTGGACTACTTATGATGACTCAAAAGGTAACAGTCCATGTTTCCTCTGAATGTTTTGAAGTTGTGGAAGAACGCTGACCTCTTATGGACTACTGCATCCATCCTCACAAGCTTCGCTTGAATACTTCTGAAGATGCTACAAACGCCTGTTACCTCACAGCCCGCTGCAATATCCTTCAACCCTACGCTTCTTTCCTTCCTTGTTGTCCATTTGATGAGCGTTAATAATGCTATGATTTGATCTTGTGCGGTTTAGTTTGTTTCTTTAAACGATCTAATGAATTTACGCTTGACGCTTGAAACTGGACCTGCTCGCCGGATATTTTGCTCGTGGTTATTGTCCAGGTCCCAGCACCTTCCCGACGTTTAGCATCAAAGACGGATGGTTATGTGCGTCGAAATCAGCTTCGTCCGCTGCTTTCCTCAACTTTGATTTCCGTAACGCGATCAGAGTCATACGTTTCGCCCGCTGCTTTCCACTCAAGGTAACCTCTCGACAGATTCGCTGATATTTCACACTCTTTTGTTCCGCATCTTGCCTCTATTTCCATATATGCTTGCTTGCGTAATCTATTTAGATACCTTTCTTTGAATTTTTGATTGATTTTCCTTTAAATTGGTACCTTGATCCCTTTGTTGACATTGGGTCTTAGATAACCATTTTATCATTTAAGATTCAATTAGGCATCACATCAAGGGATGGTAACTTCTTTCCATTATGTGTTTCTTTATGTGTTTTGCATGATTTTGCATGTTTTAAATTAAGTTTCCCTTTGCCTTATTCATGCCTAGTCTTTATTTATGCTATTTAATTTTTGGGTAAATCATTTGGAGAAGCCTTGGATGCCAGTTGTAATAGATAGGTTTAATTTTGCAAAAGTGTATTTATTCCAGAAAATGTACGTTAGATTATTATTTCGAAGTCTTTCCCTTTAGAATGTATTTAGGTTCCCCAATGTAATATTAGGTTTTATATGCTTATTTTCATGTTTTGTATGATTGTTTTTATTTACTTGCTTTCTAGGATCTTGCATCTAGATATGCCTATGTGTTGTATTTATGTGTTTACTTGCTTTTATTATCACAGCTCATATGTTTATTGTGTAAATATATTGACTACCACACTAGTCCAACGCTAATGCTGGTTTCCCTTTCGGCTTCTCTACAATTAATCCAAATGTTAGCGAACTTTTCGATATGGGTTACCCAATTCAAACCCTAAACGCCGCTCACGTATTGATACAAATTTCACACACCGCCTTTAGACTTTCCATTTTGAGCAATACGTAACTGGAACGGA
>VZDL01000037.1:0-67572 GCA_013103745.1 Gardenia jasminoides
AACTCTCAAATCCTCTCCTTCATCCTTTTGTCCCTGTCTTTTGCAAGTCCTCAACTCTTTTATCATATTCCATGAACCAAAAGGGTAAAGGTATATATGTATGCCGAAAATACAAGTGAGTTCGAGTCTCGCACTCTCGCTGTCTGAAAGGGCTTTGTGCTAGCCGTCAAAGTCGCCATCTGTGCTGCCGCACTGGTTAAATAGATGCATGGCAGCATCAGCTTTTTTTTTTTTTTTTTTGATAGATAAAAATTTGGATGAGTTCGATGATCACTGCAGGGTCGATAGATTTCCGAGGACTATAAGCGTCACAAGTGCTTGTGCATAAAATAATGGGTATTTGCTACATTTAGAGGCTGCATGCTTGGACCTCTGCACCTCAGCTCCCATGCACGTGCTGGTATCTCTAGCCTTGCCTGTGGCACCTCCGCATCTCGTCGATTTGGACCATCCCCAATTTCAATTCTATAATTTGTATCACATTTAGAACAGACGGGTACAATATTGATGTAGTAAAAAATTTACAATTAAGTTTGCATAGAACTCGTGATTATACTAAAATGTACAGGTTTATGCCAAATTTTATCTGTTTTTTTATATGCCAAAATTTTATCGATTTACATAACTTGATTGAACAGGATAGAAGTCCAATTAGAGGCTCTCGACCTGTATATTCCACACTAGAAAATTAGATATAACATGTACTTTCTTCGTTTCATTATTAACGCCATTTTTTCACTTTTTGAATGTTCTAAATACGAGCCACCAATTAAAAGTCAACACAAGTTTTATTAGTTTTTCCATTTTGCTGTTTGAAAAGTTGCTTTTCCAACCTACCAATGCATTCCTCCTTTCAAGTTTTAAATGTGGGACTAACACTGTAAAATCATCCAACTCCACTTCATCTAAACACAATAATTACACGTTTCTTTAGGGAACTAGTTTTCTGAAAAGACAACTCAAATTATGGGACTGAGAGAGTAATATCATTTGCCTTGGTTGTGTCGTATACAACATGCAAAGCTTATGTCATGTTGTTGTTGTTTGGATGGTTAGTCTTTGAGAAAATCTTTTGGAGATATTCCCTTAGCAATCAAATTACTTCTTTTTTATTTTCTAATTTTTTTTTGCATTATATACACCTTATTTCAAAATCTTTATGATATATTTTTTTTTAGAAGAACACTCCTAAAATATGCTATTCAATTAGTACATAAACTTTGTGCTGAAATGCTGTCACGTCTCCCTATAAAAATAAAAAATTGTTAACAAAGAAAATGTAGAAGAAATCAAACAAATTGATAATGTATTGATATTAAATTCTTTTAGATCCTTAGTTAATTGTTAGGAGTCGTTTGGTTCAATTTCATAATCACTATCACTATCAATATCATAAAATGATCAATAATAATGGCTTACGATGAAAACTCATAATGTTTGTTAATGTGGTATGGGTTTTATACTTCATTATTTTTCCTTTTTCCATTCATCTTCTAAGGTTTGTTCTCCCTCTAGTCCTCAACTTTCTAAGTCGGTCATGCCACCAGTATCTTGTTTTCTCATTCTTATATTTAAGAAGAATAAGATGGATAATTAAGATGATTCTCTAGTGAGAGATGGTTAATCAAAAAACCTATAAAAGAGTCCTATTATTCCCATTGATTTATTCCTGTTAACCCAAGCAAACATCATGTATGAGTATAATTAAATTTAAAACTCATAGTAAAGGTTGAAAACCATTTATCAAATATCCCTTTATTATACCTTGACTTTTAGCCAATTATATATTTTCCCTTCTCTCTTAATTTGAGGCTTGATTTGAGAATTTATTTTAATTCCTAATTGTGCAAAATAATTGGAAATTCTTATTATATTTCTAGACAAGTGGTTAAATCAACTTTTTACATAGTGATTAGTAAAATATATATCATTAACACAGAATTAATAGTGAGACTTTTAAAGGGAGGAACTGTAATTTTCGATACTTGGACTTGGTTGTTTAAATCAATGGGAAAATTTTCGAATTTGTCAAACTATTGCCCATTTTTTTAGTGTAAATGAATCTGGAAATTTGGATCATTCACTCACACACTGTCTCCCCATTTCACCCAAACCCCCTCCCCCCCCCCTCCCAAACTATCGCCCTTAAAATTTACATAAAGAAAAAATGTAGAAAGATATTGACATTTCAACATTCAACTAAAGGGTTCCACGTTTGCAAGATCCACGTTAATGGGGGGATGGACGGATGGGCTTTATAAAAGACATTCTGAATTCTATAGCACCCAAGCTTCAGATTTGCATGCGCATTAATCAGTAGGGCCAAAAGAAATGGGAATTTCAGAAGGAAGCTTAAAGGAAGCGTTTCCACTTCCATTACACATTAACTATGACAAATCCCTTCAACTGTACACTAAATTTGGCTTCTAAATTAATGAATTCAAATTACAATTATAGACCAATAAAACAAGCAATAATCTAGCAATATACAATGCCTTAATTTTCAAGTCTATCTTGTAATATGAGCAATGAAAGAATCCATTCCATCCGAGTTACGCCACCTTCAGCCAAAGATGTCCGGACAGCTGCCCCATCTCCGCCCCCTCTTCCTCATCTGTTGTCCTTCCTCCTCCGCCATCAACATTCTCACTGCTTTCTCGACTTTTGAGGATGTTACAAGCTCATCTCTGTGAGTCCAATCTTTCATCTGCAGACCAACTTTCAGTATCTTGGTTAACAGCACCGCATTTCTTGGTGGTCAATGAGCCATGTTGCGATGGGCACTCCCATGGTTATGCTTTCCATGCAAGAATTCCATCCACAATGGCTTATAAAACCCCCAGTTGCTGAATGCCCCAGAATGTCCAACTGGGTGCCCAGCTCTCACCACCACCCTTGCCTTCAACCCTTTTTTTGAACCCTTTTGGCTCCAGTTTTCTAGTTTCTTGAACAAACACATCTCCTGTGTCAGCATCCCTCAACACCCACAAGAACTTTTGGGCACTTCTTTCCAAACCAATGGCAAGTGCTCTGATTTGTTCGTCAGAGATCGAAGTTGTGGTACCAAAAGACACAAATATTACCGAGTTATTACTGTGCTTGTCAAGCCACTGGAGACATTTATGACGTTCACGATTTTGTTCTGGCCCACTTTTTGGGGTAATATTCACTGGATTGAATGGTCCAAGAGCACTGCTTCTTGTTTTGGCTCATCTCTTCCTTTGAGAGTAAGTCAAGATATGGACCTTCTATGACTTTGCATGAGTTGTAAATGCGGCCAGAATTGAATTTCAAAAAGTTGTGCTGTGCTTTCACAAAATTACCGAACTCAGGAGTAAAACAGCCATCCATGGGAGGAAGGATTTTCAAGATTTCTTCATCAACAGGAAAAGGTTTTTCATTCTTTCCCACAGGAAAAGAATATAGAAAAGCAGAAATGCTGTGGAAGGTGTAGGACTCGGCATTTGATAAAGTAAAAAAATCTTGTACCACTGATCCCATGAGAGAATCATTGATGATGACAACCCTTCTAGCTCTGGCCGATAGTGCACGGAATAGAGTGGAAATCGGCCCTCGAAGGTCAGCCGAGGCATCGAAAGAGGGTTGAAGATGGGCAGGGAATTTATGAGAGGTAGGATTAGGAGGAGAGTTGAGAAATTGGTGTTGGGAATTCATGGAAATGAATGTTGGCTATAGAAAGGGATCCCAGCCATGGACACGGAGCTTGGCTTGGCGGTTATGGGTGGCGGTGCCAACGTAGTGGACTGGGATGTTGTAGGAGGAGATGAGGCGGGAGAGTTGTAAAAGCTGGTTGAGATGGCCTTGCGCTGGAAAGGGCACCATAACAACCACCACTTGTGGTTGTTTTAGGCCATTTAAACTGAGGTTTTGAGTGTTGTTCCTACCAGCCATTTCAGTACTAGCACATTTCAGTTTTTTGGGATTTTATAGAACAGAAAGCGAGGTAATGAATCACATATTTTTGTACGATTAGAAATTTCTTTAGTTATGATACCTATTTAATCGGATAATTTTGAAGAATATTGATTAAGATGGAGTGAGAGAGAGAGAGAGAGAGAGAGTGTGTGTGTGTGTGTGTGTATTTAATATTTATCTTACGCATGACTCAATATCAAGTGATTCATGTCAACTTTACTTTATTGGCAATTTTACTTGGCATTTCGTTATTGACCTATGGGATGCTCTGACCAGCGGGGAGGCAGGGACAAAGATAGGCATGCAACTATGCCAGTTCTTCCCTGTCAATGTTTTTCAATGAGAAAGAGTAGGGTACTTACCATATTCTTGAGTGCCAAATTGGTCACGTATTTGCTTCACCATGAAAAGAAAAATAGACACATGTTTAGATATCTTGGTTTGGATAAGTTTAGTCGCCTTTGCTCCCTTTGCTCAATGGAAAAATACTCGGGTATATTTTCTTGCGGATTAATGTGTTATAGTCGTATAACCTATACTCAGCTTCCTAGCATTTAATACCTCAGAACATTTGACCATTAATCATGTGATTTTGGTTTGCCGAGAGAATCATTTCGGTGTACTGTCAAACAAAAGATGCTAACATTGGAGTAAAATTAAGGGACTAAACTGGATACAACTAATTTTAAATACAAAGTCTCACAACCATTTATTTTTGTTCTTTTTTGGAGTGTAGATTTTATTTTTCTTTATTTTTCATTTTGACTGTCCCTAAATATATGGATCCGGCACAAATGAAGGAAATGGTAAAATATTTCAAGAAGCAACTGTAAGAAGAGTTTGCAACTAATTTTAAATTACTTTCCTAGAGTTTTGGTAAAGGGCCATGATCCAAGGAAAGTAGCTATAAAACCAAAACAAGAAAAGAGTAGATAATGTTTTGACATGGCCAGAGAACGTAAAATATTTAGGTATAGAATACCATAATCTAACAAATGAATATCAGTAGAGTAACTCTACGTCTATCTGCAAAACAAGACAGACCACCTATGTTCACGAGACGTATGTCGGCTCCTCAGAGGGCCAATGCGGTGGGGACTGGGTACAATTTGGTCCAATTGTTATATTTTTTTACACTATTTGATGTATAATTATATTATATTATTGTATTTGGGGTTAAAGTGAAGCATATAAATGAAATATTGGGTAAATTACATGTAACCCTCTATGGTTTCGTCTATTGCCACGTGACCCCTCTAACATTTTAAAATATCCATTTCATCCCCTATAGTTTTATATAAAGTGAAAACTTGATGGAAAATAGTCTATGTAATGTCATTAGTTGAAATAACAATACACCTTACTTAAATGCTAAATCAATCGATATTTTGATCACATTATATCAAAGTATAGGGGAATTATGTAAATAATTACAGAATTACAGGGTGTAAAGTGGATATTTACACAAATCATAAAGGGGTTGCATACATTTTAATATTTTATTACACGCACTTTTAGAGCGTGTTTGATATGAATACCATAACTGATTGTATATTCCGTTCACTTTCCATTTTATATAAAACCATAAGGGCGTTAGGTGGCTATTTTGAAACTTTAGAGGGTCATCTAGCATTATGTAAAACTACAAGGGAGTTATATGTAATTTATCCTAAAATATTTTTAGTTCAATATTAAAATATATTTATACATAAAAAATTTAAATATGTACAATGATTCGAATGAAACCGTACAAAACACAGTTATATTGAATCCTTATTTGTATGGGCCCTACCATTGAAGCACATAAATCGTCAACAAAATAATCCTTAGTCTTGTAAGACTATCAATATTGGGAGGGGGCAATCGTATCGTACATAGCCAAATATAGGACGGGACCTTGAGTGCTAATTTAACTGTTAATTGTTGACTGTTGAAAGAAAAAAATCAATTATTTGGTGAGTGCTAAGTTGAGGTAAAAATATAAGTGTTTCATCCCACATTGGGAGGGAGTAAAGTAGTGCCCTTAGATTTAAGTGCTATGGGAGTACTTTCCTATCACCAATTGGTTGGATAGGTGTTTCTCATGAGTCCCACTTAGGTTTAGCTCCCTTAGTGACATTGAGTGCTAATCTAACTATTAATTGTCAACTGTTGAAAGAAAAAAAAAAAAAATCTAGGAAGGGACCATGGCTTGCTGGAGGGCGCCGAAGAAGAGTCATGACATCTTTTTGCCAGTTTAATTAGCAGTGTATGTGAATTGTCACGAATTGAAGTTAACTTCGATGGTTGTTTTATACGGCTACTTTTGCAATAGACGTGGTCATTCATATGGCCAACAAACTTCATAACGATAATGACTGCAAGGTATACAGTAACTTTCGTCTGAAAATGATAACACCTATTGCGTACTGGAAATATTTAGATCAAACGTCTTTCTATCATACTCAAAGAAAAGGGAGAGTAGAAGTATCAGGATGCCATAAATAAGACATTTGAAAATGTTTGTTTTTCATTTTTCATAGAGGCAAAATACTTGACCATCTTGATGAGAAATTGGTTTTTGGGTAAATAAATGAACAATAATACTTTTAAATAGATAATTAATGTAGATTTGGACCTCAAGTTAGAAGTCATGACACTTATGACAGGTGGACCATCAATTTGAGATGAAAAACAATTCATTAACCAAATATGAGATGCACTTAACCCTATATGTTTAATACATTTTCCTTCTGCTACAACAACGATGTTGCATCTTGGGTGTACTTATTCATTAGTCGCAGTAATTATGGTTGAAGACCCCAGGAAAGACTGAAGTCAAAGTATTCATACTTTAATGCTCTCAAAACTGAAAAGAAAAAAAAGGAAAATTACTTTCAAGGCAGTCATTCGGGATGGCCCAATTTGTCAGAAAATTTTAAGACCCAGACTTATGTGTTGCTGGAATTGATTGAGCTTGGACATGAGTATAAGATTCAATAAACCTGTGAGTCGAGTTTGAATTCCATTAGTAGAATGAGGATTGAGTTGGATGGTATGGTGGGAGGGATTGTAAGTGGGATACTCTGATTAAAATATCCCACTTAAAAAAAAAAAAAGAGTTCAAATTTCATTAGCTTCGACCCTAATCAAATAATAATATATGATGACTGTACCATGTATATAGCTTATAATTTATTATATAACTAGGAGTTAATTGTGAGTTTGCACCGAACCTGAGCCTTTAATGTCTTTGAGATTGAAGCTTGCAGGCCTGAAGCCTAGAAGCTGGAGTGCTTGTGAATTATATGTGTGTGTGTGTGTATATATTGGAGTACTTGCCAAAACCAGTTTATAAGGCTGGATTCACAGCCCTAACTAATTTATTAAGACATATTTTATTCAAATTTTTTGGAATCACCAAGTGAAACGCATGCTGATCATGTACCCCACACCCGGGAAAAACAAGGAGCTACATGGGGAATAGGATCATGGTTGGTCACGAGGCAAAAGATTAACAACTTTTCCGGTTTTGAAGTAGCCCGAGAGTGCAGATTTCTCTAAAAGCAAGGTTAGCAAACTAAAACACTTGCGTTATTAGTCTAGTCAGTCCCCAGGATGACCCATCAGCCAACCCCATCTCTGTACACAAAGAAAGAAATTATAATACTCCATCCTAGATGCCAGAAAGAATTTCTGTTGATAGTAATGTATGTTGGGATGGACAGCAACAGAAAAGGCTGAAAGCAACAAGATATTATATTAGACGTAGCTACAGATCATGATGAGATCATTGCACATATCATCCCTTGAAAGTTGGCATCATTTCTTTGTTAGGTTCGTCCACCCTGTTGTATCCAACAAGCAGTTTTCTGCCTACTAGCATTAGCAGCTGGTACTAAATTCACTTCCCTTTCTGGTATTTACGAAAAGGGTGGCATCCGCATCAATAGGCTGTATGGTTTGGACAGCTTGGAGACACTTTATTATTCGACTTAACAATGAAGAAACAGCCACTTTTGAAGCTTTATTTGAGGACGATTTCATTTGTGACTCACCAAGTTACCAGATGGAGCTGATATTTGCGTACGTCAATGTTGCTGTTCATAAGAATGGTTGTTACTTTCCCCGTACAATCAATCTTGACTTTGAAAAATCTAAAATGGTAAAGTTTCCATCACAATTTGTCCCAAGAGATTAAACTTACGAAAGATGACAATCCCCTTTTCAGCCTTTTAACATAAGGCTGGCGTCTGGTTTTCTGGGCTGGAACTGCCATATTAAGTTGCAGCGAGAATTGTTGCAACCTTTTTGGTAAAGCACAGAGTGAAGCTACTGAGATCCAACAGGGCTACAACTTGTCCTAGACAAGTTGGTTACCAAAAAGGGACTTAAGATCTCTCTTTGAACTGTAGGTAGAGATTCAACCATTGTTTCCTACCATTAAACAAATTCTAATCGTGTATCATAGCACCCATTTGATTTAAATAGATCTGCATACCCTCTAATCCCTTTACTTTTTGGTAAAGCACAAACTGAAGCTACGGATCCACCAGGGCTGCACCCACTGAAGAGAGAGAGCAAGTCTTTTTAATTAGCAAGGAAGAGTGGATGAATGTTCTAACAAAAATCGTAAAAACTTTTTTTTTCTTTTTTGTTCTAACAAATATTGTAAAAGCATTTTGCTTGCTGATGTTCTATTTTTCTTTTCTTTCATTCATATATTGCTGGCTGATGTTCAGTCTAGTGGTCCATAAAATTTTTTGCATCTATGTAAAGAAAAGGATAGGGCAAATAAGAAAAGAAAAGTACATGAGAGTCAAATAATACAATCTCATAATTATTTGGTTAAAATGCAGCTTGGGGATACAAAGGTTGAGTATAAAAAACAGATAGTTATAATTAACTTCCTTCATTCATGTAAACGTGTCATACTTTCTCTCTTTTTACATGTTTCAATGTATATATATTTAACAATTGATGTAATTGACAATTTTCTGCAAATGCACAAGGTCAATCGTAATAATAAAATTACCTGGAGTAATCCAGGAGTTGAATCCACAGGGACGAGTTAATTTCTACTTTAATTATTTCAACAAGAATGAGAATAAAATCTACAAAAAGAAAATTATTAACTTAGGAACAAATTCAAGTAGATAATCCAAAGTAAATAAATGTTGAGAAAATCAAGAAGTGAGAGCCTACAGTGTCAGGCTTTAATTAAGAATTTTGAATTAATTTTTCAATTATTTTCCTACCAAGTTATTAACGCATCACATAATTGTATTTTCAATCACCTTTCGATACATCTAAAGTGTGCCTAATTAAATCTTATGTCTCTCTTGAGATCATAAGAATTCAATTAAATTCATTAAAATCCTAAGTGATGTAGGTGCAACATACAAATCCTAACCTATTCTCGTTTTTATGGTAAGTATGTTCATATATCTGATGCACGGTTGTATCTCCTTTCTCAATTCAATACAAATCTAAAGATCATACTCACAGTGACCAATCACAAATATGTAATTAAAATCATGATAAAATAAATCATAGCAATAGACAATAATTTAATTGAAAAATTAATCAAAATCCCTTCATAAAAACCCGAACCCTAGAAAGAGAATTAATTTAACATATTGGAAAAAATTGAGACCACAAATTCAAAGAATCAATAAAAGAAAAGAAAGAGAGCAACGGAACTTCTTAGTTAGTTGCTCCAATTTTTCCTTCTCATGCTCCTTGATTTGCCCTTGTACGTTCTTGATTTCTCAAGAATAAGATAAAAAAGAATGTTTATCTAAAATAAAACCAATGTTTCTAGCTATTAAACATATCCTAAAATACTATTATTTATAGTTTGTAAAAATTACAAGTGAATCCTGGTCAGAACAGGTTTTCTCTAGCTTTAAAAGATTGCGTACGGTAAAATCCGATGAAAATCGTCCTTAAGACCCGCATACTAACCGGCGCCGGTCTTTCTTCCTTCGGAATTCTTTTCTTTTTAACATAAGATGACAATCCCCATTTCAGCCTTTTAACATAAGGCTGGCGTCTGGTTTTCTGGGCTGGAACTGCCATATTCAGTTGCGGCGAGAATTGTTGCAACCTTTTTGGTAAAGCACAAAGTGAAGCTACTGAGATCCAACTGGGCTACAACTTGTCCTAGATAAGTTGGCTATCAAAAAATGATTTAAGATCTACCATTGTATCCTACCATTAAACAAATTCAAATGGTGTATCATAGCACCCATTTGATTTAAATAGGCTGTATACCCTCTAATCCCTTCACTTTTTGGTAAAGCACAAACTGAAGCTACTGATCCGCCAGTGCTGCAGCCACTGAAGAGAGAGAGAGCAAGTCTTTTTAGTTAGCAAGGAAGAGTGGATGAATGTTCTAACAAAAATTGTAAATTTTTTTTTCTTTTTTGTTCTGACAAATATTGTAAAAACTTTTTGCTTGCTGATGTTCTATTTTTCTTTTCTTTCATTCATATATTGCTGGCTGATGTTCAGTCTAGTGGTCCATAAAATTTTTTGCATCTATGTAAAAGAAAAGGATAGGGCAAATACGAAACGAAAAGTACATGAGAGTCAAATAATAAAATCTCATAATTATTTGGTTAAAATGCAGCTCGGGGTTACAAAGGTTGAGCGGGAAAAACAGATAGTTATAATTAACTTCCTTCATTCATGTAAACGTGTCATACTTTCTCTCTTTTTGCATGTTTCAATATATATATATATATATATATATATATATATATATATTTAACAAGTGATATGACTGACAATTCTCTACAAACGTACAGGGTTAATCATAGTAATAAAATTACTTGGAGTAATCCAGGAGTCGAACCCACAAGGACAAGTTAATTTTCTACTTTAATTATTTCAACAAGAACGAAATAAAATTTACGAAAAGAAAATTATTAACTCAGGAGCATTCAAGTAAATAATCCAAATTAAATAAATGTTGAGAAAATCAAGAAGTGAGAGCTATAGTGTGAAGTTTTAATCCAAAATTTTGAATTAATTTTTCAGTTATTTTCCTACCAAGTTATGAATACATCACACAGTTGTATTTTCGATCACCTCTGGACGCATCTAAAGTGTGCCTCACTAAATCTTATGTCTCTCTCGAAATGATAAGAATTTAATTAAATCCATTAAAATCTTAAGTGATATAGGTGCATCATACAAATCCTAATCTATTCTCATTTTTAGGCTAAGTATGTTTATCTGTCTAGTATATGGTTGTATCTTCTTTCTCAATTCAATACAAATCCAAAGATCATATTCATGGTGACCAATCACAAATATGTAATTAAAATTAAGATAAATAAATCACAGCAATAGACGAGAATTTAATTGAAAAATTAATCAAAATCCCTTCATAAAAACCCTAACTCTGGAAAGAGAATTAGCTTAACATATTGTTAAAATTGAGACCACAAATTCAAAGAATCAATACAAAGAAAAGAAAGGGAGCAAGAGAACTTCTTAACTAGCTGCTCCAATTTTTCCTTCTCACGCTCCTTGATTTGCCCTTGCACGTTCTTGATTTTTCAAGAATAAGATGAAAAAGAATGTTTTATCTAAAATTAAACTAATGTTTCTAACTCCTAAAAATATCCTAAAATGCTACTCCCTCCGTCCCACTTTGTTAGGCCTGTTTTCCTTTTTGGTTTGTCCCAAATTGTAGTCCACTTTCCAATTGTAGAATATAGTTAACCTATAATTTCTCTAAAATGCCCTTAATTAATGGAAGTTGTTGTTTAGTACTACCCACTTTATCATTTAATGCAAGCATTAGTCTTTCTTTATCATTTAATACAAGCATTAGTCATACTATATTTAATTAAGGGTATTTTAGGAAGATATAAATATTTCAACAATGTTACCTAACTTTTCTTAATCTGTGTGAAAAACAAACTAAGCCTAACAAAGTGGGACTGAGGGAGTACTATTTATAGTTTCTAAAAGTTATAAGTGAATCTTGTCGGAACAAGTTTTTTCTAGCTTTAGAAAATCGCATACAGTAGAATCCGATGTAAACCGGCATTAAGACCAGCGGAATAACGAGCGCCGGACTTTGTTACTTTTGAATTTCACCGATTTTGCACTTTTATCCTCTTTATTCATGTAATTCCTGCAAAACTTGAAATATGCACAAATTAGGCAGTTTCCATCCAAATTGAATATATAGGGTATAAATATTTGATGATAAATACACCTAAAAATACATAAATTTATCCCCTATCATGATATTTGCAATTTAAGAATAGATAATGATACTCTTTTGAAACATTTTATCAATGAAGGAAAGTAGAGTTCCAAGAATAATTTTGAGATGCAAATAATTCTTTGCATTGTGGAACGAAATGATCAATATCAATGGCAGCCCAATATTTTCGAAAAACTGAATTCCTGAAAAAAAAAAAAAAAAGAAAGAAAGAAAGAAGGAGCTCGGATCGAATCAATCAGTATAGGTCCAATTGTTTCAGCAGTAGTGCTTCATTGATTGGTCTCAGGTTGGTTGGTATGAAATATTATGGTGGACAAGGACAAAGGCGCATATGAAAACTTTACCTAAGGAGGTTCAAACTAATTTGCCGAAGTCACCATCGACTGATGACTTACTCTTCGATACATCGGAGTCATAAGAATTCTTGTTTACCTTGCTAATTTGGTATTAGAAAGAAGGTGATAAAAGAAACCTCCCTGATGCTCTTGCCAATTCTTCAGTAGACCCCCTCAAGTTTGAATAATTACTTTCATTGCCATTGAGGAGGTTTCTTTGCAGCATCTAGTGATATAAGTGAAAAAAAATGATGAAGTAACTAATCTGCCCTGGCATAGACCTGTCAACGGGTCGGATTCGGGTCGGAATTGAATATTCCGGACCTGAATCCATTTATATCTCTTGGTTCAGAATTTGGCCCGTGGACCCGATGGGTCCAATAGTAACAGATCCGGTTCCGGGTCCGATCAAGTCTGAATCCGGTTTGGGTCTACCCGATAAAAATATAATTATGTATATATATTTTATAATTGTAGAAGTATTAATATATATAAATATTTTATACTTGTGAGAGTAGTAATATGTATATATATTAATAATATGTATTATATATTTTAATAAATGTAAGAATATTAATATTATAATATAAGAATATTAAGATGTATATATATTTTATATTTATTAATTTATTTCAACGGATCCTAGTCGGTCCGGGTAAATGGAACTATACCTAGTTCGGATCAAAAAATCTCACGGGTTGGTGGTCCGGTCTAGACCCCATTGACAGCCCTACCTTATAACATCTCAAGCAAATAACAAAGAAAGTTAATGCTTTGTAGAAAGCACTAAAAGTTCTAAAAAATTTTCTCGTACTTTTTTGACAAATTTTAAAATCTTCATGAAAGAATACTACTTTCCCTCTATGAACAACATTGTTGATCTCTCCTCCCTCTCACTTTTGCTTCCTTACCCACGTCTCAACCTTCTCTTCCTTTTTCCATTGCTGAGGCCTTCCTTAGGCACCTATTTTCCAAATTAAGTTCTCTCTCTCTCTCTCTCTCTCTCTCTCTCTCCCCCCTCCCTCCCTCCCTCTTTCTCTCCCTCTCTCTCTCTCTCTTGTAGAAAAGAATGAGTAAAGTTATGTAAAATCAAAGGGTTGACTAAGACTTACCTATTAACACCTCTATGTTATGAATTAAACAAGAAGGACATTATCCAAAAGGTAGTTGATTAGAAACAATCAGGTTTTGATAATTTGGTTGACTTGAACTCCTAAATTTGCAAGGATGGATAGTAGAAATTAGAAAGTTAAACTTTTATTTCGTACTCTATTCCGTCAAAATTTTAAGCATTTTGGAAAGGCTATTGTAATCCTTTTACAAATCCAAGGAAAGTTAGTGCAACATTCATAATGTTGGGGTGTTAATTGAAAATGTCAAAAACTTTAGGGACGGTTTATGCAAATAATACATAATAATTAGGGTAAATTTGAATTTTGTCCTTTAGAGTAGATCAAATGTCGATTCAAGCCTACTACAAAAAAATAACAATTCAAACCCTAAAAATAAAAGGAGGTCCCAATTAAGCCCTTTGTAGAAAATTCATTTTGAATGAACCATTTCATCAAGAGCTAAAAAGAATGAGATAGTGCTCTTTAGGCTAATTTGAAACATGAGAATAGAACTTTTTTAATCCCTTCTTGTTGATTTAGTGGGAAGTCAATTGTTTCAAAGTCCCTAAGTAATTGGTAGGAGTCCAACTCACTAGTAAAGTTTGATGAAATGTTATTGACTGAAAATGAATTGATGGAAGGGCTTATTTGAAATTAAAAATTTTGAATTTAATTGTTAATTAGGGAACAACACTCCGAAAGTTACTTATCTCTCATTCTATCGACACTTCCATATTCAATTGGACCTTTGGAATGATTGTAACATTGTATCACATAGAGCCAATATAAGTCAAAATATTAAGTATTTAGTCCGCCTCTACATTGTGGAAGATTACAAGTTAAAAGTAGTGTAAGTAGTAATATTAAAATTTAAGAGGACATTATGACATTAGTTAAGAGTTTAGAGAAGTGAAATATGATTAGTGAAAAAAAAAATCCTTAGTAGACAGACAAGGAGTACAACCTTTTTCTCCCCTGAGGTTTTTTTTTTTTTTTTTGGGGGGGGGGCTCTCGCCCGCTCTTTTGTGCCTTAGGTAATGCAAAAATCTTGTCAACGTAATTTTCAGTCTAGAGTGGCTAAATACGGGGTAGGCACAAGGTCTTAGTCTTAAGCTGGTAGACTTAAGTATCTTAAGCTGTTGCACTTGCTCCAGTTAGAGACAATGTCAAGAAGTGAATAGAAAAACGATTATCTTATAGTCTAAAAGAAGGTCGCATCTGGAAGTATGTTAGTATTGTCCCACAATATAAAAGAAAACGAAAAAGATGGTTTAGATATGGACCATTCAACAACTAGGTATGATAAGTGGGATAGATGCCAAGGATTGCCCAGCCAGCTTGCAAGGATTCCAATGGGTAGCAATAGAGTTTTAGCCGACAATGGGGAGAAAGCCGGGGTAAGTCTCGGCCAGTTATGTTGATGAGACGGAACAATGAGTCCGAGGTAGGCAGGGAAATGGGAGCGAAAATTAATGAGAATAAAACTGGAGAAAGAGAAACATTTACAGCTCTTACGGCAACTCTTATTTTCTGATTAGAGTATCTGAGGACTTTTTCTTATGATGCTAAACAATATTTTAGAAGGTATTTTTAGGAATTTGAGATTTTGGATTAAATTCCTCTATTCCTTCCTTGCTTCTTAAATCTCACCCCTCCATTGTTGAAAATTTTTTTTGTTAAAAAAAAAAAGCGGTATTTTTGTAATGAACTCTAGGATAAACCAAGGAGTTTCTAAATGACCAGGGCGGCAATTAAATTGGGTGAGAATGTTGTTGAGCATTTGCCCCATAGTGTGGGATGTTCATGGGGTGAATGCCCAGGCATTTAGGTGACTTTTTTTATTCTTTTCAGCTTTTCACTTTTTTTTTTTTTTGGGCTATTGTTCTGTCTATGTTAATTTACTGTTATTAGAGTTGCTTGGATGGTGGTGGTGTTCAGACTTTGGTCATGCAAAAGAGAACATAAATGTTATCCTATCCACCAAAAAGAGAAAGGGACTGTCATTTTTCAATCAATAATCGAAGATTTTTTGGATTCCAAAAGAATTGCGATTTGCAGGTAACATAATGTTTAAAAAATTTTCTATACTTATTCTTAATTTTATCTAATTTTGTTGTCCTATTAGTAGTCTTCATATATACTGTAATTTTTATAATATTTTTCTATTTTTCACTTATTTTGAATAATTTCAAAACCAAAATTCGTGGGATTTACGCCCTATTACTCAGGCTATCGCCAAGAACAAACACAAAGTGCTATGCGCAACGTTTAAAACACTGATACTGAATACCACAAGTGCAAACTGGCAAGTTTGGTTTAAGTTTTTTTTTAATGGTAATTGAATTTTTGTGCTGTGTTGCAACTCAGTCAACATGCGAACTCATAAACCAATCATGCACAAAAGTTACTAGCTAAACATAGAAACTTTCCTTCTAAATAGGGAAACTATCGACTTTTGTATCATCGGAGATATACTAGAATATGTGAAGAATCATTGATTTAGTGGCTGCACTGCTGTGGGAGGTTGTGAAATCAATGTCATCAATAAAAGCGTATAGCTGTATTTTGGGACTTGTGGGGATCAATGTCGGGATTCATGCCAAGAACACTTTATAGCTGAAAAATGTACAGGTAAAATAAACAAGAAGGCCACAGTTTATGCAACTGCATTTTTCTTCAGCTGTCATTTTCTTAATCCAATATTCTACGTAATGATCATCACGCAAAATATGTTATCCCATAAAGAAGCTGAAGCCTATCAGGCTACCACTATTTATACCAATATCTGGATATAATATCCAGGTATGACAAGGTATGAAATTTATAATATAGTTGAATGTAGTACTGTGTCCAATCTAGATGAGTTGCATGTAGTCGATTAGGGTAAATTACTCCAAACATTGTGATGAAGAAGTTGGACCTTCGTCTCAAAATCAAGTGACTATGAGTTGTGTGGTTTGAAATATCATATATATATATATATGATTGGAAGTTCTTAAAATGTTAATGTAGAATATTCCAACATTCCCTCTCAAACATGACTTGGCAGTTGGATTGGAAATTCTTAAAATATTAATGTACGATATTCTAACATTCCTTCTCAAACATAACTTGACAATTGGGTTTAAACAAAGAATTAGGTTATCAGTGAAATTCAAATAGGATAGTAAACAAACTCAAATGGGATAGCAATAAATCCAAGGTCCAACTCTATTACCATGATAGAGAATTTGGATTTCTATCTCAAAACTAATTGGTTATGAGTAGAGTGGTTCAAGATCATATATATACATATATAACTAGAAATTTTTGAAATATCAATGTGGGATATTCTAACACATTGTTCAAAATTTTCACAAATAAGATTCTATTGAACCCCTCAATGTTCATTTTTAATTTTTAATTTTGAAAATGAAATTTACTATCTGGTCAATCTCGCTGGATCGGCCTAATAATCTTTTTGGGGCCAAAACCATAGGTTCGCAATGTTAATCCAAAATTATTAATAATTGAACGAGCCAGCATTATGTATATTTTTCCCTTTTCCTTCTTTGGGCCGATATGGGACATCAGGTGTGCGCATCTCACTTGCTTTCACAAGTTATTAATTCCTTGTGCCTAAAGTTGACCAAAAATGTGACGGACTTCATATAGCCTTTTTGGAGTGAATAGAAAGGAAAAAAAAAAAAAGGATTGTAAAATTTATAATTAGCTTTTCATGTTACAATGCAGTCGACCAAAAAACTACCAGAATTAACATACGAAGTATCCGCTGTGCAACTTTGGTCAAACACCACTGGGTCGTCTTTTCCTTTTTTTTTTTTTTTTTAACGAGAAAATCAAGACTCCGGCAAGAGAGGTTCATTTCCCCCCTGATTCTAATTTATACTTCCGTCCTTCCACAACATGATTTCTATTGAAATTTGATGTTCTTAGCATACCTCTACGCAGTGTTTTTGGTGGAAAAATTATTGAGACGTAGGGAAGATTGTCAAATCACTTCTGTAATAAATTGTTTTGAATGTCCAAGCCTACTTAACAATGGTGGTTTTTAAAGAAGTTTGGCCTATCAAACTTAAATCTCTTATAGTACAATGCAACCTTGATCAGCCAACCGCCCCTTGGGATATTCGCCACCACAAAGATCTTAAGTATATTTGTAGGATGGAAGGTCAAAGGTCCATCACTCGTCATTAATATGTAGTTTTTCTAAATCCAAAGGGGTGCATAGTGTACCCATCTAATCTGGTAGTGGTCTAGTCACCGTCAGTCCTTCTTGACTCAATTGGATCCTCTCTTATATGGGTTAGATTAGGATTAGTAGTAGGAGTAGAAAATACCGATTGGAAAAAAAGAAAAAAAGAAAAATGCAATCTTGATCCACAAGCTATGTTCTACTCTATGGGTAAATCAAGGAGATATATTCAATTCTTGTCTATTAATTGAGGGTGTTTTTGGTCGTTATTACTTATTAGTAATGACTGCAAAAATTTATGCTACAGCAATCAAACATTTTCCCAAAATAACCGACAATACATTTGCAGGAAGGTTGCTGCTGCTCAGCAAATTTTAAGATCAAAGACAAATTTGCTTGCTGGCCAAGCTCATGACCAGTCCTATTTGACGCATGTTTAGCAGGACAACCTGAATTATATGCAATTGCTGCCAAACATCCTTAAGTGATCCCATCTGCCAATGTTCCTTAATCATAGACGAACTCTTCCACGCCACAGTTTGCTGTAGAGATTGAAATGCGAGTTTTATAGGCTGTAATGTGGTCGTGACTCTTTTTAAACATCAAATTTTCTGACTCTTAAAATATAATTGTTTTTACACTAGTACATGTAAAAAAGAATATCTTAAAGTTTGTGTAAAAAAGAGGGAAAAAACACTATTAACGTATAAAAGATTAAGAGCTCTTAGAGTTTTTTCTTCATTGTTAGATTCAATATTCAAATCTTGTACTTGACACTTGGGGGCAGGAAAAATGTGTAGAAGAGTGGGAGGATACATACATGCATGCATGCATACATACAGATACATAAATACATATACATACATACATACATACATATATATATATATATATATATATATATGTATGTATGTATGTATGTATATGTATTTATGTATATGTATGTATGTTGACGCTGTAGCTGAAGTGATTTTAAAAAAATCAGTTTCACGAATTAACTCGAACAAACAAATAAGGGATGAATCACGTTCAACCCTCAAGGAAAATAGGATTCAAACCAGAACCCAAAACAAGATTCAAAGAATCTTCACTTGAGTGCACTCAAGAACAGAAATAAATCCAACACAATTGTGTTTAATTTGATAAAGGGATAATTTCAGAAACCTCCCTTGAGGTTTCTCATAATATCACTGAGCTTACCTGAGATTTTGAAAATCTCACTTACCTCCCTTGGATTGACATTTCTTATAACATTTTAACTCCTTTGAAAAAAATGCAATAAAGATAAAACTTTTGTTCCAATACTACCCTTGTATTATCCTACTTATGAAGTTTACAACAACAATAAAAATAAATCAACACTAAATTTTTATAAGGTGTAAATTTCTTGACTTAAACTATTTATTTTAGTTATATTGGAACAAACGCAAAATTTACACCTTCAAAAAATTACACCATGAAAATTTATACATATAAAGAGATTATTTTAGTTATCAATACAACTTAAACTACATCATGTATTAAAACATATTTTCCAAAAATTTTTTTGAAATCCTTAATTATAACTATCCATGAAATTTTTTAAGATGTTAATTAGTCACCAAAATCCACCTAAATTGTTGACTTTGACTAGATTTAATTTATCCATATCCTTTGTTATTCTAGCACAACCTCAATGTAGAAAAATATGAATCATTATTAGATAGCAATTTTTTTAATATACATTTTTTGCTTTAAAATTTTTATTTTTGGTTTGGTTTTTTATTTAAATAGTTATCAAGATCAAGGGTAATGTTGTCAATTTATGACTTTTAATGTGAATATTTAACTTTGTCAAATTGACCAGGGGGTAAGTGAGATTTTAAAAATCTCAGGGGAGCTAAGTGATATTATGAAAAATCTCAAGGGAGGTTTCTAAATTTATCCCTCCTATTTTTTTAGGAGAAACATATATATGATTCAGATCCTATTTTTTAAAAGGCAAAAATGAATATGGATTGGATCATGTGTTTATGTACAAATAGAATCTAACTTTTTCACCCGTAAAAAGAATGATTACGTGTGGGTCACATGATGTATTCAAGGTAAAAAAGGATAAAAAATTTATGTTGGGACCAAATTTTATCGACTTAGTTTTATAAGGGACATAAAATTACTATTTTAAAAGTAAAGGACGAAAAATTTATTTAACGAAATGCGAGAGATGCTTTGAATGATTTTCCCTTCTTGGAATTCTCAAATTAACTCATGACTTACACAGGGACGTGATGTCATAAAATTTAAATCATAGGGCCAAAGCAGGAAAAGCAAAGTAACTAAAACGAGGATCAGGGATTTCAATCCAATCTAGGCATTGTTAATGGGACAATTGCCATTTAAATCCGAAAACAAATATACTAATCAGCAAAGAGCAGTCTACCAAAACTAAATGGTGAATGTACAGCCCAGTGGATGATTTGACTGTAACCGGGCTGTTCGGTCGGTACGATTGGGCTTAAACATGGGTTACTTCGCAAAGTAGCCTTTTCTGTATGCCCGTACTTAATCTTCAAAAGAGCAGAGCAACATGTAAATGAATAGGATTGTCAATGGGCTTAGACAGGCTTCAAGCCTTCAACCCAGTCCAACCGGCATGAAAAGTTCGGAATATAATTTACAAATCTACAAATCAATACATTGCAAGATTAAACTAATATTATTATACATCCTAAATAAAGATTCTGACTCTGCCACTATCTTTAGAAGTAGAAGCTAATAAATATCAAAAATTTGAGAAATGGGATTCTTAGAAAACAAATAGGCAATTAAAGTGATGAACATGCTGTTTAGAGATGGGCACAGAGCTCGGCACGATAGTCCATTAGACATTTGTCTTTTCCAAAGAAAAAAATAATAGAACCTCATTCATCAAGAAACATGTAATTTGGTAGTTTCCAATTCATCAAAGAAATGCTACAACATCCAATTTCCACTGGACACGAAATAAACAAGAAAAATAATATCTTTTTTTACATGTTTTATTGTCCTTGTATGGCTAGTCGTCTATTGCGGGCTTCCACTGACAAAGCAGTTTCCAATCCTGAAGATATCATTTGTCATGGAACTTACTAAAGAAACACTTTGACAACCTTCTGGACTTATTAGTTGCTTAGGGTTAAAATCAACGTTGAAAGAGAGATTAAGGGTGAGTTTGATAAAACTGAAATCTGAAAACTGAAGTTTGAAATCTGAAATCTAAAATCTGAATTCATTAAGTGATTGAATTGTTAAGTATTAGATTTAATACATTTAAATGTATATCACATTCAGTGATAAGTGAAAAGTTTATCACTTATTTGTGGGAGCAAGTTTTGCCTAAAAGATTCAGTGCCACTTAATTAATTCAAATGTTCTATTTTTGATTATCAAACGCATCTAAACGGTACATAAAAGCCTCTAAAGAACCAGAATTAATTAGAAATTAACTGAATGGTATGAGCAAAGAGTTAGAGAGGAAACGAGAATTAAAAAAATGCATGACAAGCAAATCTTTTTTCGGAAAAAAAAAAAGTTCCTAAAAGCAATGTTTAAAAGTCAGACTAGTAAGTGAATCGATGAGACGTCCAAGTCCCGATTCAATAATTCTTATTTAAAAATAAAATATATAAATTCATGTACATAGAATAAAACATCACATGGACTGATTTAAAACATCACTTGATATAAAGAACTTGGACTTTCAACAGTAAATTTTAGTGATTATTCTTTAGGGTTTAAAAAAAATATTCATTTTCTTTTTTTTCTTCAGTTTAACTCACAAAAGCATAGAATCTCCGATTCACAGTTCATTCCAATTCACATGGTTCATGCAGTTCTGATCCCTTCATAGGCCTAATCTACCCAAAGCATGGTTTTAAAACCTAGCCCGGACCGCCCAGTCGAACCGGTTGAACCGTCGACCGGGTAGCTGTTCGAGTCGGGTTAGGCCTCAAAACCAGTGGGACAAAAAACCGCTTTATTTAGTGAGTACCAGTTGACCCGGACGGTCCAACCAGTGAACCGTTGAACCGGAACGATTTTTACTAAACCAGTCCGATTCATGCAATTGGTTAAAATTTAAAAAAAAAAGAAGAAAAAAGTTCTAAAAAAATGTAACAAAGAAACTAATTAGGCAACCGCAATTTATAGTCAATTCAAGTTAAAACTAAAAGACTCTAACCTTTATTCTTTATTTTATTTATAATTTTTTTCCTAATTTCTATCAATTTTTTCTCTTCTTCATCATCCCTCTCTTCATGATCTCACCATTACTCTGACAAATTCCTCCAACAATGTTTGAATTTGTGTTTGACCTATATGCACAAGTTTCATTTCCTAATCTATGATTTATTTTATTTTATTTTGTAATTTACTAATTTTCTAAAGTAAGATTTTTATTTTTTGGTATCAAACTTGTCATATTGATATAATCATAATTCTTTTTTCTTTGTTTTTCTTTTATTTTGCTTTGTATCTTTGCTTTTCTTTTAGTTTGTTCTATTATAATCTCATTAGCAAAAGAATTATAATTATGATCATGTGTCTAAACCTCTGTAGAAGAATGTGCAAATTGCAGATATGATAAAAGTAATAATATATAATTTATTTATTATTTATTTATGACGTCACGGGTAAAAAACGGTCAGCCCAACGGTTGAACCAGTGACCCGTGACCCAGTAATTTTTTCGGTTCAATGAACGGTATGGGTTTTAAAACCTTGACCCAAAGTATGAACCTAACCGAAAATATAAATGGTTCACAGTACAACCAGACCAATATCAAGCGAAGAGGCCCAATCTATCCAGTCAACTACACCACAAGATGGGTATTGAGACCAGAATTGAAGTCTCTAGCTACAAGCTTTTTGCTAGATTCGACTAGCCCAATTTCAACCAAGTGATGGTTGCAACGTGGTTTCAAACTGAAGCTAGCATATCCTCGACAAGAGAAAACTACACGAATTCCGATACGGGGAGATGAGAATGCTGTCGTGAAGGACCCTTTTGTAAGACGAATCATCCATTGTGAGCAAATTCCATCTCGCTTTTGGAAGAGTTGCTTTAATTAGAGTGGCCAGATTGCCCAGTCCTCCTCTATCTTTTGGTTGATAAACAATTTATACCTCCAAGATGATTAATCAACTGCAAACAAAATTGGTTTTAGTATATTCCTATTGAACCAAGGCTCTAAAACACAATCCGTTCAACGAACTAGAAGTATTACTGGATTAAAAGTTACTAGTTCAATAGTTGAACTAATCGTGATCAAATTGTGGTTAGTCCGTAACATCATAAATATGTCAAAAATAATTAATATGTTACTTTATTGTCATATAGACCATGGATATGAATCTTGTGAATCCATATAAGTGTGTTAGAATTAGAATATTTCGGGTGATTCTTGATGAAAATAACTTAAAATTTGAGTCACAATGCAATATAGATTGAATAAATCTATGTTGACAATCACAACTAATCCCAAAGCAAAGAAGACAATTACATTGTATCAAACATAAGGCGAAATGAAAAAGAAAAGAAAATAAAGAGCTAACTTTAATTAAAAGTGATATTGTAATAATATAAATATGGAATACGTGCAAGTTTATAAAACAATTATTGGAAAGTCATACTGATTGAGTTTACTATGTCAATAATTAATTTAAAAGTGATTTAATGATAAGAAACATGAGACTTAGCAATAAAATTTTTGAAATTTTAAAATAATTTAGAGCTAAATTGTAATTTTGAAAAGGTAAAATGACACAAAACTAATATTGGACATGAGAAGGCTTTGAAACCTTAAAAAACTATGAGAATTCAATGGCAAAAGATCTATTACAAATCCTGACTATCTTGCACCGTTTGCCTTCTTTGAGAGAGATGTCTAATCTGTCCTTATTCCTCTTGAAACTTTTTAAGAGAAACAAGACTCGGGAAAGTTTAGTTAGAACCATTTCAGTTCAATGGTTCACTAGTTCAACCATGCAAATCAATTGGTTTTTATAATTTAGAGTGGTTTTTTTGACTTTTCTGTGTTTGAAAATTTAACCCACTTGAAAAACATTTTGTCCGTGGTTCAATTGCACAGTAGGAGCTCGATTTTAAAACATTATGTAAAACTTAACCATGTACATACTGTTGGACCCTAAAATAAAATAGCATCAACAGTTGAACACTAGAAACGATTCTTGAAACAAAATTAATTTATTTCATGGTATGTATTCCCACAATTTTGTGCTTGTATTTTTTTTTTAATAAATTAAGTAATCTTAGATACTCTTGAACTTTTTGAGCTAATAACGTTTTAGAATCCATCAACATAATTAGTCCAAAACTTCTTGAATTGAATCAAATTCTTCTCCGAATCCTGGCCAAAATTAATCTCATTTCTGGTCTAATATAGAACTACAACACAAATAGTTTAGTTTATATAGACTGATTGTGGCTTAGATATGAGGTAATTAGTGCTCCTTCTCCAAGAGGTACTCAAGTTATCTTTGTCTATAGATTCAGTAAGAAAAATTAGTCATAGAAGATAGAAATAGTCAATCTCATTGAAACAATCCAATATTGCTTTAAATTTCCTGGACCATTGCATCTTAAGTATTCCAATCTTGAAATGAACAGACAATGAAGAAGGGAAGGAGAAACAGACAAAACAAGAAGACTTTTGAAGTCTTCCTTGCATAGTAGAGAAGTAATATCCATACTTCTTTTGGTCCTACTTTTCCCATCATTTTCAAGACTCATAAAAGCAGTTTCTATTTATTCAAGTCATGATGACCGAGTCAATCATGAAATGTTTGAAAGATGTTGATGGAGGACAATAAGGCAGAAGGAGAGAATTGAAGAAGGGGAAGCATTGGCCGGCGCTGCGTATGACGTGCTAAGTGGGGCGAGACTGGGGGCAGAAATTCGACAATAATGAGACCAGGGAGGGGAAGTTTGACTTTAAATATATTGTCAGGTAATAAAAGCTAAATTACTTGATATTCCAATCGAATTTTGTTCAGTAAAGATCCACTTGAAAAGAAATAATACTCCCATAATGGCTGACAAATGAATTAAATTACTTGATATTCGAATTGACTTTGACTCGATAACAGCTTGATATCGCCACCTATTCAAATAAACTTAGATTGCATTTTGTTTTTGGTAAATTATCAAACATGACTCAAACTTGGCTCCATTAGCATAAAAGGAAACTTTACATATAAAAAAGTTTAACCTACTCGAGTTGGATTTGAATTTGGTTAGATAAAAACCTGTCTAAGTTTGGCTCTATAAATAAACAATCTAATGTTGAGGACAGTTTCAAATTCGTTAAAATTAATAAAATAAGCTTGAACATTAAGGGGTTTAGTTTGTTTATATTCATTTATTCCCTAATTCCAATATCAAAAATATAAATTTAACCTTGTTCGGATGGGAGTTTTTCCATAAAAAAAATTTTACGTTTTCCGTGATCACATTTTTCAAATACCTTTTTACGTCACATACATCAAATCGTTACGGCATATTTTTCTATGAAAAATTCAGAAAATGATAGCCAGACAAGACCTAATAGGCATTTGTCACCCCACCTGCCATCCCGTTCCTCACGTTGGTGCATCGGGATAAGAAAGAGACGAGTCAATACATCCTTATACCTTAAGGACTGGATAGGTCCTCATCATGACTTACAGGCCTTTGGACCTTTGCCAACAACAGCAGCACTCATTTTTCATACTATTTTCGTTCTTTTAGTCAATTGCTGTTTCCAATTAGTTTTTCTATTTTTTTTAAGTTTCCAATTAGTTTCTTTTTGTTCGAAGTTTTTCAAAACTCATCACTGGAAAACAAGTAAAATTTTGTTTCAGATGAGAAAAGATTATTAGATGAATTGACAAATATTTCAATTTCGTTGTTTGAGTGAAAGAAACTACTGTGTGAAAACCTCTGGAAAAAGTTTGTGAAGATAAAACAAGAAGACCACAAATTTGAGATACACAACCAACTAGCTTAGTGGCAATGGCTCTGTATGTAACATAATCTATCTATCTAGGGCAAGTGGCTAATTGACCGGATAAATAGCTGACTCAGCCAGGTTTTACAACTGTGGACAAAATAATTTTTGTTAATACAGAATATAAAATGATCAAGAGTAGTATGCTAGAAACGATTCTTGAAACAAAATTAGTGTCTTTCCTTCTATGTATTCCCACAATTTTGTGTTTGTATTTTGCTATTAAGTTATCTTAATATTGAACTTTTTAGGGTAATATTGAACTTTTAACAGGTATTTCGTTAACTTTTGCTAACTAGTCTCTTGATTTTTCCGCACTAATCTGCAATGGCGGAAAAACCACCCTTCAAGATTGGTTTGTGTATGGATGCTTTGTCTTTTTTTATTTTTTCACTTTGGAATATATGTTTTGGTATATAATCACGTTTGGAGGATGGACAATTAGATCATATTCAGGAATTGGGTAACAAGTCATTTCTTGAAACAGTCCTTAGTGGTCCTAAAAGATTCGCGTGTTGGGAATGGAATGGAGAAACAGGGTCTGAATATTTGTTGTCTTACGATACCACTACAGTGCCCTGAATTGGTGGTCTTGAATGAGAGTTTGAAGGTTGACAGTTGAATAGATCTGGCCTGAAATGAGACTTGCTAAATTGCAACTTTTGACAGAGAAAATGTGGAATATTAGTTTCAACTCTAAGTTCTAAGAGAAGAAAGAAGCTGCCGGGCGGAAAGATTGTTCAACGGCAGAATAGAGGGAGAAAATTCAATGGCAGAAATTGACGCCGACTACAAACATCAGGCTGTCTTCAATTTTCACCATGCCTGCTCTCTATTAGTACTATTTATGTTTAGAGATATAAAATTGTTTCACTATGTTTTGCTATTTTATCTTTGAAGCCATGCGGGAAAGCAACTTCACCTTCTCTTCGACTGTATTATGCATACAATTGAACATGCAGCTGTCTTACAGCTGCACACCAAGGAGCCTACAACTGACGTGTTCCTGTCTACAGCTTTTACCGAGTATGAGAGAATAAATTGTTATCCAAACATGATGTAAAAGCTTGCTGGAGAAAAAGAGGAAAAAAGAAAGGAAGGAAAGGACGAGTAAATCTGTCTGTTTGAGAGAGATAACCAGACATAAGCGACTCTTCAATCTTTGCCAGAAATAAGATGACACATAATACTACTTGGAAGAAGCAAACTTTAATAGCATCAAGAATCAAGTACTATATGATTGATATAAAGGTATTTGTAAAATCTATAATTTGAATCTATAAAGAACATGTAAGCAGCCAACCATTGGCATTGCATGCCCAATGGGAAAACCTTTGAATGTCTTCTAGAATTGAGTGGCTCGGCAATTGTTCCAAAAGTAATTGGCATCTCAAGTTACGCCAAGCATAACTTTTTATCTTAATATTGAACTTTTTCTATTAAGTTTTAGAGTCCATCAATATAATCAGTCGAAAACTTCTTGAATTTAATCAAATGCTTCTTCTAATCCTGGCCAAAATTAATCTTACTTCTGATCTGATATAGAACTACAACATAAATAGCTCTGCCTGCAAAGACTGATTGTGGTTCAGACATCGAGTAATTAGTGCTTCTTCTCCATGAGATACTCGAGTTACCTTTTTCCATAGATTCAGTAAGAAAAATCAATCATATAAGATAAAAATGGTCAATCTCATCATCAAAACATTCCAACATTGCTTTAAATTTCTTGGACCATTGCATCTTAAGTGTTCCAACATCAAAAAGAAAAGACGAAGAAGAAGGGACAGAACAAGAAGACCTATGAAATCTTCCTTGTACAGTAGGGATAAATTGTAGCTTCATTTGTGGTACCGAGTAGCATTGTCGACCAACTTGAGTTGAATGTAATAATGGATTCTCTCAAAACAATTTCCACATTCCTTCTAGACCTACTTTTACCATCATTTTCGAAGACTTGTAAAAACGTTTACCATTGATCCATCATTTTCGAAGACTTGTAAAAGCATTTATGTTGATCAAAGTCATGATAACCGAGTCAATCTCAAAATGTTTGGAAGACACTAATGAGTATGATGGCGTGGGGTGGGATGGGATGGGTTGGGTTGGGCACATACAAGACTAGGGAGAGCCAATTTATGATTTCAAACACATTGTCAGGTTTGGATTGTTGTTTTTTAAATTTTTCGCAGAAAAATATACTGTAACGATTTGATGTATGCGAGATAAAAAGATAATTAAAAATTGTGGGTACGGAAAACGTACAAATTTTATTGTGAAAAACTCCAATCAAAACAAGGCCCGCTAAGGATCCACTGAAAAGAAATAATATTCCAAGGGTGGGGTTAAATACACACCTCCGTAATCTAAATCCATATCCTTATAACAAAGTTCACCAAAAAGCCCATAGCATATATAGTGCTGGATAGAAAATTTTTCAATAAAAAAATACCTTTTTTTTTAAGTGAAAATAGATGGTGCTAATTTGGATTTACTCATTATGAATAGTCTTAAAATTTCTGACAACTGTTTTTTCATTCGCTTTGATGGCATTTAATTTTTGCTCTTAGCTGGTGAGGAGAATGTTTTTATATGTTTTTATCATGTAAGGGGAGATAAGAGATTCTTTTAAAATTGTGTTAAGAAAATATTTTTACCTTTTTGGCACATTACACTTCAAAATTGATTGAAGTATAATTTTAGAAAATGCTAGCAAATCAATAATTAGTTTAATGATATCAAATAATTTCAATTAAATAAAATTTGTAATTACTATTTTAAGAATCTCTTGTTGTACGAAAGACAAGTTCTTGTATTGGAAAAAGTTTCTATCAAACTCCTATGGGCTTTATTGTCATATTAATGTTAGGGGAATGGATTTAGCTCTAACATGTTCCAATAAGGGTTGAAAGATAAACCAAGTTATCTAATATTCGAATCGGTTCGACTTGGTAAGAGTTCTCTTGAACTTAGTTTTACCAACTACTCAAACCAAACTTAAGAAGCATTTTGTGCCCAGTAATTATCAAACTCGACTTGAACTTGACTCTATTAGTGTAAAAGTGAAATTTACGTGTAAAAAATTTTAACCTATTAGAACTCAACTTGAATTTGATTTCATAAAAGTTCGTTTAAGTTCAATTCTGTAAATAAACAAACAATATTGAGCACTATTTTGAATTCTTTAAAAATGATAAAACAAATTTGAGCATTAGGATATTTACTTGATTAGACTCGTTTATTTCCCTAATTTAAATGTCAAGAAATAAGAATTTCAAAATCTTAAGGGTTGATCGGACCATCTGCCACCTTGTTCCCCACGTCAGTGCATCGGGATAAGAGAGAGTCGAGGCAGTACATCTTTATGCCTTAAAAGTCTGGCATAGGTCTCTTCTGATGAGAAATTGATGAGGCAATACACCTTTGTACCTTAAAGACGGAGGAGGGGCAGGCCTGCAATCATTCCTGAAGGTTCGTGGTCAAGATTTGGCCAAAAAAAGGAGGAAAAAACATGAGGTGGCCATTAAACTATCGTTCAGATCAACTTTTAGTCATTAAACAATTTTTCGTCATTAGTTGGTCACTAAAATAACAAATCAACACACACGTGGCGATTTTATTGGTTATTGCTCTTAATTTGGAAAATAATCAGAATCATGTGGCAAATTACAGGTATTTTTGTCCACTACTATTTTCTCCCTTAAATAATCACGTTTTTTTTCTCCAAATAATAAAAACACATGGCAAATTGCAGTAGAGTTCCAAATTGAGTTCCTATTTTTCCGCAAATAATCACATTTGAGTATATGTTTGACGTCAAAAATAAGGGTTATAGGGTCTAGTTAATGATGGACGAAAATATCCTTGGATTTTGCCATGTGTTCTGATCATTTTCCAGATTAAGAGTAATAATCGATGAAATGGCTACGGATGTGCTGATTAGTTAGTTTAGTGGCCAATTAATGATTAAAAATTGTTTGATTGCCAAAAGTTGACTCAAGCAATAGTTTAATGGCCACTCAGGTTTTTTGTCCAAAAAAAAAATATAGGGACCCGATTATATCTTGTACATCATTTTTAACATCATGTGTGAGATCCACAAAAATTTATTTTATAGTTATACGTCGTTGAAAATGAGTTACACCGTGTGTATACAGAGTTACATCTTGTGCATTAACACAAAATTAGCCCAAACATTTTCCTAACAAGTGTTCGGCCCCGTGTCCCTTAAAGACTGAGATGGGTCCTCATCTTTGTCTTAAAAAGTCCTTTGGACCTTTGCCAACAAGGGCACAACCTCAAATTTGATTGAAAAAATCAACTGTCATGTCAATAATGCTTACTTGATGCTTTTCCAATAATTATTATCATAAACTAATTGATGTTGCTGTACGTCCGTCGCTTACATAATAGCTTATTGATTTGGTTATATTGAGTTATCTAAAATATATACATATGTTGTCCTCATTTTGATCAATAGATTAATATGGATCAAAATCAGTTTTTTTGGATATTAAAAGCCTGTAACTTTTCAGGGGCAACAATGTTTATACACCTATGCCTCCGACTAACTTTCTTACTGGAAAAATTTTGCAACGCATTTGTTAAATCAGCAATTAAAGCTTCTGTGCCTCGGACATTCTTCAATATTTTGGTTGAGTTTTTAACTGCTATGTAAAATTTAGAATTCATCAATATCATTAGTCCTAAACTTTCACGTCAGAATTTAATCAAATGCTTCTCTTAGTTCTAGCCAAATTATCCTCACTTCTAAGGAACATTTGCAGCCCTTTGACTAACAGGAAAAGAAAAGGTTACATTAACCCGAAGGCAGACAATACTTGAAGTTAAATAGACAAACAAAGAAGTTCTGATACCGATGCCAACTAAATTCTATTTGGGAAATTAGTGATAGAAGACAAAAATGGTCAATCTCATGGAAGATTTCTTTTTTTTTTTTTTCCCTCATGGAAGATTTCATTGCTTTAAATTTCTTGACCCATTGGAATAGACATCTTATGTGTTTCAATCTCAAAATTAAATGAAAACAAAGAAGGTGGGGACAAAGCAAGAAGACCTTTTTCCATGTACAATTAGGATAAATACTTGCTTTATTTGTGGTACAGAGTAACAAGATTAGCCAACTTGATTTGAAATTGAAAGTAATCATGTGTTCTTTCAAAATAATCTCCATATTCCTTTTGGTCGTCCTACTTTTCCCATCATTTCAGCCCAAATGTGGAGCTTCAGCTTCTGCTGAAGAGGCTGCTGCTCTTTTGAAATGGAAAGCCAGTTTTCAGAACCAGAACAATAGCTTTCTAACCTCATGGAACCTTCAATCCGTCAATGCCAAGAATTCTTCTATCCTTCCATGCATTTGGGCTGGTATTTCCTGTATTGATGGAAGTGTCAACAGGTTGAACCTCTCAAATTGGAGTATTAAAGGTAGCCTCTATGATTTCCCATTCTCATCCCTCCCAAATCTTGAATATCTTGATCTTAGCTTTAATCAGATGTTTGGCAGTATACCAAAACAAATAGGTAACCTGTCGAAACTCATTTATCTTGATTTCGGGGCTAATGAATTGTCAAAAGAAATCCCACCTGAAATTTGCAGCTTGAGAAACTTGACTCATTTGGATTTTGGAAGTAATCAACTTTCAGGTCCCATCCCCAGTGCAATCGGGAATCTAATCTCACTTCAGTTTCTTTACTTGTATGAAAATAATCTTAATGGTGCAATTCCAAAGTCTCTAGGCAATTTGACCAATTTGATCGACCAATTTGATTCGGACGCGGAATACACGACTATTAAGAAATCAAGTACACAACAATTTAATGATAAACAAGTCACAAGCATGAGATACAAACAACACAAGATTTAACGTGGTTCGACTCCACCATTGAGTCTACATCCACGGAGAGAAAACCTGTTCTTATTATGAGAGAAAACCCCATACAAGAATACAATTGGAACCCAAACCCAATCCCTTGTATAATTTCTCTCACCTTCCAAGAACCCTCTCTCACCCCATGTATAAGGCTACATGATGCCCCTTGTGTGTCTCCTTTTCACCTTGTAGTATGCCACACCTCACCTATTTATAGACCATATTACTTGACCAATACAAGTAATAACAGGAAATAACTGCTAGTTTCCAATTCTAAACAGAATAGGAAATAACTTCTAATTCCTAAATTCATACAAATAGGAAATTCTTTGACTACTACTCCAAGTAACTAAAACCAATTAGGAAACTAATTACTTCACACACATAACAAGAAACCTGCCTAAAAGAAATTAAGCCAATTTCCTAACAAATCTCCACCTTGGCGAATATTTCTTTTAGCAACCATTTGCCTTTAACTACCATGTAATATGGTACCAAACTACACACCCGAATCAATACAGTCCCGATACCAATTGATTCAATCGGCAAATGAACATGTGTAGTTCCCCGAGTTCAACCTCCAGTTGACTCACGAGAAGGTGCCTCAATTCACCATCTCTCTTCCGCAGGATTTCTTCTCACCACCACTTGCAATTTGGGATCCCTCTATTTGTTCGTGACCATTGAGGTAACCAAGTGGTAAAATCACCATACTTCTTCCCATCCTCAGGACTGTCTCGCCATGTGTGGTTTCCAAGACTCCACCTTCAACGAAAATCTCGCAGCCATCAGAGTCTCGTGGCGCATGGAAATTAGATTCTTTTGCTTCTTTAGGACCTATGCCACACCACCTAAAGAATATAATCCGAATCTAAAAAACCACCGGGATGATTTATCAACTGCTGGAGTTGTGAGAAAGTCTCCACCAGTTCATATCCAAAATTGACATTGGACTCCACCTTTTCCTTGACCCTTGAATCACCTGCCAAGATTCACCGTCAAGAATCTCCATGCTTTCTGACTTCTCATCCTTCACCTTCAATGCTGCTTGCCAAGCCATTGACACAAGGATCCTATCCATTAAATTGTTGAATTGGTAAAACCACCAACCCACTTGATCTCAATAGTCCATCAGGATCCAACCACGAACCCGCTCTGATACCACTTGTTGGGATTCGGACGCGGAATACACGACTATTGAGAAATCAAGTACACAACAATTTAATGATAAACAAGTCACAAGCATGAGATACAAACAACACAAGATTCAACGTGGTTCGACTCCACCATTGAGTCTACATCCACGGAGAGAAAACCTGTTCTTATTATGAGAGAAAACCCCATACAAGAATACAATTGGAACCCAAACCCAATCCCTTGTATAATTTCTCTCACCTCCCAAGAACCCTCTCTCACCCCATGTATAAGGCTACATGATGCCCCTTGTGTGTCTCATTTTCACCTTGTAGTATGCCACACCCCACCTATTTATAGACCATATTACTTGACCAATACAAGTAATAATAGGAAATAACTGCTAGTTTCCAATTCTAAACAGAATAGGAAATAACTTCTAATTCCTAAATTCATACAAATAGGAAATTCTTTGACTACTACTCCAAGTAACTAAAACCAATTAGGAAACTAATTGCTTTACACACATAACAAGAAACCTGCCTAAAAGAAATTAAGCCAATTTCCTAACACAATCAACTTTCGGGTTCAATTCCAACTACTTTTGGTAATCTCAATAGGTTGGTAAATCTAAGACTTGACCAAAATCACCTATCTGGTCCCATTCCTCATGTGATCGGAAATCTAATCTCACTTCAGTTTCTTTACTTGTATGAAAATAATCTTAGTGGTGCAATTCCAAAGTCTTTAGGCAATTTGACCAATTTGATTCAATTGGCTCTCTATTACAATCAACTTTCGGGTTCAATCCCTGTTTCAGTTGGTAACTTGACCACCTTAACATATCTGAATCTTTACGTAAACAAAATCTCTGGTACCATTCCACAAGAGCTCGGAAACTTGAAAAAGTTGGCTGTTCTGGGATTAGGTGATAATCAGTTCTTTGGTCCATTGCCAGAGCTACTATGTGAAAGTGGAACACTCCAAAATATTACTGTACCTGGGAACATGCTTTCTGGTCCAATCCCTAGAAGCTTGAAGAACTGCTCAAGCCTAGTTAGGGCCCGTTTTGACGGTAACAATTTACTGGAAACTTGTCAGAAATGTTTGGAATATATCCATTCTTGAATTTCATGGATCTCAGCAACAACAAATTCTAGGAGAACTCTCCGACAAGAATCGGGGTAAATGCAAACTTTTGAAAGCCACGAAGGTTGCAAGAACAACATCACTGTGGTATACCTCAGAAATTGGGAATTTAACTCAATTACATACACTTAATCTTTCTTTGAATCATTTATCGGGTGAGATACCGAGGGCAGTTGGGGAGCTAGCTTCTATGCTTAATCTAGATTTACTTGACAACCAACTTACTGGCAGTATACCTCAGGTACTAGGAGTGTTAATGGAATATCTAGACCTCTCCACAAACCCCTTGAGTGGAAATCTACCCAAACATTTGGGTGATTTGAAGAACTTGCATTACATGAACTTAAGCAAAAATGTTTTAAGTCAAAAGATTCCATTCCAGATTGGGGAGTTAACCCAACTTTCTGTACTGGATTTGAGTCAAAATTTTTTCACAGGAGAGATACCATCTAAGTTTCAAAGTTTGCAGAGTTTGGAGACATTGGATCTGTCCCACAATAACCTCTCTGGTTTGATCCCAAAGGCTTTGGCAGTATTGCCTGGTTTATGGCACATCAATCTTTCTTTTAATAACTTGGAGGGTCCAATTCCAACTGGTAGAGCCTTTGTGAATATAATCGTAGAAGAAGTACGGGAAACGAGGTTTGTGTGGCAATATTACAGGTTCTGAGCACTGAAAGTTCCCCGTCGATTAAAAAGCATGTCAAGGATAAAGGGAAGGAACTCGTTCTCAAAATTGTATTACCCTTTTTGGGATCATTCATACTTCTTGGTGCATTCTTTGGTGTTCTTAGATTCCATGATCAAAGAAAAACAAATTCAAGAGCAGAAGATATGGAGGTGAAACAGGGTGGCTTATTTGCCATATGTGCTTGTGATGGCAAATCAATGTATAAAGAAATCGTGAGTTCTACAGAAGAGTTCAGTAAAATATTTTGCATTGGAAAAGGAGCTTATGGAAGTGTTTACAGAGCCGCCACTTTCACCGGACAATCGTGAAGAGAATTCACAACATACCGATGTGGCAAGGATAGAAGTTTCTTGAATGAGATTGGGGCATTGACAGAAATCAAGCATGGAACATTGTGAAACTCTTTGGCTTCTGCGCTCAGCATTCAATTTTGGTTTATGAGTACCTAAAAGAGGAAGTTTGGCCAAAATCTTGAGCATAGAGGAAAGAAGCTAAGGAACTAGGCGGCAAAGAGGTTGAAAATCATTCAAGGGGTTGCCCATGATTTATCTTACATGCATCATGATCATTCACCACCAATCGTACATCGGGACATATCAAGCAACAACATTTTGCTTGATCCAGAGTTTGAGGCTCATGTTTCTGATTTTGGCACTGCCAAGTTTCTGAAAAAGGACACATCGAATTGGAGTTCTCTTGCAGGCACCTATGGATACATTGCACCAGGTAATTATAAAGGTTTTTTTTTTTCATTTAGTAAATCCAAGTATGATCATATATTATGACAACATAATTTACCAACTTTGTCTTGCAGAATTTGCCTACACAATGAAAGTTAATGAAAAGTGTGACGTCTATAGCTTTGGGGTCCTGACGATGGAAGTAATCAAAGGAGAGCATCCTGGGCATTTGATTGCTAATCTGATGTCTTCAAACCCTGAAGAGATAGAATTGAAAGACTTGCTCGACCAGAGACTTTTGTGTCCCAATCAAGAAACTGAAAAGATCCTAATATCCATTCTCAAACTGGCGAGAGAATGTCTACATGTTGATCCTCAATGTAGGCCAACAATGCTTCTCATCTCCCGGTTGATATCAACTTGTGAACCATCCAAGTAACTTCTTTGCGATTACTGTGGCCGTATGAATACCTTTTCCATTTCTTTTCTTGTTAAATTAATAGATGCATCAGATATGTAGAACTTGGATGATGTTTTTGTTGGAATGTATGCCCTAAAACAATCATTTTGTTTAAATACATTCCTAATTAAGTTTTGTATTTTATGAATTTCCATTTTATCTGTTAAATACTTATATAACTGATAAAGTCCTTAGAATATTTATTGATGTGATGGTAGTCACAAGAGTTGATGACTATGAGATATCAATCACATTTATAATAAATATTCTTAAAGTTCCCTAGTCATAGTATTAATGAGACAGGACATCATTAATACGGAAAGACTAGTACACAGTTAGTCTCTAATTAATGTAAGTAGTGGTTGTTCTCATCAACCAAGGTATAATGATACCTAGACTAATGTGTAGATGAATTATAAGGTACAAATTCATTGGAGTGATCCACACAGAGATCCCATTAGGATGTCTATCAAGTGCCAATGGTGGAATCTCTTATGAAAAATTGTGTAAGTGATCCTAGACTTGAGATCACCACAGTATCTTGAGTGTGAATCACTACCTTTTGATTCTATTACTTGTTGCTCACCAAGAGTGACTTAAAGAGTAAAAATTGGGGGTAGTGTGAAACATGGAAAGATAGTGAGTGATCAAGAGAGGATTCACCACCGATGAGTGGGAGTCGATATCCGGATGGCCACTCAGTGGGAGATTAACCTTAATAGTCGACTACCTTAGGTTAATTGAAGAATGTCTTCAAGTTAACCTAATCCAAGGTTAATTCCGGGAACTAGCAAATTAATTAGTCATTAGGGAATTGGCACTTATTCCTCATTCCCTGACTAATTGGATATCTATGGTGAAAGGATAATAATTACATGGTAATTTTTCATGGAAAGGTTTGGTCATAATTCCCTTGACTAATTCAATACCGGTTTGTGATGTGTTGCTAGACATCGCTCACAATCTATAATTATGAATGGATTAATTATTGTAATTAATGATAAAATAAAGTTGTTTATTTTATCTAATTCTTCTTGAGAATTATAATTCATAATTATTGCCAGTGTATTTGGAACCTATTGGATCACACGCATAGAGATTGAATTCTGGATTAAAATTGTGTATCCAAATAGAGATTTGGAGATAAAATCTTCTTGGGGTCTAATTACAAGGAATAAAAGATTCCGGGGCTACTTGAGCAAATAGGATAAATAGTTATCCTATATTCGTTTTGATTTGGATCAAACAAGACCCTATCTTTTCTCTACCTCTCTCCTATAAATAGACAGACTATGTGATACGTCTGGACAAGAACAACACAACTGCTATTGACAGAATAAAGAGAGGCTAGGGTTTTTGAGAAAAACCCACGTAAAGAGAGACTCCATAAAAGTGAGAATAGGCTATCACCTTCTTCCTCACTTTCATATACACATACGTAGGATCGTAGAGACGATTCAAGAGAAGATCCAGACTTCTCTCTCGCATGGATTACGGTAGAGGCAGGACGTTTGGATTGCTCAAAGGGATTGATCACTCTCTACAACACTACAAGAAGGCCGCTTCTAGGATTAAGGTAATCCTACAACTTCTCTTCTCTACAAGTCATACGTAGTCTAGGGTGATTCCTGGTGGGTTGTTGGGGCTAAAATTTTTGTTTTCCGCTGCGTCTGTTGCCCCGAAACCTAACAGTGGTATCAGAGCCATCCCTAGTTCTTTACGTATGATTTCATATGTTCTGTTAATTATTGTTCATGGATTATAAATTGATATCTATGTATGTGCTAAATTTTGGTTGAAAAGTTCGTAACTTTAATTTGATTAAAGTATTTCTGAGATTTGAAAAATTTTCAAAAAAATGGGCAAAATTTTTGTGCCTTGGAAAGAGTTCTGCAGTACCCAATCGTTGGATGGTCAAACTGAGAATCGGATACGCGATGCAGATCCGCGAGGCACGCCTCGCGGATCAGGTTCGAGGATCTGGATCCGCGAGATGTACTTCCCGGATCTGGTTCGTGGATCAGAAACATGCTGGATCCGCGCGCCTAGGTCGCGGATCGAGTCACGGATCGCGTCGCGGATCCGTTACGGAGCTCTCAGAACCTGATCCGCGCACTCAGAGATCCGCGAAGCTTGTTCACGGATCGGGTCGCGGATCGTTTGAGAAATTGTTTTCTGCGAAAATAAAATTTTTGAAATACTGTGTTTTCAATTCCTATAATTTTCTGATTCTGATCCGAATTTTAATCGTTAAAATTTGTTATGAAATTTTGTTATTTCATGTTTTATTAGGTCAGGAAGTGATTTGAATTTGAATTTGATTAATTCAAATAATGTTCCAATTTGTTTTCTAAATTTGTTAGAATTAAAAATGACCTAATAAAATTATTTTAACAAAATTTTTCTGCACATGTATGATCTCAAAACTTGTTTGGGATCTTGAGATATAAAATCCAAATAATCCATGAATAGTTGTTGACTGTTATTACATGCTTTCTTTTAATTTAAAGTTGTTTAAATTTATGTGAATGCATGGTGGGTGGTTGTGGATATAAACCCAATGTGATTGTGGATGAATGGTTGAATGGTTGATTTTTTGGAAATAGGGCCTGTGTGTCCTGCCTTTCTTATTTTTCTAAATTGTAATTTCTCTCCTCATCTAATTCCCTCTGAATGTAACTCGGGGTTTCATATATCCTATTTGTAATGTACAATAGATAGGAATAGATGATGGAAAATTGTTTTTTAGTATAGAGATTGTAAATTGGAAGATGAAGAAAGGAGCTGTGCAGGAGCTATGCAACCAGAAGGAGCAAATTAACCTTAGTCAACCATTAATTTCCCTAATGGCCAGGGAAATTAATTTAGAAATATCCACAACCATCCACGTTTTATTTTATGCTATATTTATTTGTGAAATATTTATATGCATGATTGTTGATGAGACAGTCAAATAATTTTTCCAAAACCTCAAACTAAATTAAAAATGTTTTGGAAAAAGCAAAACAAATCCCTCAAAATTCAATATTAAATCATGACTGCCTTCCATCATTATAGTATAAAATAAAGTGTGGTCATTAAGTGCTAGTTTGTTGGGATTCACCAAAAACTGCCTTACTTACTACATGGTTTTTGCTATAAGAAATGTTCTTAAGAATGATGGGTTTGATTTAACTAAAATTATGGTTTGTTGGGATTCACTCAAGGTCATGAATTTTAGAGGCAAGGGTTAGGTTAATACATAAGATGTAAAATCAAGAGTTGATACCTAACGGATCTAGAAATTACAAAGGGTTGTAATTGGTAAAGTACCTACCTGTTAAGATTATTTTGATTTGTTGGGATTCACTCAAAAGTCAAAAATAATTAAGACGGGATTCTAGCCACTATGGTTTTTTAGAAAATCTCGGATCAATTTTTAGAGGGTAATTGATTTTGAAAAATAGTGGAAATAAAATCATAATTTTGGAAATTTTTATGATTTTATTAAACAAAGCTTTTTCTGACAAACTCTATCTTTATTTTGTTGTAGAATGAGTAATAATTTGAGCCTACGCACAATTCTCACTGATTGTAAACTGAACGACACAAACTTTCTCGACTGGCATCGCAATGTCCTACTCGTTCTCACTCATGAAAAGATAGAATATGTACTTGATGGGCCTATGCCTGATGAGCCTGAACCAACTGCACCCGCTACTGTTAAGAATGCTTACAAGAAGCATAAGGATGACAATAGAGTAGCTTCATGTATCATGATAGCCTCTATGACTCCTCAACTCCAACAGCATCATATGAACATGGGGGCATATGAGATTGTACAACACCTGAGAGAGTTGTTTGAACAACAATCTAGGACGGTGAGGTATGATACCTCCAAGGAATTGTTCAGGTGCAAGATGACAGAGGGAGCACCCGTTGCTCCACACGTCTTAAAGATGACTGGACTAATTGAGAAATTGGCTGAATTGGGCTTTAAGATGGACCAAGAGCTAAATGTTGATTTAGTTCTTTAATCTCTGCCAGATTCTTTCTCTCTGTTTGTTATGAACGATCAGATGAATAATCTGCAGCACACATTGCCTCAATTGTTGAATGTGCTGAAAACTGCTGAGAAAGAAATAAAAAAAGTAAAGGATCCTACTGGAGTGCTTTGATGAGGATTTTACACTACACCAAATTTTAATAATAAACCTAAACACCCCGTTTTCTGCAAGTATACAGATCGTTTATTGAGTATAGGGTAGTATAGGTGTCGATCCCACACGGAAGAGTGTCAAGTACCGGTGATTTTCGAACTCCTCTATTATTTAGACTGTCACAAGCATATAAATTAAATCTAAACTACAAACATGGAAATAAAATAGATAGAGTATAACAATTAAAAGCTCCTCAAGCTATGGAATTCCTTACTACTCTTGCAAATGAAGCTACCGGTTGCATTAATGATATTAATTTGGCTAAGCATGGCGTAATCTCCTAATGCACGTGAAACATACTTTCGTAGTGTATCATCTATACTCATAGTTAAACCATACCTACTAGCGTGGTTATGGAATTAACTACAAGCTCATTTGCTCAATGAAATTACATGAAATAAATCACTAAAGCCACAAAGGCGTCACCCTACATTAGTGAGTGACTTCCTAGGTTTAGAGCTTCATGAACTAGTGTCTTTAACACCTTTAAATGATCACAATTAATGGCTGGTTAATCATGATTAGAAAAGCCAAAGTACTAAATACTTGCTCAAATAATAGCATCAAATAACCATGTAAATATCACAAACAAGACATAGAAAGTTTATCCATAACTCAAGACAATAACTTAGTTAAACATAATTACTATACTACTAACTATACTAAACTAAATTCAGGAACTAGTGAAGACTACATTTTAGCAGTGAATCTAGCCTTCTCCTCTCTCTAAATTCTTATTCTAATTCTAATTCTTATGATTTCAATTGTCTACAAGAGGCCCTATTTATAAAAGATTTCATCCATAAGCTTCCAAAATTAACTTATGTGAACACATGACAAATTTGGCCTTCAAAAGTCAAGAAAAATGTCTTCATGAATCTTCATCTTCTTGAATTCTTCAAAGTGTGTCTTCATGCATTGAATCCATTGAATTTCAATATCAAATGGGTTGTAAAGTTGAAGCAAATTGTGTTTTGAATTTGCTATGAGTTGTTTCTTCAACTTCACCAGATTCTTCACGCAGCTTTCATTGAAATTTATCGAAAATTAAGTCGGAAGTGAGGAAATCTGCAACTTGCCATTTTCTAAGGATCCATGAGTGAGCCTCATGGATCACATCATGATCCGTCCCCGCTTCCACCGAGAGGGATTCGCGAGCTAGTCTCTTTCTTCATTGGTTGCATCGCGTATTGCCTCGCGAATTGGCTCCAAAATTGTGAAATCCGAACTTTTCGTCAAGATTTCTTGGCAAATTATTTCCTAATTTTCCTCATTTGATAATTGAGCATTTAATCCTACAAAAATATGAAGATTTCACCATATTAATCCATAAAAATACACTTTTCTCATTTAAACCATAAAATGTAGAATTTCACTAGAAACCCAAGTTAATTAGCCATAAAAATATCAAAAACACACAAAAACTAAGTACTTAAACATACTAAAAGCATGTAAAATAAACACTTATCAAATTCCCCCACACTTGAATCATTGCTTGTCCTCAAGCAATTAGAAATACAAACCAACAATGATTTAAGTATTTTGAAATAACCAATGTGAATTTTAAAAGTCAATCTCCACAACTTAGTAATCAATTTTTATGCAAAAATTTTAATCACCTCAAATACTCATAATAATTAAGTAAAAGAAAGCCAATTATACCCTAAATTTAAAAACTTTAAATTTCAATCTTTTATTTCGACCTAATTACACAAAAAGGTAATTCATATAGTCAATAAGTTGGCTTTCCTTTTTCCACAATTATTTTTTTCTTTTTATTTAGAGGGAGTATACTTTATTTAAATAATAGAAAAGTCTTTTGACGCGACGCGAAAATCGACACTTTTAGGTGAAGACTCCCGGTTACTCAACTTTTTCTCTTTATTGAATTTCTCCTTACTCAAGCGCCTTTTTACGCGCGAAAATCGACATTTTTAGATGAAGACTCCCGGTTACTCAGCACAAGAATAATTAGAGTTTTTTTTTTATTATAGAAAGTTCCCTCTAAAACCTTAATTCATGGAAAATGAGCCTTATTGACTTAACTATACCAGTCACCTCTTTGTATAAGTAAGTAAAAGAAAAGATATCATTTAACAACTAAAATTATAGGCATAATTTTCCTCATTTTACAAAATATACTTTTTAAAAGACAATTGGTTAAATCACATAATCACTAATTCTAAGTCAAATGTAAATTGAATTTACCAACTCACATAAAGTTATTTCAAAAAGATGAGAAAATTTGAAAGAGTGATACTTAAAACTTCCTCCTTTGTGGACCAAGTTGAAAAATTTTCAAAAATTTTTGGGGTAATTTCACAATTTTGAACAAATGTTTGGAAAAATTTTGGCAGAGTCTCCCCTTAAAACTGGACCAAACTCCCTGCCAACAACCCAAATTTTCAACACAAACAAATCACATAAACATTTTCAAACATATATCAACGTCATTTAAGCACATAAAGCATATAAAACAATTAAACCTCTCCCCCACACCTAAAATACACATTGTCCTCAATGTGTAGGGGAAATAGAAAACTTAAAACAGTAAAACTCCCCAAATTAATATGGCAGAGGTCCAGAAAAGTCTAGAATATCACGAACATCCTCTACAAGTCCATAAATTGCTGCATAAGAAAGGAAGGAAAATGCATAAGTTCAAAAGGACATAAAAAATAATAAAACTAAAGAAAATAAACATGGTCTTCATTGTTGGCCATCTCCCCCTCCTTGGTTGTCACCATGGCCTCCTTGAACCTGCTCCCCACCTCCTGGAATGTGCAAGTGGTCTTCAATCCGATGAATTCTAGTATCCATGGAGTCGAGGCGGGTGTTTACTTGATTGAAGCCTTCATTGACACGGGTCTCCAAACATCCTATGGCAGCCAAAACACGCTCCCAAATTGTCCTTTGCCTAGGAGGTGCTGAAGTAGAAGGACCGGTGTGGGGAATAATAGTCGAGGTGCCGACGCCTCCTTCTTCCTCGTGAGCCGTACCAGAAGTTCCTCCAACTTCAAATTGGGAAGTGGGCTGAGATTGCCGAGCTCGAGGATGAGGAATATTTGCCGTTGAAATACTCAAGTCATTTAGAACAAAATAGTTCAATTCATAAGTTGACTTGACTGGCCTTTGCTCCACCCCATCCAAATTTACCTCTATCCTCTCAAAAGAAATGAGAGAAGCCGCTGGAAGCCAAACCGATATGCGAGTGGCATGCCTCCATGTCCTCATATAGCAGATAATAATATTTGGAAGAGGGATGTTGGCAAAAGAAGATGTCCGGTCATGGAACATCTTGTCCAAGAAGTACAGGTCACTCTTCCTTACTTCATTGAGGCTACTCTTCTTGGAATGACATTGGGGCAACAAGTATGTAATTAATCTCAATCGATCATCCAACTTGTTGGCCTTCACCGTCGCTTCTTTGTTGAGGGTAAATTCTTGCTCAATGTGAAATCGAGCCATTGCATGTCCCATCTCCCAATGTCGATCCGGAGCATGAAATTCCTTCTTTAAATCTACAGTGGACCAAGTTATTCCACTCCAAGAAATTGAGCCAATGTGGCTCGCTTGATCTCAACTGCCTCCTCAACATAGGATCTGATATTTTCTCCACTATGCCCAGATTTGTTCACCATGTTGGCATAGAACTCCTTGACTAGCTGGAGGTAATAGTGATCTGGCAATGTGAGAATCGGACCCCAACCAAGTATGTCAAATGCCTCCGTGAGTTTGAATTCGGCATTGACGTCGGGAGCCACGTGCATCTCAAAAATGAATCCCTTATGCTCCCTAGCCTTATACCATTCTTGGTTCTCTTTTGAAGTGAACCGAATGGCATCATACTCTAGTGGTGGTGGCTCTCTAGCAGTAGACCTCCTAGGTCGTCGCCTTAGTGGTGGAGGTGATGGTGTATGTTGCTCCTCTTCACCACTTGAAGTAGAAGATGGTGAACGTCGACGAAGACCTCCTCTAGTACGTGCCATAATATCTAACAAATTGCCAAAATTACAATTTTTAAGCACATTACTAATCAAGTAAATTTCAACAATTTGTCAAATAATCAGTTAAAGCATAAAAATCATCAATTTCAATCCAAATGTCAACAAAGTATCATCCCCTTGAAATAAATTTGAAATTACCAACTTTCATCAAATTTTCCAAAAATTCCTCTAAATCTCAATACAAATATATACTACATACTCCATATCAAGATTTAAAGTCTATGAATATGCTCAAATTCACCAATAATTGCCATTTTCTACAGATAAAATTAAATTCCAAAATTAGGCAAAAATTGACAAAAATTATCTAAATGATCCCAAAATTCCTCACATTTGGAACAAATAGCATCCAAGGATAATTATAAATTCCATAATATCAACCAAATACATTTTCAAACATGCCAAGCATTAATCCCAAATTGAGCATTTTATAGGAATTTCAAGAATTTAATCTTCACTAAAAATTAGCACATTCCTATAATTTCTTCACAAAACATGCTTAAACATCATTAATAAGCATAATGGAATCAATAACTAACAACCATTAATCACAAAAATCAAAACCCAAAATTTTACAAAAATTGCTCAAGAACATGAAATTGGGAAATCGAAATTCGTGAATGTAAATTGAGGAATGTTACTTGGAATCAGTAGAAGGATGAATGGGGAGATGAATGATGCAAAAAGCCCCTTGAATTTAGCCCAAAATAGCCACGAATTTGAAAAATTCAATTCGGCCAAACCTAGGTTTAATTCTTTGAAAATCCGATTTTTTAGGTGTTTGTGTTGGATTCCAATCGGATAAAATAGCTCATTGATGCTCACTAGGGGTTGGGTTGATGATTTTCTTGAAGATTAGCAAGGAAAAAGGAGGATTTAGTGTAGTGTGTGTGAAAAAGATGTGCTGGTGTGTGTTTTTGCAGGTTGAATCGCGATGAAGAAGGTGGAAAAAATGCTTCGCGACTTTTCGTTTTTAGCTTCTGGTGAGAGATCCGCGGACCAGATCCGCGAACCACACATCGCGGATTCGTTTCGCGGAACTGGATCAGCGAAGCTTGCGTCGCGTTTTTCACATCGCGTTTTGAATTTGGACTTCTCAGAAGATGATCCGCGAGCTCATGGATCCGCGAGTATTACCTCGCGTATTTGGTTCGCGGTTCCCCAGAAATGGTCTCAGAAGTTGATCCGCGTGACAAGGATCCGCGAGGCGTACCTCGCGGATTGTCTCGCGGATCGTTCTGGAAGTGTGATTCTGCGATTTTTCTGTAACTGTTTCATTGAAAAACTTTTTTCTCCTATTTCCAAATTAAAAACCCTACTGGGTAATTATGAAATGCACCTTTTCTACACATGTAAAATGATCAAAATAACATAACTAACCTCATTTCTTGATTCATTAACAACTAAAACACAAATTGAGGTACCAAGTTGTTTGCATTTTACTATTCACTCCGCACCAAAAAGTTCATTTTGGCCATGTTTGATTTTCCTGCAAAAATAACAAAACAAACTCACTTAAAAACATATAATACACATGCTCAAACATAAAAACTAACAAAAATAACACAAATTTAAACAAAATTGGGTTGCCTCCCAACAAGCGCTCTTTTATAGTCATTAGCTTGACTATATTACTTATTCATCAAGGAGGTTTAGTTAAAGAGTAATCCACCATTTGAGAGCGAGATGGATCATTAAAAGGTGACTCGATCAAGTGAGTCATATAACCAAATGATAAGAAAGAAGGAAGAGGTTTACCAATCTCAAGTGTTTTATAGATATTACCTTGTTCCATCACTTGAGAACTTACCAAAGGAATGTCCATATAGCCTTCTTGAGGTACAATGACCTTGGAATCTATACATGCATCACATTCCTCAAAAGGGGTTATATAAACATCATTCATGCTTACCTCTTGCGGTTCAAAATTCATTCCAACGTCATCATGTGAAATGGACATTTCATCATCGAAATACAAATAAGATTCATTATTATCATCAAAATGCATTCCACTTTCACACACAACATTCTCACCATTGATGTTAGGGTCAATTTGCATTTCACTACATGAAATAACTTCACACAAATTATGCAATTGGTCTTGTATTCCTTCAAAGTGAAAAGCTAATTCATCTAATCTTTTCTCAACCCTATCAAAATCATTGGAAGTTGTATTAGCTAATTTTTCAATAGCTATTTCCCAAGATGGCTTTAAGTCAATTTGAACACCATTAGGTTGGTAATCATAAAAACATGAAGAATCATCATAAACGCATGGATTATTCCAACCATAAGTGTAAGGATTATCACAATTAGCACCATTTTGATCAAAACAAGAATTGTAATGCTCAAATTCATCATAAGAATCCACATGTTGTGCTTGCATACATGTATGTATATCATGATTATTTCCACACAAGTCACAAATCACATAATTAGAATTAAAAGCATTCCTTTTTTGTTCAAGCAAATTCGTAATGGTATCCATTTGAACATTTAATGTAATATAATCAAGTTTAGCATTAATACTCCTTGTGCAATCTTCAAATGACATACCTTCGAACATCCTTTGATTACCTCCATAATTATAACCTTGAAAATTGTAGGGGTCCATTACCGAGCTTCCTTCTCTCAAGTTTTGATCCACGTTGTTGCTATCCTTCTTTAAATCCTAAAAATGCTTAAAAGCACGATTAGTTAAGAAGAATGGCTAATAATATATAAACAAGAACATAAAAATGTCTAAAATAATAGAGTTATTCTTAGCACCAATATTAAACAACTTCTTCCCCGGCAACGGCGCCAAAAACTTGACGAGGATTTTACACTACACCAAATTTTAATAATAAACCTAAACACCCCGTTTTCTACAAGTATACAGATCGTTTATTGAGCATAGGGTAGTATAGGTGTCGATCCCACAGGGAAGAGTGTCAAGTACCGGTGATTTTCGAACTCCTCTATTATTTAGACTGTCACAAGTATATAAATTAAATCTAAACTACAAATATGGAAATAAAATAGATAGAGTATAACAATTAAAAGCTTCTCAAGTTATGGAATTCCTTACTACTCTTGCAAATGAAGCTACCGGTTGCATTAATGATATTAATTTGGCTAAGCATGGCATAATCTCCTAATGCACGTGAAACATACTTTCGTAGTGTATCATCTATACTCATAGTTAAACCATACCTACTAGCGTGGTTATGGAATTAACTACAAGCTCATTTGTTCAATGAAATTACATGAAATAAATCACTAAAGCCACAAAGGCGTCACCCTACATTAGTGAGTGACTTCCTAGGTTTAGAGCTTCATTAACTAGTGTCTTTAACACCTTTAAATGATCACAATTAATGGCCGGTTAATCATGATTAGAAAAGCCAAAGTACTAAATACTTGCTCAAATAATAGCATCAAATAACCATGTAAATATCACAAACAAGACATAGAAAGTTCATCCATAACTCAAGACAATAACTTAGTTAAACATAATTACTATACTACTAACTATACTAAACTAAACTAAGGAACTAGTGAAGACTACATTTTAGTAGTGAATCTAGCCTTCTCCTCTCTCTAAATTCTTATTCTAATTCTAATTCTTATGATTTCAATTGTCTACAAGAGGCCCTATTTATAGAAGATTTCATCCATAAGCTTCAAAAATTTACTCATGTGAACACATGACAAATTTGGCCTTTAAAAGTCAAGAAAAATGTCTTCATGAATCTTCATCTTCTTGAATTCTTCAAAGTGTGTCTTCATGCATTGAATCCATTGAATTTCAATATCAAATGGGTTGTAAAGTTGAAGCAAATTGTGTTTTGAATTTGCTATGAGTTGTTTCTTCAACTTCACCAGATTCTTCACTCAGCTTTCATTGAAATTTATCTGAAAATTAAGTCGAAGTTGGTTGAAATGCGCAACTTGCATTTCTAAGGATCCATGAGTCGAGGCTTTGGATCACATCGCGATCCGATCCCCTTCCACCGAGAGGATTAGCTGAGCTAGTCTTTTTTCTTCATTGGTTGCATCGCTATTGCCTGCTGAATCGGCTCCAAAATTGTGAAATCCGAACTTTTCGTCAAGATTTCTTGGCAAATTATTTCCTAATTTTCCTCATTTGATAATTGAGCATTTAATCCTACAAAAATATGAAAATTTCACCATATTAATCCATAAAAATACACTTTTCTCATTTAAACCATAAAATGTAGAATTTCACTAGAAACCCAAGTTAATTAGCCATAAAAATATCAAAAACACACAAAAACTAAGTACTTAAACATACTAAAAGCATGTAAAATAAACACTTATCATGCTTGTTATTGCTTCCTCTAATAAAAGGAAGAGGCAAGGAAAGGGGCCTAAGAAGCCCAAGAGCAAGCCCACCAAGAAACCCAAGAAGGCCAAGACAGACCCCAATGCACCGCTCCATTGTGGACAAACCGACATTGGAAGAGGAACCGCAAGGCTATCTGGAAAGCTTGAAAAAGAAGCTTGGGAAGCTTCAACACCGTGTACATATATGATTGAGATTAATGTTTCTACTTCCAAATCAGACTCTTGGGTATTGGATACTGGATGTGGCTCTCACATTTGCACATCTTTGCAGGGTCTAAGGGATAGTAGAAAGCTGGGAAAAGGAGAAGTAACCCTACGTGTGGGCAATGGAGCAAAGGTTGCTGCTTTAGCTGTAGGGACTTACTACATTAGTTTACCCAGTGGGTTGATTTTAGAATTGACAAACTGTTACTATGTTCCAGCACTTACTACAAACATCATTTCTATTTCCTGTTTGGATTTAATTGGGTTTAAGATAACCCAAGAGAATAAATGTTGTTCTTTTTCAAAGAATGGTGTGTTTTATGGTTCTGAAAATTGGAATTATGGTTTATACATTCTAGATCTTGATAACCAAATTCTCAACATACAAGAAAAGAGAATGAAGTTAGATAAATTAAATAAAACCTACCTCTGGCACTGTAGGCTTGGTCATATAAATGAGAAACGCATTTCCAAGTTACACAAAGGAGGGTACTTGGACTCATTTGATTATGAATCATATGATGTATGTGAGGCTTGTTTACTTGAAAAAATGACCAAAACGCCCTTTACTGGTAAAGGGGAACGGGCCAGTGATTTACTTGGGTTGGTACATACTGATGTATGTGGCCCAATAACAATCACAGCTAGAGGTGGATTTTCATACTTCATTACCTTCACTGATGACCATTCTAGATATGGTTATGTGTATTTAATGAAATACAAATCTGAATCTTTTGAAAAGTTCAAAGAGTTCAAGAATGAAGTAGAGAAACAAACCGGTAAAAGTATTAAGACACTACGATCTGATCATGGTGGAGAATACTTAAGCGATGAATTTCAATTTTATCTAAAGAACAATGGAATAGTTCCACTCGAGTGCCCCAAAATCGTTATGGGGATATGCTTTGGACACAGCTTCCCATACTCTTAATAGAGTACCCAGTAAGGTTGTTGATTCCACACCATATGAGATATGGAAAGGAAAGAAACCAAAACTGTCTTACATGAAGGTTTGGGGTTGCCCAGCCTATGTGAAGAAGACAGAGTCAGATAAGTTTGAACCAAGATCTGACAAGTGTTTGTTTGTAGGGTATCCCAGAGAGTCTATAGGATACTATTTCTACAATCCAACTGAGCACAAAGTGTTTGTCTCAAAACATGCTATCTTTCTAGAAAAAGAGTTTATTCTAGAAAGGGGCAGTGGGAGTAGAATAGAACTTGAAGAAGTTCAAGATACTAACATGGAACTTGAAGAAGTTCAAAATAATCAAACAAACATTGAACAACCTGTTGAAGAAAGGGTTCAGCCCCATGATGATGAGGCGCAAACGGAAGTTGTGAACATTCAAGAACCCGTGAGGTCGGCAAGAGCACGCCAACTCCCAAGAGATATGAGTTCCTTGTAAGCCAAGGCAATGATGTACTAGTCATTCAAGATGACGAACCTACTACCTACCAAGAGGTTTTGAATAGTCCAGACTCCTCCAAATGGTTAGAAGCCATGAATTCTGAAATGGATTCCATGTATGACAATAAGGTATGGACCTTGGTTGATCCACCTGAAGGGGTAAAATCCGTAGGGTGCAAATGGGTCTTCAAGAAAAAGACCGACATGAAAGGTAATGTGATTACCTATAAAGCTAGACTGGTAGCCAAGGGCTACAAGCAGAAAGAGGGAATCGATTATGATGAAACTTTCTCACCAGTAGCTATGTTTAAATCCATTCGGATATTGCTTGCAATAGCAGCATACCATGATTATGAGATTTGGCAAATGGATGTGAAGACTGCATTCCTTAATGGGAATTTGCAAGAGCATATGTACATGACACAACCTGAAGGCTTTACGTCATCAAATTCCAATCAGATATGCAAACTACAAAGGTCCATTTATGGACTTAAGTAAGCATCCAGGAGTTGGAACATTCGGTTTGATGAGACAATCAAAGAGTTTGATTTTCTTAAAAATCCGGATGAGCCTTGTGTATACAAGAAGGTTAGTGGGAGTTCAATCATTTTCCTTATATTATATGTGGATGACATATTAATAATGGGAAACGATATCCCAATGTTACAATCAGTGAAGAGTTGGTTATCCAAAAACTTTTCCATGAAAGATTTAGGAGAGGCAGCCTATATACTGGGTATTAAGATCTATAGAGATAGGTCTAAAAGGCTGCTTGGTCTTTCACAATCTACATACATAGATAAAGTGTTAAAAAGGTTTAGCATGGATCAGTCTAAGAAGGGTTTCTTACCTATGATTCATGGGACAAGCCTTTCTAAGAGCATGTGTCCTAAGACACAAGCTGAGATTGATAAGATGCATAATGTTCCATATGTTTCGGCAATTGGATCAATTATGTATGCTATGTTATGTACAAGACCAGATGTCTCCCATGCTCTGAGTGTCACGAGCAGGTTTCAGGCTAATCCAGGTGAAGGTCACTGGATAGCCGTTAAGAACATTCTTAAGTACTTGAGAAGGACTAAAGATTTGTTCTTAGTATATGGAAATGGTGAATTGGAGGTTAAAGGCTACACAGATGCAAGCTTCCAGTCTGACAAGGATGACTGTAAATCACAGTCGGGCTTCATCTTTACTCTCAATAGAAGTACTGTCTGCTGGAAGAGTTCGAAACAAGACATCACAGCGGATTCTACAACAGAGGCAGAGTACATTGCAGCCGCGGAGGCAGCCAAGGAAGCCGTTTGGATCAAGAAGTTCGTCTCTGAACTTGGTGTGGTTCCTAGCATTGTTAATCCAGTAACTTTGTACTGTGATAACAATGGAGCTATTGCTCAAGCAAAGGAACCTAGGTCTCATCAACGGTCCAAACATGTACTTAGAAGATTTCACTTAATTAGAGAAATCATTGCCAGGAATGATGTAAAGATAGAGAGAGTCCCCACTGAGGATAACATAGCTGATCCTCTTACTAAGGCACTATCTCAAAAGAAACATGATAGTCATGTACTTTCATTTGGACTAAAGGTTATGAATGAATTGTTTTAGTGCAAGTGGGAGGTTGTTGGAATGTATGCCCTAAAACAATCATTTTGTTTAAATACATTCCTAATTAAGTTTTGTATTTTATGAATTTCCATTTTATCTGTTAAATATTTATATAACTAATAAAGTCCTTAGAATATTTATTGATGTGATGGTAGTCACAAGAGTTGATGACTATGAGATATCAATCACATTTATAATAAATATTCTTAAAGTTCCCTAGTCATAGTATTAATGAGACAGGACATCATTAATACTGGAAAGACAGTACAGCTTAGTCTCTAATTAATGTAAGTAGTGGTTGTTCTCATCAACCAAGGTATAATGATACCTAGACTAATGTGTAGATGAATTGTAAGGTACAAATTCATTGGAGTGATCCACACAGAGATCCCATTAGGATGTCTATCAAGTGCCAATGGTGGAATCTCTTATGAAAAATTGTGTAAGTGATCCTAGACTTGAGATCACCACAGTATCTTGAGTGTGAATCACTACCTTTTGATTCTATTACTTGTTGCTCACCAAGAGTGACTTAAAGAGTAAAAATTGGGGGTAGTGTGAAACATGGAAAAATAGTGAGTGATCAAGAGAGGATTCACCACTCCGATGATATCCGGGATGGCCACTAGTGGGAGATTAACCTTAATAGTCGACTACCTTAGGTTAATTGAAGAATGTCTTCAAGTTAACCTAATCCAAGGTTAATTCCGGGAACTAGCAAATTAATTAGTCATTAGGGAATTGGCACTTATTCCTCATTCCCTGACTAATTGGATATCTATGGTGAAAGGATAATAATTACATGGTAATTTTTCATGGAAAGGTTTGGTCATAATTCCCTTGACTAATTCTGAATACCTGGGCGGTTGTGATGTGTTGCTAGACATCGCTCACAATCTATAATTATGAATGGATTAATTATTGTAATTAATGATAAAATAAAGTTGTTTATTTTATCTAATTCTTCTTGAGAATTATAATTCATAATTATTGCCAGTGTATTTGGAACCTATTGGATCACACGCATAGAGATTGAATTCTGGATTAAAATTGTGTATCCAAATAGAGATTTGGAGATAAAATCTTTTTGGGGTCTAATTACAAGGAATAAAAGATTCCGGGGCTACTTGAGCAAATAGGATAAATAGTTATCCTATATTCGTTTTGATTTGGATCAAACAAGACCCTATCTTTTCTCTACCTCTCTCCTATAAATAGACAGACTACAGACTATGTGATACGTCTGGACAAGAACAACACAACTGCTATTGACAGAATAAAGAGAGGCTAGGGTTTTTGAGAAAAACCCACGTAAAGAGAGACTCTATAAAAGTGAGAATAGGCTAGCACCTTCTTCCTCACTTTCATATACACATACGTAGGATCGTAGAGACGATTCAAGAGAAGATCCAGACTTCTCTCTCGCGTGGATTACGGTAGAGGCAGGACGTTTGGACTGCTCAAAGGGATTGATCACTCTCTACAACACTACAAGAAGGCCGCTTCTAGGATTAAGGTAATCTTACAACTTCTCTTCTCTACAAGTCATACGTAGTCTAGGGTGATTCCTGGTGGGTTGTTGGGGCTAAAATTTTTGTTTTCCGCTGCGTCTGTTGCCCCGAAACCTAACAGTTTTTTGGTTTTATGTGGGTATCTTGCCTCCTATTAAATGCAGACTGCAGTGCCTCACCTTTTTCTCCCCTATATAGTGCAATCAGGCATCAGTCGAATATGATATGATTTTGGAGTATGTATTCTATGTAAAAATAAACTCCATAGCTGATAGAGTTTGTGTAATTGATACTAGAACTAGTACAGGGGCGCAAATCAAGATTTTGGAGATATATCGTAATTTTATCATCCTGAATGTAATGATTCTATGACAGTTTCTTCAGTCTTGATAGTCCTTGATCTGCTTTTATTACCTCCTTGTAAATAAAAGCTCACATTTTAACTAGTTCATAAACTGTTGTTCCAAGTAAACTCTTTTAGTTTTATCAAGTATTTTCTGAGTGCAGCTATCGATGAAAAGAATGTGTTTAGGCGGGCGACTTGTTAATGAAAAGAATGCACTTGAGATGTCTGAGATATATATCACCCAAATTTCATCACCAATTATTGCTGTTGACATGGATGTCCAAGCATGAGCACTATTTTTGAAACATGATCAAAGCCATTGCTTCCCAATTCTTATTATTACTTAATAGGTAAATAAGATAGTTTAAAACCAGTTATTTCTTTTTCACATCTACAAATATGAAGGGCTGAATGAACTTTTTTATACGGAAAACATTGACTGTGCATGTGATTTGAATTAAGTTAATCATACATTATGCAATAAATGGAAGACCAATCCTCCTTTTTTTTTTTCCAAGCAAAAGGAGGAAGTCGAAATTACAAGGTAATTACTTGTGGACTGTTAGTTGCACTAGTCATAGTCTATTAATGGCAACTTTGGTGATATTTTTCGTTACTACCTACAACTAGCGCCTCAAATGAGTTAGTCGTCCATGTCACTCTACAAGAAAATTAGGTTTTTCATGACTTGTCAATAGTTACAAGTCACAAAAAAATTATTTCTTATGACATGAAACTAGTAACAGTCACAAAAAATATTATTTTTAAATCACAAATAATAGAAATAACATTCATTTACGAGTCACAATTATTTTTGTCACTTTCAAATGAGAGTTACCGATTACATAGTCACAACTGATCTTGTGACTTTCAAAATCATTTCTGACTATATAAATAGTGACCCTCATTTACAAGTCACAAGATCAATTGTGACTCATAAATGAATGTCATTTATGTTATTTGTGACTTAAAGATAACTTATTACTACATTCACCAATTTTATGTCATAAAAAGTAATTTTTTTTTTGTGACTTGTATTAATTTGACAAGTCACAAAAAGTTCAAATTTCTTGTAGTGTCAGAATGGCCAACATCACAGCACAGCAATTCATTGAAACATGGAAGTGGATAGAACGACATGGTAGGAAATTGCAAATCTATCTATGCTATCCATATAAGGATTAATTAAGTGTGGTCAAGTTGAGTTCCATAGTTCAAATTTGTTTATTTAATTTGTTGTAAGATCGTAAAATTTAAATATAAATTAATGTTTACCCTTTTTATTTATGGAATTTCTTCTTTGCATCACAACGAAGTGCTCTGTTGTTTAGGCTAATTCTGCTTTGACCCTCTGCACATATGTCAATTAGACCTTCCAATATTTGTTTCTTGAGTTTAGATATACAGTATATAAGATTATAACCACTTGGTACCTCAAATATTCATTTCTATACTTCCTCTAAAGCCAAATCCTATGCTGCCTAGCTAGTTGATTCCTAAAATTATTATGCCAGTTGACTCTTGGACCAGATTTTGACATAGCCAACTCTGAGAGGTAAAGATTTGAGGGTTCAATTGATAGAATACGTAGTACAATTGTTGGATGGGTATTTCATTCTTTATTTTTACAAGACTTAACTTTTGGAAGCTTTTCATTTCTGTATATTCATATTTTGACGAGCTTGACCTGAATTAACAAAAGCTCATCTCCATATATTATCGCCTTGTCGGTGTGACCCTCTTCATGCTTGGCTGTTAAAACACCGGAAATTCTTTGTAGAGCAACACCCCCAGGCCCCAGCTCCCTTTGGCTTTGGGCAACTTGTTTTTGTTTATGCTTTTCTAAATACCATCTTGAATCAGCTTTGTGATCAATTTTTACTCATCATCTCTACTGACCAAAATGATCAGTCCTAATCATTTCAAAAATCAAATATTCCCTCCGTTCTTATATAAAAGTTTTGAATAACTGAATATCGTAAATTAAGAAATTTAGTTAATTTCTAAAAGTCAGTAAAAATTTTGCCTGATTGATAAAATTGCCCTTCATATTTCCAACTACCTTCATGTCTAATGCTACAAATACTATATTAATTTTTTATAGTTCTAACTCAAGAAAATTGATATTATAAATGAGGATAAATTTGGAAAAAGGCTCATAAATGCTTTCCAAGTTTAATCACATACATTGAATTTACAACCAATCTAGACTATAATTTACCTCATATTATTGCAACAACAATTGTGGAGCCATTTATTCTGATATTGATAGCTAATTCATACATGCCCTTGTTCTAACATTACTAAAATTTCTCTAGTATCCTTTTTCAAGTAATACCTAGTTTAAAATAGTGTAAATCTTTTCTACACTGACAGTATATACACTATCACCATTAGATTCATTACACATATGGAAAAGTTGGATTTCAAGTTTAAATTTTGCATAGTTGTCATTCATCTAATAATGAAAGTGTATACACTATTAGTGTAAAAAAGATTGATTCTTTAAAATAATTCCAAGAACTAGAGTTTTTTTTTTAAAAAAAAGCAAGCTGCAAATGGGAGGTTTGTGACTACGGAAATTTCTAAAATGCAACGAAAAACTTTAATGCATTTGAAGTAAAAATTAAGTACCCTTTCAAGTTTGGATGTAATACTATTGTTGTATGTGATGATGCTCTAGTATATAAACCCATCCATTAAAAGGTCTCAAATACACTTGGTATTCAGGTATTTTTAGATAAAGCAATACTACATATAATGATATAAATTTTAAAGGGTATCATTTAACCTTCAAAGTTGGCTTGTTTCAAATGCATTATATGCGCTAGAGCATTTCCCTTATCACAATACTGGTTAAAAAATGGGAAAAAAACCTTGGGCAATCATTGAACTATTAGTCGGATCACCTTTGGCCATCAAACAATTTTTTGTCGCTAATTGATTACTAAACTAACTAATCTGTACATTCACGGACATTTTGTTAATTATTGCTCTTAATTTAGAAAATAATTAGAATACATGGCAAATTACAGAAGCGCATTTATCCACCACTATTTTTTCCCCCCAAATAATCATGTTTTTTCTCCCAAGTAATCAGAACGTGGCAAAGTGCAGTAGCACTCCAAATTGAATCCCTATTTTTTTCCTCAAATAATCACATTTTAATATATATTTGAAGCTAGAAATAATGAGAGTTATAGGATCTAGTTATGGTAGACAAAAATACCTTTGTAATCTGCCACGTATTCTAATTATTTTTCAAATTAAGAGCAATAATCGATGAAATTGCCACGGGTGTGCTGATTAGTTAGTTTAGTGGCTAATTAGTAACAAAAAATTATTTAATGGTCAAAAGTTGATCCAAACAATAATTTAATGGCCGTCCATATTTTTCACCATTAAAAAAATATCACAACAATTGCCTATGCAATGAAAGAAGCAATTGAAAGACATATTTTGATTATTGGTTGCTTTTGTCAGATCTGCAATCATCCCTTTCTCCATAATCTGTTTTGCTTCAGTTACGGAACTAAAAAGTAAGAATTAAAAAAAAAAATGTTACATGGATCTCCACTGGAATTGATGTTTTATAATTGCAAGCCTTACTAGAACTGAAATGTTTAGGGAAGCCACTGCAATCTGGATAAAATGAATAAACTTCCAGCAAAAACAGACCCCGAGAAGAAAGAAAAGAAGAAAAGCCTCTTCCTAAAGGAGAACTAGAGAACGTGGTGCATATTAATCCATAAGTTTATTCATCCAAATGATGCTCCAGAGGCACTTTCCCTCAAGAAACAAGTCAAATGCTTTGTTGATATCTTCAAAATTCATCTCATTTGCAACAAACTTGTCCAGCTGCAATTCCTGCTAGTGTTTTTGAGTTTTGAGCAGTCAGAATTCAGGTAAATATGTGACTAATTTGTAATACTCCATCAAGTTTCCCATTCATAGCAACTGAAAACCAATATGGCAAGAATATTATAATGAACCACTGCTTGATATTAAGCAAATAGTAGTGGAGAAGATTGGCAACTAGAGCATTATTATGTTTTCAATGAAGGAGTTGATCAGATTACCTTCTCCAGGTAAGATTGTGCAAGCTTGGGAATATCAACTTTGGGCTTCTGACCGCCAAAAAGGACCCCCATAATGGTTTTGCCACTATGATGACGCATCACTAGAGAGCTTGGGCCTAGCTGAGAGTCTGGCAGATCCACTCCCAGTACGATCGTCTTTCCCCACCCCTAAACGTGTATCATTGTATCTGAATTTATGTAAAGAAAAATTCTACATTAAGGGACGTTATGATTAAACGACAGAAACAAATTAAAAATAATCAACTTTTTTTTTATTTTAGGAATTTTTACATTTGTATTAATCGCTTAGTAATATCATGAGCTACAGTCCTTTTTTGTAGGTGGACTCTCGTACAAATTCATTTAGCTTAGCTGCAATCAAAAAAAAAAAAAGAAAAGAAAAAAGGAGCCTTTTTTCTTCTAAATATTTTTCTCACTCTTTTTCCTTCTGCAAAAGCAACTGAAGCCCATGCCAGACTAAAATATATCAAGGGCGCATCCAAATTTAGTGTAACTAGCTTTTTCACTTAGTTAAAGATAAATGTTATATATCTAACGTAATGAAATTCTTCCATCTGTAAAATTAGAAATCCATTAGAATGGTAAGAGAGCAAGAGGGCTCACCTTTCTGCAGCAGGCAAATGCTTCACGTATCAAGGATGGTACACCAATGCATTCAAAGCAATAGTCTGCACCCCCTTCGGTCATGTCAATGATCACCTGATTTGCATACAGAAAAAGGAGCAGTTGACTATCACACGAGAGAGTTGTGTGTCAGTAATGAAAAATGAAAAACCAATGACAACGCTGTTTGACAATGGTTGAAGTCAGACTTCTTGACTCTTCTTTTCTCTTTTCTTGCAATTTCTTCAGGAAGATAGTTGATGTCCTTTGATACATTTCATTCTGTCTGCTCTCACGTTGTACAAGAAACATACGGACCTTTCCAAAACCAATGGCTTTTCCCTTGCTGATAATAAAGGGACTTGCTGACAATCTTTGATCTGATCTATGTTTATGTAAAATCACAAAAAAATGATTGCATATGCACCTTTTAATTTGCTGTCTGATGTGTCAAGCTATACAGTAATCGTCAACCAAGAAATTGTGATCTTGTGTGCGCAACATTATTGTTCTTGTATAGATGATATACGCAGATTGTAGATATGCAGCCTGAAGTTCACTCAGTATTTGGTTCTCTCTTTAAAGTTCATGCGAAAATCTATGGAACAGAATGTATACCTCGCTTACTGATTTGCTCCCGCAGTCCCTTGAGTTGACAAAATCAGTGATGCCAAACATTTTTCCTGAAAATAAGCAAACTTTCAAAACTTGAGATAGTATTGCAAAGGATTTATTATGTAAACCAAACTGAACTTGATTGCATTTTATACTCTTTTTCAATTAAAATGATCAAGTAAAAGGTCTGGGGTTGGTGTCTGTGGATGCAGATCATAGGCAAATGTATTTCAGTTAAAAAAGGACACTGTTGAAGCTGTTACATTGATTATTTACCTATTTCAAACTTCTCTGGGTTTACATCCACACCAATGATTCTTTTAGTTCCACAAATTCGTGCACCTTCTGCAACTTATAAACATGTCTGGTGGTCAAACGGATTTTATGGGATATCCCTATCATAATATTGCTCCAAAGTTTTACCCCTAATCCAATTATTCCCAGTCCAAATATAGCCATCGCGGAACCTGCTTCAACATTGGGTGCCTTCCAGGCAGCGCCAAGTCCTGACAAGTTAAAACAGATATTAGACTCAAATGATTGGTGTCATGGTGCCCAATTTAGACCATGAAAAACCCTCATAGCAATGACTAAAACATGACTAAGAAGCTCAACTATAGCAACTTAGTAGTTGTGAGTTTAGCAATAGTCAAACTGTCATTACCAGTTGACACCCCAGAGCTAAGCAGGCAATCCCTATTTTGTGGCATTGCAGAGTCCAATTTAGTAATGTGAGCAATGTCTACCACTGTGTACTCGCTGAAACTCGATACATATGCAAAATGGTATATAGCAGAAAATCGGCTAGTCCCATCCCTATGCATCCAAGGAGACATTTGGAAAGGGAATTTTGAGCATTGGTTGCTTTTTGGGGACTTGCAATCAACACATTCTCCACAATCGGCCAAAATTGATGGGATGACAGTATCTCCCACTGTAACCTCCTCCACACCTTCCCCAGCGCTCTCCACAATCCTTAGTCAATGAAACCATTTGGTACAATAGTTGAAAAATGAAATGCAGATAGAGAATTAGAAATTCAGACTGAGGATGCACGGCAGATAATTAAACATACCCAACAGCTTCATGACCAAGAATTCTTGGAAATTGTCCATCAGGTTCCTGGAACGAAAATATTACTTAGAAGATCAGTTCTATTAGTACATTACAAATTCCTAGTGTATGTGCTTCTGAAATCATGGGAATGGCATGAGGGGGCATAAGATCCATCATTATTTCCATTTTCCAAAAGGCAATATCGCTGTTACAGAGAGAGGTGGCTATGATCGAATGCGAACTTTCATGGGATTTTGGAGGCGCAACAACCATTTCCTCTATCACTAGTGGTTCCCCTGCCTTCCTAGCTACCACAGCTGCATACGTAAAACTAGTTGATGCACATTTTGAAATAGCTTAAAGACTGCTGTAATTGTTTGTGAATGTGCACTACATTCTCTTTCTACTGATCGATGAAGTTTCATAGTTGCCTCTGCAATGAATTGGCTTCCATGCAGTTTTGCATGATTCTTGCTACATCAGCTCCGTTTGTCAGCAAGTTCAGAGCATACTCAATCTCAATACTTCAATGCAGGCATCAGGAAAAGAAGTTAACCACATTGTTTCTTGAAAGTTAAGCAATTAGGTTGAGATCTCATGTCAGCAAATTAATGGAAATTTGTGAACAAACATACCTAACGCGGTTGGCCTAAAAATAATAAACAGCAGCAATTTCTCTCCACAGAAACAAATGTGGTCCAAGGGAGTAGGTTGTTGAGGCAGGCTATTATAAGGTATTTGTACATTTCTGCACTCCGACATAACTCAGATTTGTTTTTCTACCAAGGGTCTTTTCCATCTCAAATAACTACCCAAAAATGAAGTTCTCTTTTTTCTTGAGTGGAAAAGAATAAATTTATGTTTACTGGGCAAATAATCCCATTTCTTGGAGGGTTGATTCTTAAATAGTGATGAGTAAAGATTTCTTTAAACAAATTCAAGGATACATGAATTGTAAGATTTCGCATTAGCAGGCACAACCCTTCCTACTGGTTTCAAGATCATATTCACTCAGTCCAAGTATGACTACAAAAGATATGTAAAATGTTATGTTCCCTTCATTCTTTTTGAAAGTTGAATCTTGTTTGATGAAACTTTTGCATATTGAATAATCTCAAGTATGCTACCAAAATTCAAGTGTAAACAAGGAACCAAATGGCTAAGAAATTAGTGTTCGATGGGACTCTTGGAATCCAAATTTAGAAAAGTTAATCACACGAATGAAGAGGAGCAATTGTCATTTCCTTGTATTCTTGCACATAAAATGAATTATCTCCTAAAGGTTCTCCGTTCTTGGTTACAATAGACTACATCATTCCTCCAATTTGCTTTTATGTTCAAGGGAGACTCCTAAATTTTTTTAGAAGCTAAGCTTTTAAACTGGTATAGATGTCCTAATTTTGTTCTGAAGTCCAGTCAAAGAGGATCTACGACTACAATCAATAAGCTGAATATTGAGTCTAATTACCAGAAGCGACTGAATGTTTGAAGTGTCTTTTGTCTCCTTTTCCTACGTAATTGAGCCATAGTTGGAAGAAAGGGATCAAACCTGAGATTTAACACTGTTCGCATGCCTTGCAATGCATGGGGCAGGGAGGGAGATGAGGGGTCTCTCCTGAATTTATTGTCGCAGTCATTATCATGAATATGAGGAATTGAAGAGGAAGAAAACTGAGAAAGATCTCTTCTGGGGGTAAAGCGAGAGGAGGAAGGCTCAAAAGTGGAGAGGGTGAAGAGAAGAAAAGTGAAGAAGAACAGAAGCGCACAGATGGAGATTGTGGATTGAGCTCTGGAGAGAAGATGAGCTGAGTTCGAGCGTCTGAATATTGGTAAAGGTGAAGAAGAAGAAGAAGAAGAAGAAGAATTTGAAGACGAAGAAGAGAAAAGATTGAAAATGTTTTGATACCTTCTCTTGTTAATAATGGAGGAGGGAGAAGTAGAGTTGTTGCTGTCTTCGTCTTCAGGGAAAAGAATGAAGAAGAAGCCCATGCCCCAATTTCGATGATGGTCAGTGCCGGTGCCGGAGGAGGAGGAGGAGGTGGCGGTGGCGGTGGTTTTGGGCTTTCCAGGGAATCCCATTCCTCATATGCCCGGTCCCTCCGTCTTTCTAGTCTCCTCCTTCGCCTTTGCCTGGCCTTTCCCTTTCCAATCTCCAGCACCAATAGCCAGTGTGCGGATTGGATCGGTCACTCCGAGGCTTGCGTGCCGAGGGCCCGATCGACCGATGCCGAATAGGTCCTGCAAGATAAAAAAGGGAGAAGAGAAAGAGGAGAGTCGGGGCTCGGATCCCCGGGGTCTACTCCGATGCTTAAGTCAGGAGCTTTTCCAAAAGTAGAGATTGTTAGGAAGTTGGGAAGTTATCTGTTACCCTTTCTTACCAGTGTGAGGGGTATTTATAGTAAGGGAAGTGTGGTAAGGAACCCCGGAGATGGTGACACGTGGGTAGGCGGAGACCCTCTAAGGGCTCAGATGCGGAGTTAGGGCGATGGGACGTCCGACAAGACATGCTTGATGGGACACTTGTGATGGGATGACCTGAGCCTTCATGGCTTTGGCGCCTAAGGACACATACGCCGACCCCTAGCTCGGCAGATCGGGTGAGGGTCCAAGAAGTCCCCACAAGTACGTGAGGTCCGACCCTTGGGGGCCTCGGCACTGAGGTCAGTGCAAGTCTGCCCTCTCCAGCCAGCAAGACGACGCCCCTGATTCTCTCACGAGTCACCACAAGCTCTAACCACCGGATATTTACTTCGTTGGTTGTTTGAAACCCCACACCAATTAGTAGGGGTAAAATTCAAATTATTCAAGTAATTACTTAAAAGTGTATACCTCCTACACACACACATATACATACATACATACATACATATATACATACACACACATATGTATGTATATAAGTAATACTTACTTTTCAAAACAAAATAGTCATTATTTAGAAAAAATAATTCATTTACATCATAAATAAGTTGTTCAAGTACCCATTTTCTATCTTTTCAATGTTCAAGTATCCTTTTTCTATCTTTTCAATGATGTTTAAAACTAGCGTGCATTACATTATAAATTTTATGTACGTCACGTTCTAAAAAAATATTATACTTAATATTATAATAAAATTATTTTTTATACTTAATATTATAATAAAATTATTTTTTTCTTCAAATATCACAAAAGTGTTATGATCTTGTAATAAAGAAAAGTTTTCAAGAAAGGAAGTATCCAAATTCTGGATAGACCCTCCACATACTACTGAATCTAATTCTAATAATTAAGATACAATTTCTAGTTTTTTATTTTTTGACATCCAAACCAAGTATAATATTATTTCAAACGTAATTTAGTTGATAGAGACATAATGAGTCAACTGATATAGACATTATTAACAAGGGTGCTATGCTTTTACTTACTTCCACACTCTTTTTCTTTCAAAAGAAAAAATTCCACTCTTTTCTTTTTTTGTTTTTCCCTCCTTATAAGGTTTTGAAGGTCTAGAATCTCTGTTTTTTCTCCGTATAAGGCCTTAAAGGTTTAGAATCTTTATAATCACTAGCATTGTCCCAATGATCAGAAGAAGATTTTTAGAATTTTTTATCAAGTTTAAATCTCAGATTCTAGATTTGATTGTTGATGATTGGAAGGATGTGGAGAAGGGAATGAGTGTAAAAAATGGAAAAAAATTTTGAATCTCTACTTAAACATTAAAATTCTCGACGGACTTAGGTCTTGTTTGAATTGTGATTTTTTGGAGAAAATTTTTTAGGTTTTCTATGAATATTATTTCTACACAATCTTCCGTCACTTTTTAACCTCACATATATCACACCTTAAAAAAGTGCTACAATATTTTTTCTCCCAAAAAGAAAAAAAAAACTCCCCAAAAAATGCAACCCAACATCAAATATTAGAATTCTAAATGGACTTGATTCAATACATTGACACTTATCATATGACTACACTCCGAGTGTCTTAAAATTGGGATTAACAAACCAACAGAAATAATATGACTACTTCCAGAGTGCCTTAAATTTGGATTTCAGGATTCCTTTGGCTAATAATGTGGTTTAGCCAAAAAGAGGAACTTTTCCCCAAGACATGTTGCAATTTTAAGGGAAAAAAATTATTGTAAAGCAAAAGGAGCCATTAGCAAGGAAGAAACCTTTCTTAAAGGATAGCTGAGTGGGGAGTGGTGAGGAAAAGGTTAAAAAGAAGGGGAAAGTTTTGTCCTGGGAATTGATTTACTTCTGCAGGAAGACTTCTTTTGATGGCAGCTTGGTACTGTTTTTGGGGAGACGATTATTTATTTATTCTTCTTCTTTTACTTTGGTCATTTATTTCATGAGCTGTTTATGCTGTTTGGATTTATTACTCGTGCAAGTACAGGTGAGGTCTCCAATGGCAGCAAATACAGTAGGGGGCCTATCTCTGTGTCTGTGTGTGTATGTATATATGCATGTAGATATGTATGTATAAGTATACATATGTATCTATATATAGACACATTGGTTGTAGGGGGTGAGATTTAAGAATACACAGAGAGAGTTTTTTTTTTTTTTTTTTCTTTTGAAATCCTATTCTACTACGAAGAGGGGTCTCTGAGGGAAAGGGATTTTACAATTGGGAGGGGGTGCCTCCTATTGCTATTGTTGCTGTCTCTGTTTCTGCTGCTGAGAGTGAAGGCCACAATTTTATGGCAATTTGAGGGGATCTCCCACCCCATAAAGCCTTTGAGGGGCTTGTAGTGGCCAACGGGCCAATGACCCGTTGGTTAGGAATACACGAAGAGATTTGAATAACTTAAATAACAGAATTGAATTCAAGCCTTAGTAATCAGCACTTGTGAATTACATGAAAAATCCATATGTAACCTTAATTATAGGGGTGAGAATGGTTGGTTTGATAATAGGTTAGAGTAATTCAATTGAAATCTTTTTTTTCTTAAAGGGATCGATAGCGATTCCTCACCTAAATCAAAATCTAATTTTACTCATGTGAAGTTCCAATCTAAATTGAAATAGAAATAAAATTTATTAAATTGGAATTCGATTCAGGTAATTGACTATTAATTTAATCTAAATTTTTGGTCAACTGAAATCAAAATTAAAAAAATTTTTGTGCCTTTTCTTGATAGAAAAAATTAGTGAACTTTCAATTACTGTTAGTTTAAACTATATGAGCCTATTTGTGTGTGCATGTGTGTGTCTATACTTGCATACATACACACACACACACACAGAGATATGTATATGTATGTATATGTATATGCATATTAAATGTCTAAGGATGGGGTATCAGAATTTAAAGGTCTTGAGTTTTAATTCCTTTTCTCTCTCATTGTTTTTCAAATTCCAACCTTTCCCTATTAAGAATATTTAAGGAGAAAAAAATGTTGTAAATTGTAATATAGGCATGTAAATTTGTAGACAAAGAATATAAAGAAAGTATATATATAAATATATATATATATACTAGATCAATTTTTAGTTACTTATGATAATTTATGTTATTTAAATATTTTTCAAAGCAAAATACCAGCATATATTTAAACATAAAAGAGTGTTATTAATAATGGGAAAGAAAGAAAAATAAAAGTGAATTACTTCTTATAAATATGTAATTTTCATTTTTCCGTGACAGGGAATTATTTGTGAAAATAATCTATATATATTATTAATTTTTTCTTTATTCAACAACCCCCCAATTTTAGACACTTATCAGAAGTCTACCTAGCTCCTGTCAAGGTTAAAACTACAATTAAAACTATTAGAGCCAAAAAAAAAATATAATATTAAATATTTAACATTTAGATAATTTTCTTTATTTGACCTTCTTAATAATTCTTGTTAATGTTCAAATATCTGCTAATATTTAGTTATGAAAAAATTTTAACTAACATGAATTATCATAAAAACTAAAACATCTATTTATTAAAAATAGTTTATACAATTTCAATTATTACATCTACATTTATGCCATCATTTTTACCACTACAATGTTCTTCAATAGAAACTTGTTATAACATCATTTTTAAAAGATAAAACTCTCAAAATATCATGTAGTTAAGTATGTGAAAGATGTTTAGGCCTTTAATACACATAAATGCCGACCCCTGTGTTTGACCATTTGTGTGCAGGGGACAATTGTGAGGTTTTGCGTTATAGGGGAATTCAGCGACTCACTCACCTTACTATAGGTAATTCGCGACTCACCTCACATTATAGGGGAAACTTGTAATTAAGCTTATAAATCTTTTGTATTAATGGGTTTAACAAAAAACACAATTGATTAGCTTTCACTAAGTACTAGTGTTTTGAAACTTGGACTGGGTTATGACTCGGGCGAACTCAAGGGTCAGGGGTCAATGAGTTCGGTCAGGTCAGATCGGTATTAAGAACTGGATGATGCCAATATGATGTCATAAATATATTAATTAATAATTTCACTATATTATATGCTAGAATATATCAATATATATTGTTAATATGAATAAAAATATTAAGTCAATTTCTTAAATATTGTTTTCAATTATTTTATAATTCAATACCTTTTAAACCTAACTCAAATATGATGTTTAGAAGACTTAAATACTAATTCATCAACTTAGTACTAAACTTCTATGCCTATTTGAAAAGTAAAAAATTAATCCAAATGAAAATTTAGAAAAGCTCATAGGAATAATTATAGTTATCCAAAATATTTAGGTGCCAATTTTTAATAATGAAAAAGCTATAGATGAATGCTGAATTATTACATTTATTCACTTATTCGAAGATGTTCCTGACGTGCTTTATAGCTCATTTCCTTTCCATCTTTGTCTTTCTTCGTCTTCTCCGTCTTCTTCATCCTTCTTCTTCTTCTTCTTTTTCTCCTTTCTTCCTTAACTTTTAAACCGGTGCCTTGTTTACATCCTTTGACTAAACAAAATATCATACCATCTATTGTTTACATTCTTTTCCTTTTCTTGTGTTTTTTAAATTTTAATTTCAAAGTTTAAATTAGCTTTTCTTTTCCTTTTTAATTCTCTCCCTTTCTTGCTTATTTTCTTTTGATTTTTGCATTTTCATGTCAGATCTATAGCAGATCTTTTACTTGGGAGATGAATTAAGCATGTTTTTTAGCTATTTTTTCCCTTAAGAGAATTAAGGAAAATAAAAAGCCAAAATACGAAAATCAGCCCAACAACAAAAAAGAAAAGAAAAGCCCCCAAAAAGAAAATTGTGATAAAAACCTAGTTTTACTAGTTCCAGTCAAACCCAGTTCCAGTCAAACCCAGCTTTGGCAGGCCGGTTTTTAAACAAATTTGGACCGGATGCTTAGTCGGTCCTAGTTTAACCGATTGAGTGGTCCGGTCCGTCCAAAACAAACATATGAGTACACGAAATACCATGTAAGGTATATTTACCATGTCTTGCAAACGATGTGCAACAATGGACATTCAAACCAATATTGGACATTTATGTTCTTGCTTTGGATGAAAATTATTAACCTTGATCTTCCCACTTTTACTGTTATCCATTTCTCTTTCCCATCTACTTAATTTTCAACAACAATTATCAATTGTTGTTTGGTGAATAGAGTTTGGGATTAATTATTTCTCCTGCGATAATCTTGCTTTAAAATTGAATTTCCCAATTTAATGTGAAACGTGCAGGAAGAGCACATCAAAAGAATTGCTAAAGACGATTCCAGATGATATTATATCAGACAAATTTCAAAATAATACATATATAATCTT